>JAVLVB010000798.1:47305-63706 GCA_032876305.1 Orestias chungarensis | reverse complement strand
GTGTGTGTGTGCGCATCTGTTCATTGTCCCCACCCAGACTGAATGCAGTGAGTACCCCCATCTTCTCTTCTCCCCAGCCACCTCTTGGTCACCTGGTGGGTGGTCTCCTGGGCTGGTCGTGGCTCTCGGGGCGCAGGCGTGGGTGCCCTGGGTCGGGAAGTTTTTAGCCCCTCCTGCCCCCTGGTGGCTGTTGGGAGATGGGTGCGCCTTTTCGGACAATCTGGTCCCACCATCCGGGGGCAGCACCTCTGCTCACGGTCATACACACCTTACTCCCCTCTACTCTCTGGCTCGAGTCCACAACACTCATCACTCTTACGGTCTTGGGGTGAAGGTGTGGTTTCTTGGGTGGGGTGAAGTAGACCTTTGCCGCGCTCCATGAACTACTCTCGCTCATTCTTAATTGCATAATAGTCATTATTACATACCACACAATTAAACACCAAACACAGGGTGGTTGGGGGTGGGGGGCTGTCCGGCAGCTAGAGTGCGGGGATCACATTGCCGGTTCTGTGTGGCTTCCAGGTCCTGTAATGTCCTGACACTGAGGGCCCATGTTTGGGGCGGGGCTGGGGAGGAGCTCCACTGTCTGCAAACTGTGGTTGCTTCCCTCCCATCTTCCGCATCAATCTCTGATAAGAGTTGCACCTCTGAGCTAGGAATACAAGTGGGTTATGGTCTGTAAACACTTGTACAGGCTTTACACTGGGTCCAACATAAACTTCAAAATGTTGCAACGCAAGCAACAAAGTAAGAGCTTCTTTCTCTATAGTACTGTAATTAATTTGATGTTTGTTAAACTTTTTTGAAAAGTAGCAAATAGGATGATATATCCCTTGTTCATCTTGTTGGAGAAGATTAGCCCCGACACCATGCAAACTGCCATCAGCCTCCAGTTTAAAAGGATGATCAAAATCAGGCGCAGCCAACATTGGTGCACTGCACAGCAGAGCCTTAGCAGCTTCAAGTGCAGCCTGACATGCTGGAGACCAAACAAACTGTTTCAGAGACTACCTACATCTGAAAAGTTTTTACAAAAACCACGATAAGAACCGAACATTCCCAAAAAACAACGTAGAGCCTTTTTATCCTGCGGTACAGGAAACTCAATTGCACTTTAGTAGCAATAGGTCGTAAACATCGTTGTCCAACCCGTTTCCCTCAACTCTCTCTCTCTGTAAACCTCCTAGAACATGGATCTCTTACGACTGGCAACAGATCCTCGAAATTCTGTACGCCTCAAGCTTTGCTCTGCACTATTTGTCGACCCCAGCATGTGAGCAGTAGCCTAACCTCAACTTTCTCAAGCTTCAACCACCAGATCGCATCAAACTCAAAAAGCCACAACCAGGTCCTTAAAGAAGGCTGCTCTAAGATAAATAGGAAGATTTTAACACAAATACACGAATCTAGGTAGGGAGATCATCTTAATTGAATAAATGCTTTCAATCAATAACAGGGGCTGTAAGTATTCCATTGCTCAGTATTTTGCTTTAATCCTGACATAAACTCTGCAAAGTTTAGTTTGAATATAAGTTTTGGGTCTTTGGGTATAGTAAGTCCTAGATAGTTGAGATGGCTCTCAATCACTTTGAATGGGACCTTTTGTAAAAATCCAGCTGGGAGCGTGTTGGAAAGAGGCATCAACTCCCTCTTTGACCAATTGATTGTGTATCTGGAAATTTTACAGAAAGATGTAATCAGACTGAGGAGGAAAGGAACAGATTTTACTGTGTCATGTAAATATAATATCACGTCGTCGGCACATAAACTAATAAGTGTTTCAATCCCACCGACTCGAAGGCCTTCAATGTGTGGGTGCTCGCTTTTTGCCACAGCAAGTGGCTCCAATGCAATAGCAAAAAGTGCTGGTGACAGCGGGGAGCCCTGCTGAACTGAGGGCTCCAGGCAAAATGGAGTTGATCAATCATTGTTTTGTTAGGAAAGAGCACATGGGTTCTTGATATATCAGTTTCACCCAGGAGATGAAAGTCTTGCCAAACCCAAACCTAGGCAATGATTCAAATATATACGGCTATTTGACCTGGTCAAAGGCTTTATGTGCATCTAGGTCCAGAACAGAAGCATTGATATTTTCATGGTCAAGGTATACAGTATTAAGCAATTGTCTCTCATTGAAAAAAGACAATCTGCCGGGGATGAACCCTGTTTGATCAGGATGGATAATAGATGCTAAGCATTTATTCAGTTTAGTGGCCAGAATTTTTGTGGCTATCTTGCGATCAACATTTTTCAGTGCAATTGTTCTAATGCTGGCAGGATCCCTCCCCTTTTTAGGGAAGAGAGAAATGTTAGCCTCGTAAAGAGTTTTGGGCAGTTGTCCATTCTTTTTTGAAGTGGACATCATTCTGAACATGAGTGGTGCAAGTAGGTCACAAAACGTCTTATAGAAATCAGGGCCATAGCCGTCAGGCCCGGCAACTTTCAGGGATGGAAGAGACTTTATAGCTTCCGTGACCTCTTGAAGTGACTCTAGATAGTCCCTGTCGGATTTATTCAGGTTAAGCAGCGGGAAAGATTCGAAGAAATCATTAAAATCAGATTGTGTTGTATTATTCTCGGAAGAATCCAGGTTGGCGTAGAACTCTCTGAATCTACTATTTATGTCAGCATGTTAGAGTGAGTTCTTTTCAGCTCTTCTCCCGTTGTCCACAGGGGGTCACCCGTGCTCTTCCTCTGCTGGAGCGCCTTACACTCCAGGTGCGCCCAGTTGGCGTTGATGAGCTGAGCCGGTATAAGAGGAGTGGTGGATCAGCTGCTCGACGCCTGAGTGTTTGTTTACTCTTGGTAATTTCTAGTGCTCAGTGCCAATCTATAGTTTCGTGTGCTTGTTGGATTTTGCATGATCTCTAGTTTTGTGTTTTTCCTAGTTCTGCCTGTTGCCTTTTTTAGTTTTTTGAGTTGTTATTATTTGGATACTTTGTTGCTGCCTTCCCATGTCCTTAACAACCCTTGTGCTCACCTCAGGTTTCCGTCATCTCCAGTACACAATTACTCTCAAGATCTCTCTCTGGTTTACCGCATCCCTCTGGTCTCCCCGCTTCTCTTGGCTCAGCTCGATCTGCCCGCTCCAGTTTTGCTCAATCTGCCGTACACACCCCCTGGACAACTTCTCCACTAGATCCCTTCTGAAGAGAACTCACCACTCACTCCTCCCTGGCGTAAACAATCAACCCATCACAAAGAAGATCATTCCAATATTTTCCTCTCACCATAAGTCATTGACTCACCTGTCCTCACCCTCAGAGGTCTCCAGTCTCCCACGTCGTCTTGCGCTCTGGGTCTCCTGCCGTTTCCCGCTGCCCCCGATGTTCCTGTTGTCGTGCCGTTCATTGCCGCCGCCCGCTGTGTCCCGTTGCCGGATCCCTCTCCTCTCCTCTTCAATAAATTCATTATAATAGATCTCCTGAGAGTCCTCTGTTTTATGTGGGTCAGAAGCTTAAACACTATGACAGAACACTCAGGACACTCCCTCCTATGATCACTGTCCGAGCAGCAAGCCACCACCAATCAAACCCTGGATCAAATAACTCACTCCCTCCAGAATCTTGCCCCAAGACCCTCCGACCTAGTTCCCCCACCGTACGAGGGCGCTACTGCCTCATGTCCACCGTCACCGCCACTTCCGCATCGACAACTTCCGGTTCCGGTTTCCCGAGGGGTTCCACTTCCGGTTCTGGAAAGGTATTCGGGGAAGGCTGGCGGCTGCGAGGGGTTTATGATGCAGTGTTCGTTGTTTTTTGCATATTCCCCACACTCTTTTCTCAATGATGACGCCAAAATAGCGTTTGTTGTAGGTCAGTTGTCCGGAAAAGCGCTAAAATGGGCTGAATCGCGCTTTCATAGATATCCTGAGTTCAGTTTGTCCTTCCAAGACTTCAAGGATTAGTGCATGATGTTTTTTGGCCATGGAACAGATTATTTAACTGTTTCCCGTAAGATACAGATGCTAAGAAAGGGCTCTAGAACAGTAACTGAATTCTCTATAGAATTTAGAACTTTGGCAGCCCGATTAGAATGGGACCCTCGTTCATTAAAGATCACGTTTTCTTATGCCTTAAATAAGCACCTGCAGTATGAACTTGCCCTATTTGATGAGCCCCCCAGGCTAGACGAGTTTATTGCTCTGGCTGCCCGAGTTGAAGGATTGTCTGAGAGAGAGAGACCGTTTAAGGGTAAACCGCAGAATTTCTGCCAACCAGGCCTCCGCAGTCGTTCAGCCTCCGCTCTGTGCGTTGAATCCCCTTCCAGAGCTGTTCCTGACTCCCGCAGATCGTTGCCCCCGGGGCCGAACCCCATTCAGGTCGGGCGAACCAGATTAACACCGGAGGAACGGCAAAGGAGGATGCAGTACAAGGAATGTCTTTACTGTGGAACCCCTGGTCATTTCTTTGCAAGCTGTCCTAGCCTCAGGAAGGAGAAGCTCCCCGACAGGGTCTGCCTGTAAACACTAGGCAACAGGCGGACCACAACACCCGTCCTAGTTAGTCTCGTCTTCTCCTTCCTGCCACCATTATTCACAACCAGAAACCATTCAATCTCTCCTTTTTGATAGACTCAGGTTGCGAACAATCACTCATCAACAAAGCACTAGTCGAGCAGTTACAGCTAGCCATTTCCCCACTAGAAACCCCGCTTCAAGTCTCTGGTCTAGATGGTAGGTCCCTACCCCCAATTACTCACATCACTAGTCCTCTGGAATTAGTTCTCTCTGGCAACCATAAAGAGGCATAGGTCAGTTTTTGTTTTTTCCTCCTCTCAGCCCAAAATTTTTTTAGGGTTCGACTGGCTTCACACCCACAACCCCACTATAAACTGGTCTGATTGCTCCATTTCTTCCTGGTCCTTTAACTGCCTCTCCTCTTGTCTCCAGGCCGCCGTTCCTCCTAACCCGCCCCAGGAGGACGTCTCCATCGATTCCCAGGATCTCAGCAACATAACCGAGGAATACCTGGACCTTAAGCAGGCTTTTAATAAGAGTAAGGCCTGCTCTCTACCTCTTCACAGACCATATGACTGCGCCATTGACCTGTTGCCCAGAGCCACTTTTCCTTCTAGCCGTCTGTTCAACATCTCCCATAAGGAGCGGGGATCGATGGAGACCTATATCAATGAGTCCCTCGCTGCTGGCATAATCAGGTCCTCCTCATCTCTCCCCGGGGCGGGCTTCTTCTTTGTCACCAAAAAGGATGGTTCGCTCCGACCCTGCATTGATTACAGAGGTTTGAATAATATAACTGTTAAAAAAAATATCCATTACTTCTCATCACTGCCGCCTTCGTGTCCCTTCACAGAGCTACCATATTTACAAAACTGGATCTCCGCAACGCCAACCATCTTGTCCGTAAACGCCAGGGGGATGAGTGGAAGACAGCTTACAAAACTCCCATTGGTCGTTTTGAGTACTCCGTCATGACATTTGGTTTATGCTATGCTCTGTCCGTGTTCCAAGCCCTCATAAATGACATTCTCCGTGATTTTCTGAATATTTTTATTTTTGTTTATCTAGACGACATCCTGATTTTCTCCAAAGACCTCCCCGAACACATATCCCACGTCCGGCTAGTGCTTCAACGCCTCCTCCAGAACCGTCTCTACATTAAGGCTGAAAAATGTGAGTTTCACAAAGCTTCAATAACATTTCTCGGTTATATCTTCGAGGGCGGGCAGATCCCAGCAGACCCCACCAAGGTTCTCGTTGTCACCGAATGGCCCACTCCAGACTCCAGACTACAACTACAACTCTTCCTTGGGTTCACTAACTTCTATCGTCGTTTCATTAAAAATTACAGCCAAACTGTCTCCCCACTCACCACCTCAACCAAGACAACATTCACCTGGAACCCCGAAGCTGACAAAGCCTTTCAAGATTTAAAGACTCTCTTTTCTCAAGCACCAGTTCTAATCCAGCATGAAGAAGAAATATGTTGCATGCCTCACTATTCTTTTTCAGCAGTTCTTCCCTTCCACCGCAGGTGAGCCACCCCAGCCCGACCCGGGTCGTTGAATACCTCAGTGGGTTACCGTCCTGCCATTGCACCGGGAGCCAGGCCGTGTAGCGCAGCTGGAACTTGATTCCATCCCCTCTCAAGGCTTGCATCACATTCCGAAAGGCGCGGTGCTGGACCATTACTTCGCTGGTGTAGTCTGGGAAAATTTAGAACTTTGTTACCCTTATATTCCAAGAATTTGCTCTTTCGTTTGGAAGTGATGTATCCGGGCTATGATGGTGCGTGGTTTCTCACCCGAAACCGGCTTGGGCCACAGAGAGCGGTGTACGTGGTCAACCTTCAGTGGATGCGAGAAATGTTATCTGCCCAGTAGTTCGGGGATGAGCTTAGAGACAAACTCAGTTGGTCTCCCTTCTTCTGAGTTTTCCTTTATGCCAACAATTTTGATGTTGTGTCTTCGGGAGCGAGCCTCCAGGTCTAGTAACGTAGTTTGCTGCTGGGTTACCAGCTTTGTGAGCTTCACACATTTCGTCTCAAGTTCTCCAAGACGCTCCTCGTGAGCGTTGATTGCTAATTCTTGGCCGGCCATGCGGTTGTGCAAGTCAGTCTGGGCAGCTAGGATAGACTGGAACTTAGCTTCCAGGGCGTCGAAGCGTTCGTCTAATTTCTCCAGAATTGACGCTGACATATTCTTGGATATTTCCTGGCACATCTCGAGCATCTGGGTTCTGTCGCCCGAAGCACAGTCTCCGGGTTTGCTCACCGTCCCGCGGCAAGGCCACCGCTAACATTAGTCTCATTAGCAGAAGCGCCGCCGATATATCCGTCAATAGTCTTATTTTTCCCGGAATTTGCGGCTTTCTTCGGCTGTGACATGATGCCTGGTTACTAGCCCGGGCTGCAGTTACTTTAAGGATTTTTTTCCCGCAACATTCCTATTCAATTTTTAGACGTGGTTTTTCACAAATAACTTTACAACGGATTCTAATCTGTAAAAGACAAGTAACAGCACCCATCTCGAGATCGAGCCGCACGTTTTGATATATAGTTTGTGGGGGTACACAATAAAAATATAAATAAATAAACAAATAAATAAATAAAGAGTCCAGTTTAGAGGTGTAGAATAATAGATGCCTGCATTGCATTGCACTGCCTCCTATGCTATGCATTATGCAGGCACCAAGTACTGAAATATTCAGCTGAAACAAGACAAAGCAAACTTCTTTCACGTTTCCCCAGGAGCTGCATATTGAAGAAGAAGGAATTAATGAAGCATTACCGCCACCAACTGGTAAGGGGTGTGGATCACTACATGTATATACTTTATTATTTTTTTACTTAATATTATTTTATGACCTACATTGTTTGAAAATGAAAAATGAAAGAAATGAAATGTAACCTGATATCATCTGCGTCCTGAATTGATTCTATAAGTAGTTTTTTGCATTTCAATGATTACATCTTGTCTACTGTATGTGGCGAACTGGCTATTATAGGATATTTCCCAATCCTATTGATTATAATTTTAAGCAATATGTGTATATAGTTACATAATAATAATAATAATGGTTTATGTTTTTTGGTACAAAATATTTATTCATGAGAAAAAAATATTTTTTATTCTTATTTTGTAATAAAATGAAAATGAAAAATCTACTTTAACATCAGGCATTATCCAAGGAGGTACAATATGTAATAAAACTATGTGACATATATCTAACTCATTCATTTTAAAAGTTATTGTCTATCGGACGTTTGTTATTTTTTCTTTAGCCCTAGAAATTGTAATCACTTTTATTGTTGTACTCTCTTTTCTTTAAATTTTAAAGATAACCTTTACCTAAGGTATTTTTCTATTTTCAGACAGTCATGCTGCTGTTGAAGAGGTTTTAAAAGCACCTGTACATATTCTTAAAGCCTGATATTGTATATCATTTAACTTTTGTAGTTTTGTATCTGCTGCTTAAATATAAACTATGCATTCATAATCCAAAACTGACCTAATTAATCCAGTATATATGGCTTTCGATGACATTTTATCACCTCAGTTCCAACCAAACACCTCATTACATTTTATAACTTCCTACGTTTATCATTGTTTTTCATAAAATGTACAACTTTGCATCAAACCACAATCTTATAAAATGTAATTTTTTAACTCTCTCCATTCTTTTCCATATAATATCAACTTAATTTTCTGATCAACTTTTTTCAGAGTAAAATACTTTATTTTAGTTTTATCCACAGAAAACTTAAAACCCGATTTATAAGACAAATTTGCTACCATTGAAATTTCCCCTTGAATTTTCTTTACAATAAATCTGAAATTCCTTCCACTTTTCCAAATTGCTCCATCATCAAGAAAGACTGAAAATCACATTTCACTTCCTCAAAAGTATCATTCACCACCACAGAGAAAAATAACAGACTTCTTATGCTTTCCTGTGTAAGACTTTATGAACATCCGGGCTACCACTCCAGAGGATTTTTTACAGACATCTATGTTCCCATCACTGGAATCTTTGGACATTTTGGTAAAAGGTGTGCATACCTTTGTTCAAACAGCGAAACGCCGGCGGAGAGGTAAATGGGCTGGAGCTCTGGTGTGTCTCCGCCAGTACGGACGACAAACATCGCTGCCAGGAATGTTTCTCTCCAATGTTTGTTCACATCTGTTGGGGAACAACAGGGACCTTCAGTCATGCTACACAGAGATGTGGCTGTGTGTGGATTAAAACCTTACTCTGTGCTACAGCGGACAGGATTCAAGCTCTACAGAGTGGACAGGGATGCTGTACTCTCAGCCAAAGCTAAAGGTGGAGGAATTTGTTTCTACCTCAACCGTGGTTGGTGCAACAATGTGACAGTGATCCAGTAGCACTCCTGTTGTGACCTGGAATCTTTTATTATTATCTGCAAGCCTTTTTATTCCCCCGCCGACATGCAGCTCACAAGGTGCATGCTTGCCAACTAAATACTGCGCGTGGAGCGGACCAACCCAGATTCCTTTGTTATAGTCTCTTGTGACTTTAGCAAAGGTAACCTCCCCCTCGAACTCCCTAAATATAAACAGTCTATTAAGTGTGCAACCAGAGAGGACAACCGTCAGGGATGCTAACCACGCCGTCACCCGTGCTCCACTGAGCCAATCAGACTGCACAAACAATATAGAGCTCAATGCTCTAAAGACAGTGGCGATGGTTTTGGACTTCAGGAAGAAACCAGCCTCAACTGCCTCCATCAACATCCGTGACTCCACATTCGACACTGTGGAAAAATTTCGCTTCCTGGGAACCATCATCTCCCTGGACCTCAAGTGGGAGCTGAACATCAGAGCCAGCAGAGGATGTACTTCCTGAAGCAGCTAAGGAAATTCAACCTGCCAGGATAAATAATGCTGCACTTCCACAATGACATAATTCAGTCCTTCCTCTCATCCTCCATGACCATCTGGTACCCTGCTGTGACTGCCAAGAATAAAGGCAGGCTGCAGCGTGTAATTCGATCTGCTGAGAAGGTTATCGGTTGCAATTTACCATCACTCCAGGACCTGTACACTGCCAGGATACTGAAGCGAGCAAGAAAGATTATGGCTGATTTCTCCCACCCCAGTCACAGACTGTTTAAGACTCTCCCCTCTGGCAGGAGGCTTCGGTCCACCAAGACCAGAACCTTGCACCACAAGAAAAGTTTCTTCCCATCTGCTACCAGCCTTATTAACATGGTCCGGACCCCACCCTTAACTCTTCCTCTCTCTCATACCTCACCGCTGCTCTTCCATGTCATAAGACATGATACGCCACATTGTACTCTATGTGTTACATTAATGACCAAATCGGACTTGGATTTGCACACTACAATCCTCACCTTTGAGATCCTCAAATTCGTACTTGATTTTATTATACCAACACGTATGTGTATATATTTATCTGGTTAAGTTAATACTTGGTACGTATTTTTTCACAGTTATCGACAGTTTAAACACTTCTTATGCACCAACTATGCCAAAGTAAATTACTTGTATGTCCAATAACGTACACTAGGCAATAAAACTCTGATTCTGATTCATATGACCATTTATACGCATTCTTTTGTATTCTAATTAATAACCCTGCCTACATCAATGCTCCTTCAATATCACAAAATACTTCTTCAACACTCTTTTTATTCACTTGAGCCTTTTTAACCTTATTACCTCTACAAAAAGCTATTGGTTGGTATTATTCTGGCTGTGATTAAGAATTTCATAGTTTACGAAGAAGTATAATCACTGCTTCTTTCCAACGTTTTTGTATTTTTCCCTCCTCCTATATTCGATAATATGTCTGTTTCCCTCCGTTCTGAATTAGAAAAACTCCTACAATGTTCTCTTTTTGATGTTTTAATGTTGCTTCTTACATTTGAATGCAATTTGTTATATTCAGTAAACAAGTTATTATTTCTTTTTAATAATTTCAAAGCTTTATTTAATTTGTTAATAGCTTTAGAACATCCTGTTGTCCACCATGGTACCAATTTCCTTTCCCTTTTCCCACCTCTCACCCTTATAGTGTGATTAGCTGCTTCTAAAATAGAACAATGAGACACAAATTGTTTATCCCATTCATCCAAATTTACACAAACTTCCTATTGAATCCAAAACTAATGTGAAGTCAGTTGCTGACAATGTATTTTCTCTCAAATTAATTCTTGTTCCACCCACATTGTTTTAATTTTAATTTAACTAAATTTTTCAGATCCATTATTTCTTTAATTACATCCCCATTTTTATCAATACAGTTACTCTATATTGAGCTATGCCCCTTAACATCCCCAAACCAATTCACTTATTTCCTGTACTGCTCCTTCCCTTCTTCGCCTAATCTCTCACTTACAGATTTAAGGTGGGCATGCAGATACACAGCATGCATAATCTAAGAGACAGACTTAAAGCAGTTCTGAGATTGTTGCAGGATCTTGCATTGAAAGTGGAAAAGAGAGATCTTCTTTCTCCAATAGATTTATAGTTTGTAGGGCTTTTGGTTACCTTTTGTGAAGTACTTGGTGAGGCCAAATGTCTTTCTGATATGCTCCAGTCCTGCACTCTTAATCTCGTGAGGACTACAGAAATGGAGCTTGCGTAACAGTGCAAAATTGGTGTACAAACACAGCATGAAAGGCATCCTAGAAAAAATGTGGCACCCGGTGAGGGGGGGAGCACTTACAGGTACTAAAGACCGCAGGGGTGAATAATGCATTTGAGAAAGAACACATTTTTCAAAGTTAAAAAACTGTTTACTTAAAAATGGCCATGTCCACAAAAAAGATAAAAGAGCATAAAACAGTGTCCATAAAATAAAGATGAGATCAATAAAAAGGAAAAAAAAACTGTGTCCAAACAACTAAAGAGAACAGATCACGGACAACAGAACTCCGGAGCAGAAAGAAAGCAGTGTCTTAGCTGGTGGTGGCGAGGGCGAGGTCCTGCAGCCCTTCCTCACGGCACTCTCACACATCACCCCGATCTCCAGCCATCACCGGTGCCTTATCCATTGCGCCTCCAGCAATATACAGGTCCATCAGGTCTCAGGTTCCAGCTGTGGCTCTGGTTCTGCCGCCGGTTCTGCACCCATGGCGCCTCTTTTCCCCTTTGCCGGTCTCGCAGCCTGTTGTTGTCCCACTGACATCCCCTTTTATTTCCCCAGGTGTTCCCCATGCCAAATCAGCCAATGGGAAACACCTGGGTGAGCTTTCAATCGGTGTGTCTGGCCCAAACAATGTGGCAAAGAAAGTCTCAAAAAAGACTAGCAAACAAAACAAAACAGAACAAAACATGCAGGACTACAAAACAAATTAAGTATAAAACAAAAAAAACATGCAAATAAAACAAAATGTTCACATAGCCAGAAAAACCTCAAGGTTTCTAGACTCACTGGTGATGAGCACTATGAGGGCTTTCTAAGATCACTCTTTTATCAGGTGATTGACTGTCATATTACTAAGCTGAAGAGGGTATTCAATAAAAAAGTTCCAAGGTGATACAGGGTATGCAGTCTCTGAACACAAACAATGAAGCAACTTTCTTAAATGAGGAGCCTCTTTTTGCCTTAGCACAGACCTTATCCAGGTGATCTCAAACATGAGTTTCCCCAAACCAAGCGATTTCTTGATAGGAGAATGACACTTTATCCTCCAAAGCTCATCAAGGGAAATGGTAGCACCTGGAACCCAGGAGCTGCCAGAAAGAAGGAGAAATATGATGCACAGCTTTATCTTTTACCATTTGAGTTGTTCTTTAGTTAAACCTAAAGCAGCTGCCGCACCCTCCGGTGCAACATAAATGTTTATAAACAGGTTTTAACTTTTATTTCTGCAGAGAAACCTTCTTCATACCAGCCTGTGTGGGTCCTGTACCAAAACAGAGTGACATGTGGCGCAGAGCCGGCCCGTGGCATAGGCACTATGGCTTGGAGTTTGTTTGTTAAGAGTATTGTTTGCAAAGAAATCTTTTTATCTTTAATGCAAAATATCTTCCTTTACCCTGATACCTGCTCTTAATGGTTATTTTTTCAAGTGGTCTATTTTTGAGCTTGCAAGATGTATTATTCTTACAATAAAACTCAAGACTTTACCTATTTGTGCAACATATAGTTGTGCTTATAAGCTGGTCATTTGGCTTAGCATAGGCTATTATGCTGATTGTAAGAATACACACCATGTACACCATATTTAATTTAAATATAGTCTCAACATTACTTATAGTACATTCTACATATCAAGTTTTATTGAAATATATTTATTTTTAAACTGATATATGCCAATGCATACAATGTTTACATAATCTACTTAAAAATATTATTTGATATCTCTGTAGCATATTTTTAGTGTGCATTGAAACTATACATTTTTAAAATCATATTTTTCTCCATCAGATAATCTCATCAGTATTATTGGCCTTTTTGAAAAATACCTTTATACTCTTACTTGAATTATTTCTTGGGTGAACTCTTTTTACATTTACTTGGATAAAAATATTTTTATCTCATTTTATCTCAGTTATTTAAATAAAATCTATTTGTATAGATTTATCTCCTGCTAAATCTTTCTGTCTACACTCCAGTCCAGATGGTAATATAATTACTCTTCCAAACGTCGTAAAACAACAATAAAAAAAAATGTCATAGTAGTTAAGTTAAACAACGTGGCTTTTAATCCATTGTGAGCCACATTCCGTACCAGTTGGTGACGGCGATGCAAATCCAATTACCAGAAATAATGAGAAAAGAAGGAAAGAAGGGCGAGGGAAAACCGCAGGAAGACCAGATCTGTAGCATCCAGTCGAAGTTAGAGAAGGCCAGAACTGATAGTTGAATGTCTTTAATCGCCACTTGTTGCCATAAATAAACGTGAGGTGTGTTGAGAACAAAATCACACTGTTTTTCAGCAATAAAGGATGTCAGCTTGTCAGTGTCTATTTCCTCTAGTGCAGCATTCATTTCATTTTTGGCACCAACAAAGTTAGTACCCTGATCACATTTTATTTGTCTGA
This sequence comes from Orestias chungarensis, assembly GCA_032876305.1. Taxonomy (NCBI): domain Eukaryota; kingdom Metazoa; phylum Chordata; class Actinopteri; order Cyprinodontiformes; family Cyprinodontidae; genus Orestias; species Orestias chungarensis. The sequence goes on along the minus strand of JAVLVB010000798.1, from coordinate 50,206 downwards.
CAGAGCCTCTCAAAGCGATGAAACATCTTAGTCCATTAATGAACGTGTCCGTAGACAGGTCCTCTAACATCTCTACATGTACAGCTCGTGAAAAGAAACATGTAAAGAGAAGACCATACCTTTTGTTTTATTTCCTCGCTTGTTTGGTGAGGAATGGGCCAAAAACGTCCATTCCACAGTATGTGAAAGGTGGAGAATGTTCAATCCTTTCTATCGGGAGATCTCTCATTTTTTGTCCTTCAACTGGTCTCCTCAATCTCCGACAAAACACACACTGACGAATGAAGGATGATACTGTTTGACTTAGATTTGGGATCCAATATCCACTTGAACGTATTTCATTCATTGTGAAGCCTTTTCCTTGATGATTGACTTTTTTATGACAATGAGCGATTATAAGTTTGGTGATGTGATGTCATCCTGTATGTCTGAGGTGGTTTAGTAAAGTCACCGTCTTTCCACCATAAGAACCATAAGTAGTTGCGATCACTTGAGTCAACTTTGAACTGGTGAAACATCTTTTGTATGTCGCACATTAGAGCTATTGGATGTTGTCTAAAGTGTACGAGTACGCCAGTGAGATTGTTAATCATGTCTGGACTGTTCAATAAATGTTCATTAAGACTGGTACCTTTGTGTTTTGCTGAGCAGTCAAACACTACTCGCGGTCGTTCCGGTTTTTTTGGACAATAGATGCCGTGGTAAGGTATGTACCATTTCTCACCTTCGGGTCCATTATCATCAGTCTCTTCTGCATCACCTCTTTTTATGATGTTATTCATGTGTGTGATATAGTCCTTTCTGTATTTTTCATCACCCATGAGTTTGCGTTTGAGCTGAGTGAGTCTGCTCTCGGCGAGTTGTCTGTTATCGGTCAATTGTGGCCTTTCTTTGATTGGCAATGGCATTGTATAATTTCCACTTTCAGTCTGTTTTATGCCTTGTTGAAGTTTATCGAGAAACATAACATCCTCTTGAGACACTGCTTTTTCATTTCTCTCTGACTCCTTAAAGTCCTTTTCAAGTGGAAGTATTGCATTTGCTGGAGTGGTTGGAGGAATTTCTTTGACCGCTACTCTGTGACAGAGGCCTCCTGGTGTGTCTGTTTCACTGCATGGCCCTGAGTTACCAAGTATGCTCCATCCTAAATCAGTTTGGATAGCATACGGCTCATTGTCTTTACCTAAGAGTACTTGTTTAGGTGCTAAATCTCTGGGACAAGTATAACCAATTAGAAGACTTACTTCACAACTGAGGAGTGGTGGAACCTCATCAGCAATGGGTAACAAATGACTCCACAGTTTTGCTGTTTCACATGTTGGAATGTGTTCTCTTTTTGAAGGAATGTAGTCCTTGGTGTAAGCAGCAGGGAGTTTCATCACTGTTGCTGAATTGTAACCTCTTACAAGAAGATCACACACCTTTCCACTGTTTACAATTGCATTTTTGGCCATCATAGTAGTGAGTTTGAAGACCGGGTCGCTCTGTGTGTCTAATAACGCATAGACTAGTTTTTCTTTTGTGGGTTTTTGGCAGTTGACACCCACACTGGCACAATCATTGAGGTACTGACTGTGTGCTCTGCTCTTGCAACATTTAGAGTCATGGCTGTAGCTGTTTCAGGTGAGTTACCTTGATTTCTGTTGTATGTTCTCACTTCACCTTATGTTTCCCTTTGCAGACCATTCATGTAATCTTGATCATGGAGGCAAGTTGGATGTCTCTTTGAGCAAGCTTCACAAGTGAGACGGCGTCTGCAGTCCTTAGCACTGTGTCCTTGTTTTAAAGAGCCATAACAGTTAGGGTTAGGGTTAGGGGGTTAGTTAGTTTATTGTCTTTCACATGTTTCTTTCTGTTTTCTAGGCTCATTTTCAGAAAGTCTGGGCACTTATGTAGAGGATGTGACTCTTGGCACATGCTTGAAGAGTTGCTGTGTGTTTTAACCTTTATCTTGCTTTCACCTTGCTCAGTTGTGTTTGCATTGAATACACTTGCTCTATTTCTTTTGATGTCCTTAGTATTTCTCTTATCACCTTTCGTCTCCGTGGAGCGAAGTGCATATATGCAGGTGACTGGGTTGCAGGCAACTTCTGCTTCGATTGAGAGGAATGAGGCTAAAAAACTGAAGCTGGGAAACTCACCCCCTTTCATGAGTGTTGTAGTAACATGCCTGTTCCATCTCCCATTTATCCAGTCCGGTAGTTTGTGTAACAATTTCTGGTCTTCTTCACAGTCATTGAGTATCTCTAGTCCTTTTACATGTGGCATGGCAAGCATATATGAATTCACAAAGTCTGCAAAGTTCCTTAAGCCATCAGCATCTTTTGACTGTATTTTTGGCCAGTTAGACAGCTTTTCTCGAAACGCTCTTTGTATCACAAATGGCTGGCCGTAACTTTGATTCAATTTTTCCCTGGCATCTACGTAGGCCTCTTCATCATTTCTGAAGAAAGTTCCTTCGAGACGTTTGCGAGCTGGGCCAGTGACATATCTTTTCAAATAGTAAAGTATGTCTGTTGCTGAGACTCCATTTTGTTCATGGAGAGACATGAATGTGGATTTCCATTCAATGAACTTTATTGGCTCACCACTAAACATTGTTGGCTCTGGTGTGGGGAGTCTGTTTATTCTTATGCTGTTTTGTAGAGCCTGTGCAAGCTGAGTAACACTAGAGGAAGCAGTTGGCTCAGGTATAATGTAGGGAGATGCATGTCTGGGTGAGTGCTCTGGGCTCACCTGTTCGCTTTTTATTATCTGTGCATCCCCAAGCTGTAATAACTCTCTATCATAGGCTTTCAACCTGGCACGTGCTGCTTCTACTTCCTTCTCAGCTCTTAAACGCTCTAACTCTGATGTTTGAACTGCAATTTGTTTCTTATGCTCTCTTCTAGAGGCTTTATC
>JAVLVB010000797.1:109102-127535 GCA_032876305.1 Orestias chungarensis | reverse complement strand
CTTGTGTCTCTACCAGCATGTTTAGAACAGAGTTAGTAAGTGGTAGACATTGCTGGGGGTGAGCGTCTTGTTCCACATGTGTTCCTTTATTGTTGCTCCTGCAACTCTAAATGAATATGAACTGAATTCATTAACAGTTTTTAGCGCCTTTATTTTCTTATTAGCTTATTTTACCTCGCTGGTTCTTCCTCTCCTGCTTCAACTCAGACATGTTTTGGTCTCAGATGTTCACTTAAAGAAGACTTTCCTACATTTTCCTGCTCCGCCATCTTGCTCAGGGCAAATGTGTTTATGAGCCATGTGCTAGCAAAACAAGGCTAACGATTGGCTGATTTCTTCTTCTACTGCTCCACTGGTAGATCACAGCGTTAGGGAGCTCATTACTGCCACCTATTGACCGCAGAAAGACAGATTGTGTTAAAAATAGACACTTACGGTAAAACGTGAATATGAAGCAACTAATAGATGATAAAATTATCTGTTAAATATTTTATTCATCGATTTTAATCAATTAAATCAATTAGTTGTTTCGGCTCTAATTTAAACATCTCCACACGCTGCCTTGCGTTATTGAAACATGACCAAACAGGTAACGCATGACTAACCCCTCTGAAACACATGGCAAAAAGTAAAAATTGAATGTCTGTTTTTAATATGGGCCAAGTATTGCTTACTGGACTGATGTCCATATGTTGAGAAATGGCTAGCTTTGGCCAATGCAGATGTTACACTGATGTATATCCTGCATTCATAGATGACCCCGTATTATTTATTCTCCTGTAAGCCACAGGTTAATGTGTTGCGTTGTTCTGTAGTTATTTCAGCCATAAATATTATACACTCACCTGTGTGATTTAATTAAATCAATCAAAAATATGATCAGGTGCCTGCTAGCGCTGGCTGCACACAGTTGGATCAATCCAGGGTTGCCAGGTCGGAGCTGGACGTTTGTAGTGAATTAGTGTTACTATGGGTTTAATGTGATGGACAAGAAGAACAGTGTCGTTAAAAATATTTAGTTGATTTCTTCTTTTTATAGACTGAAAGTATGTTTTATTTTTGACTAATTTATGTGTTGTAGATGAATCTTTGAGGTTGTAAGGCCATGTTCTCATCATTTCAAGTCAGCCTATAGCCTCCTTAGTGGTGTTAGACTCAAAGACTGAACAATATGTTGTCACTCCAATCCAAGTGTGTGCAATATTTATATCACTAAAGACTTTGTGGAGTGCAGTAACTGTTCGGTAGTATATTCAGAGTGTTGTGAACTTAAACTTTACATGCCTATTTACTGTTTAGCTGCTCAGATGCAGTCTAACAGCAACGTGTGCTCAGACTGGAGTCCACTAACATAGCTGAGGGTGACCGAGTGATGGAGGCTCTGGTGGAAAAGACAAGAGAGAGGAAAATGGGCAGATAAAAAAAAAGGGCTGTAAATATTGGGGCTACAACTGACATTGATCACAGCCATCAAAGCTTTGCTCCCCCTGGCTGATCGTTCCTCTTGTTGTGAATGAACCAGCTTGGTCTTAATCTGTATAGATTAATGAAGTGGTCAGCTGGTGGGAGGACGTTAGTGGCTCTGCGGGTCTCCACATGTGACAGCTCTGTGTGAACTTGTGCCTCCCGTCACCTGTACAGCTCTTGAGAAACAGAAGTGACCTTATAGTTTTTGTCTGTTTTGAACGTTTCTCATATGGTGTAACTCTTTGTAAAGGCGTCTGAAATGCTTTTAGATCTGTGTCTGTGATGTAAATGGTCAAACAATTAGTAGTTGCCTCTCGTCATGGCAACAGGTGAAAGCCGCTCCTGACATCAAAAATGCTTTTCAGGGTTTTTTGTCTTGTTCGTGCTCATCTCATATTAATCTTGCTTGGTACTCGCTCTGAGTAGAGGGGCGTGGTCAGCTTTGGTGAACCGATAGAGCTCTTTTGTGATTGGTGGATCTCTGTATGCCGGGTTCCTCATATCTGATCAGACCATGTGAAGCTAAGGTTAGGGCTGCCAATGGTCAAGAGTAGGGCTGCTACTAAGGATCATTTCATAATCCATTAATCTGTCGATTATTTTGACGAATAATCGCTTTTTATTACTTTTATTTAGCATTTACTTTCCCATATATCTTATTAAATACGTATTTTCATTTAGAAAAAATAAAACAAATAATTTAACTTTCATTAAAGGAACAAATGAGCTCAACAGTGTAAAATATTTGTTCATTTTTGGGCAGAAATTAGGTCAAATTAGATGTTTATTGTGAATGACTTAGTTGGACATTCTTGTTCCTAATAATCTTGTGTCTCTACCAGCATGTTTAGAACAGAGTTAGTAAGTGGTAGACATTGCTGGGGGTGAGCGTCTTGTTCCCCATGTGTTCCTTTATTGTTGCTCCTGCAACTCTAAATTAATATGAACTGAATTCATTACCAGTCATTGATGGCCTTTCAGGGTAGTGACCGTGGTCACCAGTGTGATGCCAGGGTTCAGGTTCACTCCCAGGAAATGACAAAAGCACCAGTTTTATATATAAACTTTGTTTTGTCTTTTGCTGACATTCCTGAGTAGTTGGTAGGACAAAAGCTAAAAGAATATCAGATTAAATGTTCGGTAAAGTTACAGTATGGCATTAAAAGCTGAGGTTTGATGTTTCGTCACCTTGTTATAACCGAATATTGTTTTAGGATCTAAAGGTTTGTACTACAGGCTGTTAAATAAATAGTGTTGTATGATAAGAGTTAGTCAGATAATCCGTGTGAGCGAGTGTTTTTAAGCTAGTCTCTTTTAGCATTAAATGAGTCTTTGTGAGTTTTGGGCTCTACACTGTGACTGCTAACCTACATCCTGAGCCTTTGTCGCTCCTCTTCAAATCTCTGTCTGGCCGGACTGTTGGAAAGCTGGGAATGGGATCCTTTCCCAGTTGTGCTTCCAAAACCAGAGGGAATTTTTGTTCAACACCCTGAACAGACGTCTAGAAAAACCTAATCAGAGCTAATATAACGGATCGACTTCAACATGCTGCCACCAACTCTAGAATGGGAGATTACTGTTACTTACATGTTCACCAGATTATATGTAGATTATAGGAAATGTTCCCATAGATTTGTCAGCGTCTGTATTAAGTAGCAATCAGAGTCCTGCTATACTTGATCAGAAACTTTAACGTGGTCCCCAGAATATTTAAGACATTTTAGTTTGTACACTGCAGGATTTACATTTTGCCCTTTTTTAATATTTATAACTTTTATAAATTAAGAAATAAACCAAGATTATAGTGACCACAGGTTAAGCCTTGGACTTGATTTCTAGCAAGTGAAAAACATGTCACATCTTTAAATAAACAGGATTTAAGTTTAAGCTTTAAGGCGGTGTGGGGTTGTTGGTGCAAACCTGCCTTGTCTGTCAAACTTTCTTGTATTTTACCATAGACCTAAAAATAGCTTTAATGGTTGTTATGGATGCCTAAGAACCCAGATTAGATTCATGTTTCTGCTAATTTGTTGCTTAGATTCACCAACCTTATTAGTTAATGAAGCTAGAAAAGGACTTTAGGACACTGGCCTCCCTGCGTGATTAACAAACAGGACATTGTGGATCGCTTCAGTTCAGGTAGATGATGAAGATAAACACCTTTCAGCTTCATTCTGTGGTCTGAAAATATCTTAGGAAACAAGTGAATTTGATGAGATCACGTGGAGCAAGTGAAACAAAATATAAAACCTTTTTTCTGTTGTGAATTGTTTGGAAAAATCAGCACCTTGATGTTAAGTTTAGGTTTTTAGTATCACACAGCAAACGTGTTGCAGTGGTTTGTCTCCATAGTAACTGATGTTACCTAAACTAAAGGAAGTTGGTTGGGTTTTTCAGCAACTCTGTTGTCTTATTTGAAACTGTCAGATTGGGCATGAAAGGTTTTAGACTTAAACTTTGACTCACGTCTGTAAAACATCTGCAGAAGCTTAATATAATAAACCAGACCGATGACCTGGTAGCATCAAAAGGTTGTGATGAAATACCGACTGTATATATCCATGCATTTAAGTGTTGCTCATCTTTAAAGCTGTCTGCTGTGTGAATGTCTAGATTGAAGTGCACACTTGTGAAGGACGCGTTTGTCTGTGTGCAGGCAGGCAGAATGTTCCAGCTCCCGGTCAATAACCTCACCAGTCTAAGGAAAGCCAGGAAAAATGTCAAGAAGGTCCTGGGAGACATTGGCCTGGAGTTCTGCAGAGATCACCTGCAGGTGAGCACGTTTACAGTCCAGGCTGTTATTAACCTCTCTTTAGATTACAGTGCTAAACATGTACCGTTTTAACTTTTAGACCCATAAGACATTTAGAGTTTTAGGCATTTGATAATTGAGATGTCAGTGAATTAAGTAAGGCGTCCGCTGCAGAGCTACTGCAGAATCATGATATAAGTCTATAAACCAGCTTCCTGGAGTACAGAACACACTGCACTGTGATTACTCACTCTTTAGTCCCATTCTAATTATGTTTCACTTAATGTGTAAACATATTGTTGGTCTTTGCTTTTGAAATCAGAAATCCTGCACGATTATCTTCATATTTCAGTACAGCTGGAGTATTTTACATTTTCTCTCAGCATAGCTAAAATCCTGACAGCAGACGCACTGCATTAGCAGGTCCTCGTGAAGTGAAAGGAAAATCATTCATGGTTTTAAAAACGCCCAAAAATAAGTCTGAAAAGTGTGGCAGACATGTCTGTTTGGCACTGATTCAACTCAACAAAATCTACTCGGTCCGTGTAGATTTAACGTCCCTATAAATCCTGTAAAACTTTGGTGTACAGTTAAATACATGTGCACGAAAAACACTAGACTTGGGTTAACATTTTCAGATCTAAACAGGATCCTGTGCTGGAAAATCCACCTGAGAATACGCGGCAAACCTTTAAATTCAGCGTTTATATAGTGAGGAACCATCGGAGGATTCAGTGAGTACATGTGTAAAGCTTGTAGTGACCAGAGGGTTATAATGCACATAATTACATCGCAGAACCAAAACAAACAAACATAATTTTCATTTAACGTTAGATTTCATTGCTACTTTGTGTTTGTCCAATAAAATACTGAGACTTGAAACTTTTCTAGGGACAATTTTACAGCAATATTATTATTTTTAACGAGACCAATTTCTCGTTTTTCCTGGGACATCCAATAGAAATATGCTAAACGTGGCACATTTACAGCGATGTCAACTAATGTGCATTATTTCAATGCACAATAACAAAGTATTTAATCCTTAATATGCATGAGGTACAGAACTGATCTGTGATTTTAATGTGCTCTTTAAATGATCCCAATAGAAAAGGTTGGTGGCAAAATTCAAAGTAACAAAAAAAGCAGCTTTTGGCTTTTCCAAAAGACTAAATATGTTAAAGGGGACATTAAAACAGATTTGTAGAATAAGTTGTTATTACAGCCGTGCGTAACACTAGCATCTGATTCCAGTCTGGTTGATTCTTGTAGATAGAAACAAATTCAGTTCCCTATTTTTTTCCTTTTGTGATATTTGAAAAATGAGTTAAAAGTCTGCATGATGATTGGATGTAAACACAGCTACTGTCTTTGTTTACACCTTTCTCTAGAGATCTTATGCTCGTACTGGTGAGCTAATTAGCATTTTGTGGTGAAAACTAATAATTATCACTTAAAATTCAATTCTCAAAATACTTAATTCTATAAAAGTGTAACGACATAAAGAGACCTGCTTTGGGCATTAAGTAAAGTGAGCCCACCCATCATGACTACGCTAAGTAAGAGTGTGTGGTGCTACATCGTACCCCACCATCTCCAGACAGACTCTTCTCATTGTGGTATTGAAAAGTTTTATGCTATAATGAATCAATATAATGTGTATATATTAAATCTGTTTTATTTGATAGGACTATAAGGATTTCATCCCCCCAGAGGTGTATATTAAGCACACAACCTGGGGAGATGTGTGCATGTGGGAACCATCCCACACCAAAGCCCAGGTGGGTGATAGACGCCTGAAACACGAGCTGAAGCTCTAATTTCTCACTTCTGCTGTTGGTCATTGTTCTTTTTTACTTGCATGTCTCCAGGACTACAGATCGAAACCTTTCTGCTGCTCTGGCTGCTTATTTTCATCAAAATATTTCTCGGCTTACAAGAGTCACTTCCGCAACGTCCACAGCGAGGACTTCGAGAACAACATCCTGCTCAACTGCCCCTACTGCACTTTCAACGGCAACAAAAGGACACTGGAGACGCACGTTAAGCTCTTCCACATGCCCCCCAACAGCGCGCGGCAGAGCGGCGGCGGCGTGTTGACGGGAGCCGCTGGGATCTTGATGAAGGACGTTTTGCTGAAGAGAACAGGGGACAGCGTGGAACAGGCCGTGTACTACTGCAAGAAGTGCACCTACAGGGACCCTTTATACAACGTTGTGCGGAAGCACATCTACAGGGAACACTTTCAGCAAGTGGCTCATCCGTACATCGTCAAACCAGGAGACAAGACCAACAGTCACAACGGCGGCACAGCGGACAGCGTCAGCAACCAAATTCATTGCAAGAAGTGTCTCTTTGTCCCTCGCACCTACGAGGCGCTGGTCCAGCACGTCATCGAGGACCACGAGAGGATTGGCTATCAGGTCACAGCAATGATCGGCCACACCAGCGTCATAGTCCCCCGGCTCAAGCCGATCGTCATGTTCCCCACCAAAGCTCAAGGAGACCGGACCGTCATCGGGATGGGCCCTAAGGGGGCCGTGATGGCCGCGCCGAGGTCGTCTGCTTCACAGCAGCTCAGCCGAGCAGCCGCCGCCGCCGCTGCTGCTGCGGCATCATCGAAGACGAACTTTAACTCTCATAGCTTTCTGACTGGATTAAAACAAGATGCTCTGGGGTTAAAGGTCGGCGGTGCTCAGTTCTCTCTAGGAAACCACCAGGTCAGGACGAGCCTACCGGGGAACGCCCAGGTGTCTGTGCCGCAGCAGTCTCACGCAGCCAAGCAGCTCATCTCTGCTCACATCCTACGCAGCCCGCTGGTGGCCGGCGCGTCCTCCTCGCTCAAATCCAACCCTCTGGGTTCACGGGTCCAGGCGGCCGCCACCACAGTGGCTGCGGTCACGGCCAAGAAAGGCTCCTCTGTCCTCGGCACGTCCTACACGCAGAAGTGGAAAATCTGCACCATCTGCAACGAGCTGTTCCCAGAGAACGTCTACAGCGCTCACTTTGAGAAGGAGCACAAAGCCGAGAAGGTTCCCGCCGTGGCCAACTACATCATGAAGATCCACAACTTCACCAGCAAGTGTCTGTACTGCAACCGCTACCTGCCCAGCGACACGCTGCTCAACCACATGCTGATCCACGGCCTCTCCTGCCCGTACTGTCGCGCCACCTTCAACGACGTGGAGAAGATGGTCGCGCACATGCGTCTGTCGCACCCAGAGGAGAAGGTCGGCCCTCGTACCGACTCTCCCCTGACCTTTGACCTGACCCTGCAGCAGGGAAACCCCAAAAACGTTCAGCTGATCGTCACTACGTACAACATGAGAGACGCTCCTGAGGAGTCGGTTGCCTTCCACGCCCAGAACAGTTCCTCCTCATCGCTGTCGGCTTCTCTGTTGGCAGGCAAGAGGTTGATGCCTCCGCAACTGTCCAAAACACTCTCAGGGCACTCCGATGCTCCTGCGGTCAAGAGTTCCCTACAAGCTTCTGTGCCGTACAAGAGAGACGTCGGGAAGACGCTGTGTCCTCTCTGCTTCTCCATCCTCAAGGGCCCCATCTCAGATTCTTTGGCCCACCACCTGAGGGAGCGGCACCAGGTGATTCAGACGGTTCATCCCGTAGAGAAGAAGCTCACCTATAAGTGCATTCACTGCCTGGGGGTTTATACGAGCAACATGACGGCGTCCACCATCACTCTTCACTTGGTGCACTGTCGCGGCGTGGGGAAGTCACAGAACGGACAGGAAAGCCGTGTGGCTCATTCTTCCCGGGTCAGTCAGGCCCCGAGCGCCCCACTCAAACGGCCCGCCCTCGATGGCTCCAGCACCAGCGCGCCAAAGCGAAGGAGGCCGGGGCCGCCGGGAGAGAGGGCCCACCCGCGGGATCTCAACGGCCCCTCTGACTTTGAGGAAGACCCGGACGCTCCAGTAGTTCTTGCCCTTGATCCCACGGGACAGGAAAACAAATCATACGAGTCCGGGAAAGCTTTCCTCACGCAATACTTCAATCAGGCGCCGTACCCCACCCAGCCAGAGCTGGACAAGCTGGCCTCCAGGCTTTGGCTGTGGAAGTCTGACATCTCGGGTCACTTCGTCACCACCAGGAGAAAATGCATCCAGGAGTGTGAGAGCCAGCGGCCCAGTGTGCTGCTGGGCTTCAGCATGCACCACCTCAGCAAGCTCCGTCACAAGCTGGGGTTTGATGAGGGCGACGCGTGCGAAGGCGGACACGGCCGGCGGCGGACCTCCAGGACGCGTAGGGGGATGTCGGAGCAGGCTCGCCAGAGACGCCAAGAAGGCGTGGCTGCCACCAGCGGAGCTGAGAAGCAACAAGGCGGAGAGTCGGCCGAGAACGAGGGCGGAACAAACTCAAACCAAGAACCTAGTACTGTCAGCAGAGACCAAACCAAGACAATCAGCAGCACTGTACCACAGAAGAGGCCTCTAGACCTCTCTGAGCCCATTTCTATTGACTCTGAAAGTGATGAGGAAGAGCAGGCCCCACGTAGCCATGGCAACCAGCAGCACCAACAACCAGGATCTAAGGAGAGACTCGAGCCAAGGACAGCCGAGATGGTTTCTGATCTGGATGACATGTCAGACGACGACGACGATGATGATGATGATGATGACGACGAGGATGATGATGATGAACAGCCACATGTAGAGAATGGATTTGGCAGCTCTGAGACCTCAGGAAGAGACGCTCTACCCATCATCATTCCTAAGTTCGTCCCATCCTCTGCAAGGAGCCAGAGAGACGGAGCCCAGCTGGGCCAACAGCAATCCTGACTGCATCAGTCAAACGTCAGCCTCACAACAGGCCGGCTGAAGCAAACAGGACGAATTAATCAAAAACATTCAAAAGCCATCGGTTGATCTTAGAAAGCAAGACGGTTACAAGCTGAAATCCACAGGTGAGAGTGGAAGGTGGAGAAGTCAGAGCAAACTAAAGAGGGACGACATTGCCTTCTATGCTTGTTTCTCTGGGGTTACAGTTATAAGCGTCGAGTGTTTCAGGAAGCCTGAAGCGATGCTCACAGGTAACCACCTTCTGAAATCAACCATATAATCCACGGTTTCTCATGTCGGTGGACTAAACTAGGCCGTGTACATTTGTACAGTCTTTATAGATGTTTTGAAAAATGTTGCTCTCCATGTATCCCTAAATATTTACCATCACCTGTGTCTAACGTAGCTTCATATGTTCTCCATTGCTGTGCTTAAAAAAATGGCCGTTGCTTTTGTGAATTGGTATGTTCATGTTTATTTTTTAATAAAGTTAGTTTTTTTTGCCAAATAAATAAATATATATAAATGAACTGAACCTTAGTTTTCATCCCAACTAGATTCTGATTTGATATTTTCTTTGGTATCATCATCATCCTCCTGTTGTTCTGTTAAAGGATCGTTTGGTTGGTTGTTGCTCATTAGCTTTGACTGCGCTTGTTTTCTACTCTCAGTCACTAGTTGAGCCACATGACTGGAAGGTAACCAGGATACTGGCGAGGAAGGTTCTGTTGTTCTGCTTCCCTAAGACATGAATTGTGTTCACCATGTGTTCTCTGAACTGTGTGTATTTTGGTTTGTTTATCCTATTTTTCACCGAAGCATTTATAAACAATAAAGTGCTGTAATTGTGATTTGTTTATTAATTTAGAGCTTTTAAAAGTGCCTTGGATAATTGTGTGTCATTCACTCTAAAAAGGTTCAAACAGGCTTTTTTGGGGTTGTAGCTGCAGACCTTACTAGTGTAAACTCAGCTGTGTTTGTTTATAAGGGGCTTAAGCGCTTCTAGGAGTAACTTTCCATGTGGCGCACACTAATTGAGCTTTGTAGAGGTTTGGATGAAGGTTTCTGACCCAAATTATCCTTGTAGTCTAATGATGGACTTGAATAATCTTTATAGATTCTCCTTTTCGATCGGGCTCAGGTATCGATTGGTGCGGTTTGTTAAAATTAGGTTACATTTATTAAAATGTAAGATCTTGTCGTCATTGACATAATTCTTAGTGATCTATAAAAGCTTATTAATCACTGCAGAGGTTCATTTTTATTTGTTTATTCAAATAAGTCGATATATTCAGCCGGACTTTCATCTTCAGAGAGAATCTGTTTGTTAATCATCACAATATTGTTTTTATGGTTAATCTCAACATTGTCTTCAGTACCATCAGAAAACATAACAGCTGTTATAAAACAACTGTATGACAGGACTGAGGACTTGATACAATTATTAAATTACAAAAACATTTATAAGCATTGACTTCATATTTTGGTAAAGTTCAGTTTTCACTAAACATTCAAACTAAACAAAAAAGAATCTCAAAATATAGTAATAATAAAAAACTGTTTAAACTAACTTTTAACTCAAGCTTGAGTAAACAGCCTAACCAGAGAGTATTGTTGGAGAATTAATACTAATTATTTATTAATACTAATGAATACTATTAATAAGAATTAATACCAATGAATATTTTTTGGTGCATTAATACTGAGTAACTGATCATAAGATCTGATTTTAGAAAGATGTCAGACAGTAAATATTTGCTCATTTTGGTATTTGATTAAAATGACAAAAAAGATACAAAATCAATTTTAGGTAGAAATGATTCCGAATGTTTTTGTCTAAGGTAAAACAACATTAATAATTGCAGTAGGTCGTGTTCATGTGTGTTAGAACGGAGCAAAGTTCACTTTACAAATAAGCCTCACTAACATGAACTGCATGCGTCTCTGCAGAGTTTGGAGAAACATCTTTGCTCTATTCAGTGAAGTTTCTCACAGTTGACTGAATATTCAGTAATTTTACTCTAGTAAAAGATACAGTGCAGTGAAACTGCTCTGAAAAGTTGTTTTTTTCTACTTGATACTGAAATAAATGAATAGTTACAATCCTCTGCCAACAGCAATGCAATTATCCTATGGGGAATATGATGCTACTTGTTAAACAGATAAAGGGTTTTTAGATGTAGTTCACGCAGGAACTTCCTCTGGGTCCATCACGTTTTCAGTCGTGTTTCCCAGGGCGGCATCGACAAAGTGGGTGGAGAGGAACATATAAATGCTCTGTTGTCCTATGATGGAGAGACTTTGAGCATTTTATCCCCTCACCATCACAAAGGAATGTTCCTCTATTTGAGTTGGTTGGTTACTTGTGACTTCATTAGTTTCACACACACTGAGGGTGCATTTCATTTACCTCTGACTTTAAGACTCAGAGCTGGGAATGGCGTCACCCCCGAGTCAACGGCGTTCCTGTCAACAAATTAGGAGGTCCTGATTGTAAACGACCCTAAAAAGTGTGAACTGCAGAAATATGAAGCTCCTCTACAAAGTATTTTTCTTTTTTCTGTATTCAGTTTCAAATGATTGATGTATAATCTGAGGATCTAAGAATTGACATTAGGAATTTAGACAAAGAAACTGAATGCAGCACAACAACCCCTGTAGTCTATCAGTTCAGTTATTCTGTTTATCACAAGTTACAGTAACAAGTTACACCCCCCCCCCCCCCCCCTTCATTTACTAGTGACCAAATTTATAAGAATCCAAACTTATGACTGTCCTGCAGATATTAATCCTATTTTTGCAACATGAGTGTGTTTGGGGGGGGTATGAGCTGCACATCTTTATTTTAATTAAACTATTGTCCTTTGCTGCTGTGGGATCAATAACATGATATGGAGGAAAAACACCCGGGTCCAAGAAGAGAGTGACAACCTGCTTGGCTGGCTAGTCTGAGTCCTAAGGAGGGAGATATGTAAGAGAGAGGGAGGCCTGAAAGACCATGGGGAGGGAGGGAGGGAGGGAGGGAGGCCTCATCTGCAGTGCTGTGTGCAGTAGAAGTGGGTGAGAGGGGAGAAGAAGGCTGGGAGGGGGAGTCAGAGGAGCTAAGATGGGTGAAGCACTTACAGAAATACAGATGGCAGCATAGAGAGGGGGTTAAAAACTGCACCCCATGTTCATGGAGATATTGTACACCAAGGCATGAATGTGACACAGAGATTAGAGAAAGGAACTGTGTGTGTGGGGGGGGGACACTGGTACTAGCCACTGGTAACACTAATCATCCACCTGAGTGAGGAGGGAGGATGACGCGGAGGCGGTCAGAGAGGCAATCAGGGACAAGCAAAGACACTTAGGCGGGTCGTCCTCTGTCCTAATTATGGTGAAGAATCACGTTCTGAAGGAAATAATTTCACATCAGATGTTTGCAGACAGGAGGAGTCCATATAGCGGAGGAAACGGGGTCACGGGTGCAGCCGTGCCTTCATCTGACCGTTACGTCCAACTGTAGGTCAGGGAACCTCAGAAACTGGGACAATAACGCCATAAGAGGGGGGGATGCTGTGCCTCCTTCACAGAGCTGGAGGCAGACAGGGTGGGTGGGCTTAGACTGAGACTGCCTGTTGTGTTCTCTGGTCTTCATGATGTGTTTTTGTGCAATAGAAGCACTAATGCATGCACCACAAATAACAAACATCTCCTTCACATCTTTACACAACATGCATTCGTTTTTACATGCAAACCCACACATTCATCCTCTTTTTACTGATCCGGAAGGTTAAAGGTTTTGTATTTTAATACATTTGACAGTAAAAAATACTCTCACCATTGGATATTTTACCCTTTTTTATTGCTTTTACAAAAGTCATAATCAGCTGAACTTGGCTGTTTTGACAAAAAAAAACTAAAGAAAAAAAAAAAACAATATTAAGCTTTTAATGTTGAAGTGAGAACTGATCAAAAAGGACAAGCAAACGATAAATATGAAACAGTTTGTTGTTGTTTGATACATCTTGTGATGCAGGATCCTGGACACATCATCAGTGGTCCTGTACCTGGGGTCATTGGGGGTTTCGGGTCTCCAGACCCCCTCACCCAGGCGACCCGACCGGGAGTGATCAGTTCCAGGCCTGTGCCCAAGAAGTGCTCATCCGCGCCTTGTCCCTCTGTATCCAAAGCCAACATGAAGCTTTCTCAGCGGCTTCTGTTGCTGAGCAGATGGCTCTCCTGTTCCTTGCCCCTGTGATGCCTTGGAGACTGTTGGCTCTACAGAGTGACTTCCCTGTAAAGCCCTTTCCCCTATCTTCAATAGCATCTTGCATGCCACCCCCTGTTGTGGCAGTCCTCCACCAGCTCTGCATATTTCTCCCTCTTTTTCCCACTGGCTTCCTCTATCCTCTCCTCCCAAGGCCCCATAAGCTCCAACATGATGACCTGGTCTCAGGCTGGTTTCCAGGATGTTCTCAGGGAACTTCAGCTGTTTTCCTAAGTCCACCCTCAGCTGCCAGTCCTTTGCTGTTCCCAGCAGTCCTGTTTGGGCCTTTGGTTGGGGAGAGAGTTTTTCCCCAGCCTTCACAAATGTTGGTCTGCGCCTCGATGGTGGCAAGCGCTTGCTTTGGCCGATGACACAGTGGATAGCAACTGGTCATGGCGCCAGCGATAGCGACCATCTCCAAGTGCCTTAGGACAGCTGCTGAGGATGTGCTCCAGTGTTCCCCTTCCCTGGCAGAAGGTACATGATGGGGCTTCAACCTTGCCCCAAAGAAAGAGGTTTGACAGGCTGAGCTGGACATCATAAACAGACTGGAAGAGGAATTTTATACGGAGCGGTTCCGCCTTCCACAACTCCGGCCATGAGATTGTTCTGTTCATGGCTTCCTCCCATCTGGTCCACTGGTCCTGCTGCCTTAGCCCCACCCACTGGCTTGCACGCTGCTTTTCGACTCCAGCCCGCACCTTGAGTTGGACCCTATCCCGCCTTTCCTTGGCTCTGAGCCTGCTGAGGGGGATTGTTGGTACGGTTCCCAGTCCTGCCCGGCCGGTGGCCACAGATCCCACAAGCTCTTTGAAGGACAGCCGGGCTTCAGCATGGTCCACCGCCTCTTAAACCCTCCACCTTCTGCCTGTCCTCACCTCAATGCCAGCTTGAGCCACCTTTGGGTCCTTCAATTCCCTGTACTGGAGAACCTCCCTAGCTCTGGCAACCATAAACTCCTCCGTGAGGCCCTTAATTGGTAGGTTCAGCTTGTTGTTGTTGCCGTAGAGGGCGAGGCTGCTGAGACTCCGAGGGAACCCCAGCCAGCATCGGAGGTGGCTGCTGACCCTCCGTTCAAACCCTTCCACGGTGGACATGGGAAATTCATAAACCAGCAATGGCCATAATATCCTGGGCAGAAGGCCATGCTGGTACACCCATGCCTGGGAACTTACCCGGGAGACCAGATTTATCCAATGCAGTTAGCCAGCCCTCGAGTTGTTCCTTGGTAGCCCTGATAGAAGCTGTATCCTTAAGGGATCAGTCGAAGATCTTCCCAGGCTTTTCAAAGGCTTCTCTGTGACTGATGGAATCTGGATGCCTCCTAGGAAGAAGCTGAATCGGTCATTCACCCTCCCTCCCTTTAGGACTAGAGACCTGGATTTCTCTGGCTTGAAGCACATGCGGGCCCAGATGGTAAGCTTCTCCAAGTCCTGGAGGATCCATCTGCACCCTGGTACTGACGTTGTTTTTACTGTTAGATAGTCCAAAAAGCCCTGATGGGGGGCTGGGATCCCCGACTTGGTTTTGGGCACTCTGCCCCCCTGGCTCGGTAGACTTGAACCGCATGTTCATGGCCAAGGCAAAGAGAATCACTGAAATCGTACATCCAGTGATGATCCCTTTCTCTAGCCGGTGGAACTCTGATGTGACTGCACCAGATGTGAATCTCAGTTGAAAGCTGAGATTCATAGTCCATGATTAAGGCCTTGATGTTACGTGGGACATGGTACCTCTCCAATGCCACCTCCAGCAGCTTATGGGGTATAGAGCCGTATGCATTAGCTAGGTCCAGCCAAAGCACAGATAGGTTCCTTTTCCCCTCTCGGGCCTCTCTTATCAGCTGTGTCACAATTCCACTGTGTTCCAGGCAGCCTGGTACCCCTGGGATCCCACCCTTTTGCACTGAGGAGTCGATGAACTGGTTCCAAATATATTCCCCTCGACATTGAGCAGCGAGATGGTCCTGAACTGCTCGATGGTGGTAGACCTCTCTTCCAACGGAACCCACAGCCCTTCTGTGGATCTCCATTAGTGGGCAACGATTCCTCTCCTCCATATTGCCCTTATGATTTTCCATAGGCGGTTCAGGAGCTTCGGGCTCCTCTTGTAGACCAAGTAGGGTACACCATTGGGTCACGGAGATGAGTTGTTCCTTGCAACCTTGACCACAGACTGAGTTTCTTTCCAGGTTGGGGCATTGGTGTTGAACTCAAAAGCTGGCTCAGCTGGCTTGATCAGGTCTCCGCATTCACCTAGGTCCTCCTCCCTCACTTCATCACTGTATGTTTCGTGGAGGTATGAGTCTACCTCCCCTTTTGCGCAGGTTAGGTGTCCGCTGCGCTTCTGGCCTAGCAGCTGTAAACCCAAAGGGGTTTGCTAGAAATGCAACGCGTCTTTTAGCCCTTTCCTTCTTCTGTCTCCTATGCCACTCTGCTCTTCTGAGGGTTAGCAACTTCTTCCTCAGGACACAGCGGATCTCTGCCAGCCCCAGGCTTCAGGTCCTCACTTGCCCTCTTGAACTGGTTCTTCAGGTCCCTAAGTTCCCATCGCAGCTGTGAGATCTTCTCTCCCCGGCGGTTCTTGGAGTAAGGGTTTGAAGCAGCTTGCTTCTCAACTGTTCCAAACCTTTCAGTGGCGATGCTAATGACCATGGTGGCCATTATTTGGAGTTTCCTGTCTGCCCCTCTTTTCATTGTGGCTTCCAGAATACCATGCAAATCGTCATCGAGTTTCTGCCACTCGCTCGCTTTACTGGCAGGAGGCCACTTAACCCGCTTTTGGTGTTGTACTATGTCTGGAGCTAGACCTTCCTGAGCATGGAGGTCCTGGGCGCTGTGGGGTGACTCCTGGCCTGGGTCCTGATCAAAAAGGACAAGCAAACGATAAATATGAAACATAGCATAAGTGACTCCATAAATAGTGATCCCTCTTTAAAGTAACTGACCAATTTAAACTGACATCCAGGCACTTGAAGTCTTACATTGAGTGAAATGGAGACCATCTCAGTCAGTCTAATGTGATTATATGAGGACATTTATGTCTGGAAGATTACAATCACAATCACGCGAAACAACAACAACACTCAGCAAATCATATAAATTTTATCAAAAAGTATAAGTCAGGGTATGGACACAAAAACAATCTAAGCCACTTACCACCCCCAAGACTTCACCTCAATCCATCATTATGAACTGTAAGGACTATGACCCATGTGTAAATCTACCTAGGTCAGGTGATCCTCACTCACCGAGAGATGAGAGAGATCACCAGGTCACCATGACTACCCTAAAGGAGCTCCAAACTGCAGCAGCTGACATGGGACAGACTCTGCAGACGTCAACTGTTGACTGAATCCTTCATAATTCAAACCTTTATGGGGAAAAAGCCACTGTTGAAGAAAATAGATACTAAAGCTGCATTACAACACATGTAGGAAACTTCAAGACAGAAACCAAACAAGCATGGGGATTTTGAATACTTCTCAGCAGCAGGCCCAGGTAGGCTTGTAAAGGTCAAAGGTGAGATGAATGCAAGAGAACTATGACTGTGAACAACATTTATTTTCCAGCAAGACTACAATAGGTAAACTAGGGAAAGCTTCATAAAAAAGATTTGATTTGAGTTTAGTCTTTTTTTATTTTAAATTGGTATTTCAAAAAACACATATATATTATGTTTGTGGGTTTTGTAAAAATCTGTCAGATCATTTCTCCACAACCAACAGCATACAGAAATCTTTCTTTAACTGATTAGCAATAAATTAATTGTCAAAAGATGTGAAGAAGCAGACACATTGTTTACAGAAACCCAATCTAGCAAGAGTAAAGCTAACTAAAATGTTATTAGTTATTTCTACTTAATTATTATAATTTTATCAGTTATTATAATTTTATGAGTTATCATAGCCTTCAGTGTTTTAAAACAGCTAAATCAATATGACCTTTTCTTGACACAGGATATGCTTCACTCTTATTATTGCCAGGAGGAGCAGCTGGGCTGTTTTTATTCCAGCAGGTGGCGCTGTAATGTAAGAATAAAATGTGGTTGAAGCTTTCTGCACTCTGTAATAACACAATCTAAGTAGTAAATTACTGTATGCTATTTAATCTATTAACACATCGGAATTTGTATTTATTGTCATTCTAGTTATCTTCACTCATTATTTTAGGGGCCATCATTTGTTATAAATGTATGTCTGGTGCTTTAAATTTGAGAAGCATGTGAGTGCCTAGGCCCTCTTACTACCAGGGGCCACAGTATCAGACAAAAATATGGATTTCTAGGGGTGTCATTTAGAGTCATTATAAAATACATTTAAACCAGAATAATATTTAATTAATAGCATATGTCTGGGGCTGATTTAAAGTATCTTCGTCAAAGCTAATTTGAATAACAAATGACCTCCTGGACTCTTAAGTTAACCTAGGGGTAGCCGTGTGTGTTTTTGTCGATGTGACCTGGATTTATTTGTGTTATAGCTGGTAAATAATTCTATTGGACATCATAAAACAAACACACACACAGAAAAGTTAAGTTTGCTTGTTTGTTTATTTACTATCTTGGTGAAAGACAGCGGTGTCACTAGTTTACTCTGTTTTACTTGGATGTTTTGTCCTGGACGGTTTCTGATATATTTATGGAGACAAATATCTGTTGGAGAAACATTTGAGCTTACAAATGAACTTATATAATATATTTATAGAGACAAATATCTGTTGGAGCAACATTTGAGCTTACAAATAAACTTATATGATATATTTATAGAGACAAATATCTGTTGGAGCAACATTTGAGCTTACAAATGAACTTATATAATATATTTATAGAGACAAATATCTGTTGGAGCAACATTTGAGCTTACAAATAAACTTATATGATATATTTATAGAGACAAATATCTGTTGGAGCAACATTTGAGCTTACAAATAAACTTATATGATATATTTATGGAGACAAATATCTGTTGGAGCAACATTTGAGCTTACAAATAAACTTATATGATATATTTATGGAGAGAAATATCTGTTGGAGAAACATTTGAGCTTACAAATAAACTTATATAATATATTTATGGAGACAAATATCTGTTGGAGAAACATTTGAGCTTACAAATGAACTTATATAATATATTTATAGAGACAAATATCTGTTGGAGCAACATTTGAGCTT
>JAVLVB010000797.1:80170-99200 GCA_032876305.1 Orestias chungarensis | reverse complement strand
TTCTTCAAATAGGTCATTATTCATCAAATGCTCTCTCAGTTGATTAGCAACAATTTTTCAAGGATTTTAGATAAAAAAGGAAGATTAGATATGGGTCTGTAATTTATTAAGTTTTCTTGATCAAGAGAAGGTTTCTTAAGTAGGGGTTTTATTACAGCTACCTTAAGAGCCTCTGGTACATAACCATTCACTAATGACACATTAATCATTTCCAAAATGGGGGTAATAATAATGGGAAATACTTCTTTAAACAATTTTTTCAAGGATTTTTAGATAAAAAAGGAAGATTAGATATGGGTCTGTAATGTCATGGGATCTCATGTCTGACATTAAAAGCTCTTTGGCACGTGTTTGTTGATCACATGACACAGACAGCTGCTGCTCTGTGTTATCTGAAAATGATTGAAAAGTTGAAGATTCATCTGAAAATAATGTGCACAAACTATAACACACAGTTAAAATGTGTGATTGTTAAAAAACTGGAGTTTGGTTTGTGAGAGATTCCTGACACGGATCTGGAAAATGAATGAAAAGTCAAGGAGTTGTTGTTGTCATCACTGCATATGTGGAAGACATAGAGGATCGAAAGTTATGATCAATGTAGCAGCAGAAACGTAAAGTGAACTCAACACAAACTAAATCTATAAAAACAGCTGGTCAGGATGCTCTCGAATAGAAGTTAACTGGGATCGGATGGACATCTCTGTCTCTCTGAAACCCAGAGATGTCCATTTCCAAATACAGCTTTGAAGAAGCTGCACATGGCTGTAGTGAGAACACGGCTGTAGTGATGTTACTAGGCGCTTATGCAGTTTCAACCCCGGACAGATCTTAAGCCGCAGTCATTAAAACAGAGGGGAGGAATCCTTCACTATCCCTCATGAGGATGCCTGAGGAGCTGGTAAGAGTTGCATGCAGAGGGAGTTTCTGTACATTGTGGTTTTGAAACACAAACACAACCAGGCTCTGAGTCTGGGAGACAGCCATGTAGAGGATGGCTGTCACGAAGCCCTAAAGCTGAGGGCCGCTTGAAAGCAGCAGGTGTAAGAATGATGCTGCTTCACTAAGGACCACCGTCTGACCAGGCTCTGGATCTAAGGTTTAAGACAAACATGAATTATTGCTGAGGATGGTGAGTGAGGGAAGGAGGAATGTGTGGAGGAGGTGCATAACTCCAAGCTAATGAAAGACATGGAGGGACCAACAAGAGTAAACAGTTTTAAAGCAGGAGTAATGTAGAAGGCTTTGTTTTGGTGGGGGCGAGGGAGGGAGCTGGATAATGGGAATGGTATTAGCCAGGGAGGAATGCAGAGAGAGGCCCAAGATGGAGCGGGTGGGAGAGAGACAGAAGGAAATGAAGGGTGGGAGGGAGACAGGAGGCGTTACGGGTGGTATGTGGCCAGCGTCTGATCACGTCCACTGGCTAGATTAGGCTGGACAGCCGTCCAGACGGGACGCCGAGCTCCACAGCAACAACACCTGACAGAAGAGAAACTAGCGGACAGAACTAGGCTTGTTTCTCCTCTTTATATCTGACTTATTAAGACTTTATTCAAAGTTAATAAAGCGTAGACGGGAGGGAGCGGATGGCTAACAGGGAAGTTAGGAGGCTGTCTGAGTTTGTCAGCTCTGAAAAGATGAATGAGGCAGAGCAGGAAGGAGAGGGGTTTCTGAGAAGAGGATAAAGCCGAGGTTCAGGGCGTGGCGTGACCACAACGATGCGTAAGGGATGACCTGCAGATCTAGACAGGATGAGGTGATGATGGTGAGGGAGCTGGATGCTGCACAGCGCCAGAGGACATGGAGGGATCCCCTCACCACGTCAGGTGGATGTGACAGCTGTGAAAGCTGCTTCTGCTTCAAAAGCTTAACGTCGGTGTTCGGCTTTTTAGTGATATTGGGTAATAAAAATAAAGGGGACAAAGGGAATTGTTCAGGTTTTATTACAGTTGTTGGATTCAGGCTGGAGCAGATGAAAAGGAAAATGAAGATATATTTTATGTGCTTTTCTAGACTGGAGAGCTGACTGATTTATTTCTTGCTGAGCTTTAATTAAAACACTTTCCTTGTGCCCTGTGGGCTCCCTATGCTCTGCATATATTGATGAGCAGCATATTATCTGATGAGCTTATCTAGTAAAGGCCGTCTGAACGCTGCTCCAGCATGTTTCATCTGACTGGCTGTTCTCTGTCGCCTGCAAGCCGCTCCACAAACACTGTGGCCTTGTTTAAAGGAAACACTTAAAGTCCTCTCAAGTTAAAGAAAACTCATTATATTAGTGACGGAGATTAAATTCTGTTCATTTTCAGCAGGAGTTTGGCTAATTTGGCCTTTAATCATCTCAAATCTGTGATTAACCAAATACTAAGAAAGTGGTTTTGCAACTTTTTCTGTCCCTGTCCTATAAGAGCATCAAACTAAGTAATAAGTTTTGGTCTATAAATTAATCAACCAATATAATGTGCTTTATTGTGAAAGTCACATAAAGACTATGGACTTTTCACCTGTAAGTTTTCAGATTAAAAAAAAAGAAACTCTGATCTTCAAACTTTAAAGGAAACCATGAATTCAGAATCGGCCAGAAAAACGCTGATCAGTGCACCTCTGGTTTCACCTATATGATTTCGTTTAGAGGAATAAGCGACTTCCATAACCTTGGCACAATTATTGCTATCTCTATTTAATCAATACTAGAAAAATGATAAAAAACATGTCAAAGATGCACATCAGAACCGATATGAACTTACACGTTCAAATCTGGAGCATTTAAAACAAATAAGCATTATTTTTGTAGATGTTGGAGTTTTGACTCTAATCCAAAAAATGTTGCAGATTAATAAGAAAACGTTCTTAGTTTTATGTAGTTGGTGAATAAAGAAATCAAATTAATTTTTCTCCAGCATTTCAATCATCGATCATCAATTAAAGAAATCTGGTATGTTTGCTGGAGGATCCATTAACAATAAGCACGCCTGGTCTTCAGATGACTCATTTTACCTTAATGGTTTTTATTTGGTCAGAGTTATCAACTGTACAGCCAGCTCTAGAGTAAAAGTGAAGCTCAACCAAGAGAACATCCCTGAACCCATCGGTCCCTGGTACTGGTCCCAGCACTGCAGGTCTGGTCAGTCTCCTTGAAAAACCCATGTTTACATACCAGTTGGTGAATTGCTGCTGTAATGGAAGCTTTTTGCTACACATCCCTGATTTTGTCTTAGCAGTAACTTGATGAAACATTGTAGTTGGAGCCAAAAAGAAAAATGCTAAGAATCTGTTGGACCAGCTGAATGCAAAACGTGTTTCTGCTGAAGGTGGACCAGAACGAAAATGCAAAGATGTCTCTGTCAGCACAAAATAAATTGATGGGACTGCTTCATACTGCATGAGGAGATGAGAGCGCAGCAGGCCTAAAACGTGCAGGTCCTGGTGAATAACTGCGGTTCTTTAACTTGTTTTATACGTGATCTTAAAACACGCTCCTTTAGATCTTTGTTCATGTTTTTCCTGAATAGATGACTACAACAGAGTAATTATATCTAGGCCTAGGAGCAGCATAATCAGCCTTAATGACAGGGAGCCTTAAATAATACATTTGCTGTAATTTCTGACGGTGTCGGCTCGGTTACTCATCATCTGGCCTGGCCTCTGGAGCCTGCGGGTGATTTGCATCAGTGCGCTGCTCCTGGCCTCAGTCTGGGTAATCACTGGCCTTATTCTGCCTCCTCCTCCTCTCAGGACTCTCTCTTTGACCTCCCTCTCCAACACCTTCCTCCTCCTCTTATCAGCAGCATTAAGGCTGCTTTATCTGAGCCGTGCCAGGGAGGAATGCTCGCAGCACCAGGAATAGGAACGCTTCTGGAATTTACCAGAATTTATCTGGAATCCTGAATCCTGCAGTTTTCCACCTTTCCTCTCTCACACACATCCTTGTACCTCTAGTCAACTGTGGACGTCATGTTGACGTTCATTCATTTTAGTAGCTGTAAAACGTAATCTACAACAAACCTCTAAATCTAACAAGAGCAAAAGAAAAAGACAGGAGAACGTGCTCCCTTTCCACAAATGTTGGTAAAACGTGTTAAAATACTACTTTGTATGTAGTTTATACAGTACAGTCTCTCCTCCCCCTCCTGTATCAGCTCGTGTCAGGAACATCGTGGCACCGGCTGAGTAGGGAACGTCCAAGCTTGTCATCAACAAACCTGACTGTTTCCAGAGGCCCAAGGTCTAAACTGCTGGTGTTTGTTTCACCGCAGCCCTGAGATGTTTCACGTTTGGCTTATTTAGACTCGTTTCAGTCACAGTGAATTATTGCTGATTCAGGGTCTAACTGCTCCTGTTTAACACATGAACATGCTTTGGTGTACAGGGCTTTAAATATGACCACAGGCTTCTTCCTGAAAGCCCAGGTATGCGACGTGTGTGAATAATATCCATCTGTCTCTAAACTGTGGATCTCTGCAGCTCCTCCAGAACACCTGCTATGAACTGTTTACTAAATATTTGATTTCTGAAAAGACTTAAACAAATAAAAGGGAGGATGAAGGTTTTTACAAGAATCTGTAATGTTTGTTAGACTATCTCGGCCTTCTCGTCACTGCACTTTTAGTTCCTGTGTTTCACGGCAGAGTTTTCTAGCTACTCTGTTCCGGCAGATGTATTTATAACCAAAATATTAACAAAGAAGCCACAGTTGTTGCAGTTGTGATCATGATGGTGCTGCGTGTGAGCGTGCGGCAACTTCCTGGTCTTGATAAAGCCAGAGAGAAGTGTCAAGTTTCCAGAAGGAAAGGTAAAAGGGGGAAAAATGCATCATGAGTGTTATTGCTAGAGATAATTATGCTGCGGAGGAGACATGCTATCACTTTGGATCCGTGTAGTTTTGATACCGAACACCAGCTGTGAAGTAGATCTAGGAGTGGCTGTAACGAGAGTACCCAGAGAAAGTGGATGCATGAATGCATCGCTGGAGCTGGAAGTGTATTAATGCTCTCACTAGATGCTCATCTGTGAAATCCAGTTTGAAGCTTTATTCTGTGTGTTTCTAACCCACATCTCACTTTCTGCTCTGGGATCCAAACATTGGGAGATCCCACCGAGTTTATCCTTTAACAGGCTTGTTTTCCTGGATTCCTGGAGCATTAGTTGGACTTAATGTCCTCATATTGGACTGTGGTTGCATTTCTCTTTAATGCTTGGACACAGTTGTTTAGGATAACAGCAGTCTAAACACCAGATCAACCACAGATGTTAGTAAAAGCGTTGTTAATACATTTGTAACTGAAGAGTTTGACCACTGCGATCATTCATGTTTTATAAGTCGTTTGTAGTGGGTATCGCTGTTAGAACAAAGTGCTTCGTTTATAAAGCTGTTTTTGGGAGATAAAAACATAAAGAAGTGCAGACAATGATTAGAATTGCTCTAAAGTTAAGATATTTTAGAATTATAATTTTAATTTCACAGGGAAAAATCGAGGTTGTCGTACTCTAAGTATCTCCATGGTGGATAGTGATGCTGTGGGCTGGAAGCCTCTCCCTGATATGAAGACAGTCGCTGTTTGACATTCTCCTGACCAACATGAAATGAGAAGGCTCACTTTCCGGGCAGCATAGGCAATATTTCACTATTTGTTTGGGCCAACAGTGACAAAGGAAACCCGCTGAGCTTTTTCAGAAATGACCGCAGTTATTCATGAATTCAGATTGGCCTTTCAGGTGAGTCTAAGGATCACAGCAGGGAATAAAACACAATAAAATATTGATTTATGGGAAGATCTCTGGCTTCTAAGTCATTTTTACACATAAAGTTAAAAAAAACAGCATCTTTTATTAAAGAAAAGACAAATCCTGTATACAAATTACTGCAGATAATAACTGATGTGTTTACAAACCAGTAAACAAAACAGTTCTACAGTTTAAGTGTTTAGTTCTAGTGTTTTTCTGGCTCAGTTCGTGTATAAAGACTTGAATGATAAAATATTCCATACATCAACATGTGAGTAAAATATTTTGGACTCAGAGTTGTGGAAAACAACCAACCACAGAGTTTAAAGCACACGTTTCATAAAAATGTTCTCCAACGTTTAACAGAATTCTCTGTTTGGCTTCAGGCTTCGTCTGACTTTCACCTCTGAGGATTTTCTGTTTCCTACCAACTCATGTTGTTTGTTTACAATAAGTAAGCTATTATTTGTGATGACTTCTCACTTTAAGCTGAGCTGAGTGAAAACATTACCCATGATCCATGTTATTCATGGCATCCCTGGTGGTTTCATAAATATTTTTAATGGTTTATTTATATGTGAGAGTAGTTTTGTGATGAAGGCTTTATTGTTTTTCCAACAGATGAAGGTATTTTTGTAAAGAGAAATCTGTCTGTTTAGAAAGGAGAACTGTAAGGAGTCACATCATAGCTGCAGGTTCAGATGATGCTGTTGCTGCCTGTAGGACGTTCATTTCTAAACACACATACTTCCTAAAATACTGAAAGTTACTGACTGTAAAATAAAAAGCGTATCTTTTTTCCCGTCATAGTTCTTCTATGACTGTGCCGGTTAATGATTGGCCCGATACGCCACATACCTGTACAACCAGAAAGTCAACCTTTGGAGTGTTTACCAAGCACTGAGTGACTAAAGGTAGTCTAGTTTATGCTCTGAACCCTTAGCCTGATATCTGTCACGCACATAACCCTGCCTAAAAGAAATGATACGACTCATACGACCGCACTAACATACGGCCCGCGGGCCACATCCGGCCCACCAGGGGGGTTGGTCCGGCCCAGGGGAGGAATTTACATTATTAAAACAAATAATAAAAAAGAAACTTCATTTTGTTTAACATCTGCAGTTCCTATATTGTTCGCTAGGGGCGCTCAGTTTTAGTCAGTTCACTTTACCAGCTTTTTCCTTGGAAGGGCACCCTCGTCAGCGAAATGTCTTTGTCAAAAAAGAGAAAAGTGGACACAGAGTGTCGGATTTTTGAAGAAAAATTCACTTCTTCCTGTATGTTCACGGAGGTGAATGGGAAACCCGTGTGCCGGCTGTGCATGCAGCAAGTTTCGGTGCTTAAGGACTACAATATTCGGCGCCACTCTGAAACTCAGCATGTTGAAAAACATAACAGCTTGCACTGAGGAAACAGCAATCTGTTTTCACCCGGAGCCGAGAGGCCAGTGATGCTGCTGTGAAAGTTAGCTACGCAAGTGCTAGGCAAGTAGCATTAGCATCAAAGCCGTACTGTGAGGTGCAATTCGTCAAAAACTGTATGCTGAAGGCTGCTGAAATTGTGTGTCCTGAGAAGCGACAAGCTTTTGCAAATATTAGCTTGACCAGAAATACCGTGGCAGACAGGATTTCTGAACTATCGGCAGATTTGGACAGCCAACTGAAACACAAAGTGGAGTCATTCATGGCATTTTCTGTTTCAATTGATGAGAGTACTGATATTACAGACGTCACTCGACTGGCTATATTCATTCGTGGAGTTGATGACACTTTGACTGTCTCAGAGGAGTTTCTGGTGCCTATGACTGACACCACAGCTGAGGACATTTTCCGCTCCGTCGTTGAAGCGCTGGACAGGGTCGGGGTGAACTGGCCCCGCGCCGTAAGCCTGGCCACTGATGGTGCGCCGTCGATGATCGGGAAAAATCAGGTTGTGACCAAGTTCAGAGAGAAGGTGCAAGCCGCAAATGGAGGGGGGGGGTTTGGACATTTCATTGCATTTTGCATCAAGAGGCATTTTGCTGCAAGACCTTAAAAATGGATCACGTCATGGAGGTGGTCGTCCAAACGGTTAATTTCATCCGAGCCAGAGGTCTCGATCATCGTCAGTTTGACAGCCTTGTCAGTGACTGCAACATTACCCATGGTCTGCCATACCACACTGGGGTAAGACGGTTAAGCAGAGGTGCTGTGCTGAAGCGCTTTTTTGATCTATGCGGGGAAATCGGACAATTTATGGAGAGAAAGGGAAAACCTGTTAAGAAATTGCAGTGCGCACTTTGGCTGCAGGACCCTGCATTTATGGTTGATATTACAGAGCACTTGAATAATCTCAACAAAATGATGCAGCGACGCAAAAAAACTTGTAACACAGTCTGATGACAGCATACGTGAAGTTAACGCTCACGTTATGGGAGACGCAGATAGCAAGCGGAGACCCTGCTCATTTTCCCTGTCTCAGAGACGAGTGTTAATTATGACTTAAAACGCTAAGACAAGATTTCAGGGTTTGAGGGAGTTTGAGATTTCATGTCTTTAACGAAGTCGAGACATAATACGCAGTTTTTCACTCACCATTTACAGTCAGAGCTTCTGATGAGCCAGTTGATATGCAACTTGAAATCATTCATTTGCAGTGTGATGTATAATTGAAGGAGAAATTTGCCTCTGTGGGCTTGGACACATTTTACAAGTATCTCTTACCAGGCTATCCTAAATTTGCAGCACTAGCTGCAAAACTGTTGTCCATGTTTGGGACTACCTACCTTTGTGAGCAAGTGTTCTCACTAATGAATATTAATAAAACAAAGCTACGCTCAAAGCTCACACATAAGCATTTAAATGAGGTTCTGAAATTGGCTGCTACTCGGGGCATGATGCCTGATATAGATGCACTTGTGCAGGCAAGAGGATGCCGAGCTTCAGGGGCAAATACTGAGCAAGACTAAACTATAAAATGCTGCTTTGAATGTTGCACTATAAAAAATGTTAAAGTGAATATTTGCTGTAGAAATTTCTGTGAAAGTCGATGCTAATCAGAAACAGATTTACAAGAGAAGAGTGTTGTTAAGTAAAATATGTCTTATGCAAGTTTCTTTCTACTTATACATTTTATGCATTAACATGGAAGGGGTCAAATTTACTTGATCAAATGTCTGTTTAAAACAGCTGCTGCTTAAGATTTCAATGTGTGGCCTCAATTTATGTGTTCAGAGTTGCTTCATAAATGTGTAATATAGATTTTAAATTCATTTTTTACTAAGTTTAGATGTGTTTTAACATGCAGGGCAGTATTTTTAAGTTCCACAAAACTGTTACTAAATATTTTAAAACATTGTACAATCACTGATCAGTTTTTGTGTGTGTATAATGCACTTAAATAAATGTTAAACTGAGTAAAAGTGTTGATATTGCACATAATATTCTTAGGTTGTTCATAATATATTCAGGACAATTCATTTAAGGTAAATATAAATTTATTTCTTCTTTGCACTAATCCAAAGAAAAAGGTTGTAGATGTAATTTTTTAATGAGTTTACTGGTCTGGACCCCTTGAGATCGGATTAAGCTGTATGCGGCCCCATGACCAAAATGAGTTTGACACCCCTGTGTTTAACCAGTCATGCTGAAGACGAGAGATTGTTCTTTAAGAAGCTGACACGGTGAAGGCCTGCTCCTTTATTAGAGGACTACAGCGCTGGTTTCACTGGTCTTACTGGGGTTCATGCCAACCCTCACTGGTGACTGTATGTTGACGCGTTTAGGAGTTCGACTGTCAGACGCATCTGAACAAACATCGACTCACAAAACCGGATAAAACCTAGAAACAAAACTAGATGATCTTAAGAAGAAACTGCGCGTTTGCTTATAGCTTTAAAGTATTTGAGTCATTTTGCATCTGGGTTTGTTTCTTCATGCGTTTTTATCAGCCTGTTTCAGGCTGTAATCAATGGTTTAAGGTTTTCTGTGAGTCGGCGCTTTTTATTCAGGCCACTGTTGTCGTGGTAACATTTGATGAATATAAATTACAATATTATAGATTGTAGATCGTTTGCACATTTAATTTGAGTTGGTGGCTAAAGTGTCATTATATGGAGCTATAAAGTAGATGACTATTCTTATTTGGTGGTGTCGTGTTCCTCAGTGCTGCCGAGTCACGCTCCGTTATTAGCCATGATGCGTTTAGGGGCCGTGGGGTGTGAGAGTGTTGGACATGACCATGTTGCTCTGTGTGAAAGATCTGGACCTCTGCTATGCTGGTTATGGACGGATGTTCTGGATGAACAGACGAGATGTGGAGCTCAGAGCTCCTGCAGGCATGACTGCTCCGGCCGAGCAGCAGCTGTGGAGCAAACATGCGGCTGGAGGTTGTTTTTGTTTTTATTTGTGTGTAAATGATAAAATCCTCATCACTGTTGCACAATCGCAGCAGATGCCCCGCTGTGTTGAATCAGACAGATATCAGAGGCGCGAATACACTATTGTGCCTCATGGGAACTGAAATAGGAGCCGGCCGCTCTTTCCTGGGACAATCGGTTCTTTGTTGTGGTTTGTGTATGGAGCCGGAGGGACGTGACCCGTACATGTCAGAACCTGAGAGCTGGGCCTTCACCTCAGCAGATACTTTCAGGGTGAAGTGTCACTGGCGCTCTATTTCTGGAGTACGTTCAACTTTGATGTGCTTTCAAAAGAAAGCCGTAAAATTAACACGTTAAAGGCCGTGAGACAAATGTTGATGATTAGCTGAGCTACAGATGTTTACTATTGGAGTCCAGGTTCAGCCTTGCTCCTCCAGAGTTTGACAGCCAAAGGTTCAGTTCTTTGGTGATGCCTCAAAACTGTTTCTGGTTTAGATGCACACTTTTTTTGGTTCTGTCCAAACCAGTCAGAGGTTGTCAATCTGTCGGGTTGTTGGCCTAAAACAGGAAATTCTGAGGCACCGTGAGTCCAACTCAATCATTAACCTGTCATACCTCTACATCAAATCTTTAATCAACAGAAAGTTCCTGTAGATTAAAAAGAACGCAGCATAAAGTATAAAACCCCAGCTCGTCACTTTAGCTGGTCATAAAAGCAGTCCTGGTCCTGGTCTGAAACGTGTCCAGGATCGTTCATCTTATCCACACCTGTGGTGTTTTAAACCCTTTCTGTGATGTTTGCCTCTTCTATCCTGAGTAGGTAACATTGGAGGCTCTGATGGACTCGCCAGTAATTTCAGATTATAAATTGAAAAACTACTGTAGTTTAATTCTGTCTAGCTTGTCACAGATCTGGGGTAAGCTTCACCTTAACTTCTTAAGCTTTGACTAAAAAAGAAGTAGCTAAATAATATTTGATTTTGAGTTTGGTATATATATATTTTTTATTTTGCAAATATTATTGTGAACATTGCATGTGTGGCTTTACTGTCTGCATACAGGCAAAACAAGTCGATATAGTCAGATATTTATTGAGTAGAGATGCACTTTTGTTAATTTTAGATGAGATCTCATATTAATCATCATTTTTTAGAGTAAAATGTTGAG
The DNA here is from genome assembly GCA_032876305.1 of Orestias chungarensis. Lineage (NCBI taxonomy): Eukaryota > Metazoa > Chordata > Actinopteri > Cyprinodontiformes > Cyprinodontidae > Orestias > Orestias chungarensis. The sequence goes on along the minus strand of JAVLVB010000797.1, from coordinate 87,949 downwards.
TTTTATCCTTCCTGCTGTCAGCAGCTGATGAATATTAGGAGTTAGTGGAGTTAAAATAGCTTCCTAACATTGATCAAGATAAGACGAGATCATTAAGGAGTTGATATGTTAAACGGTTTTGAGTTAGCTTTGCTAGCATTACTAGCTTTAGCTCCTAGCTTTCCAGGTTCAATATTGGATAGATCTTAATAATCTCCAAAAGAGAAAGCAGGATGACTTTGCTATAAAACTGTTACGTCTTTGCTCCTGTGTGCTGAAAACCAATCAGTGCTGTAGGAGAGATTCAGCGATCATTGGGTGAAAGGTAGACCCACCTTCATTTTCCCTAAAATACTGTATTTTTAGACACATTAGCAGTGCAAAGCTTTCAACCAAATACATGCCATACAGGTAGACCAAATGCATTAAAGCACAAAACTAAAATTAATCACATTTACGTTTTTTCTAAACTCTTAATGGAACATAATGTAGGAAAAGTTAAAATAACAATTCAGCCAATTGTTGGGGCTTCAGACATCATTAATCCTAATTTATCATGACTATAAATCCCAATTATTTATAACAAGACATTTATTACTGAAAAAACTGTAAAACCTTAATTTCTATCAGTTAGTTTAAAAATGTCTTCCTCCTTCACTAAAACTTCAAACGTCTTGTTCTGTTTTGGTGAAACTCTGTAGCCGTGCACATACTTTATATTTATATGAAATGGTTTTAGTTTGAAGGCTTTTGCTGCTAAATATTCTTCATTAGTTAGAAGAGGAAGTGAACAGTCTGCTAAAGCAACCGTCTGCCTGGTAACTAAATAATGCAGCCGCACAAGGAGGCTGAAGATCCTGGCTTGTTGGCGGCTGCAGTGTTTAGCGTCAGGATCCAGAAGTACCTCAGGCTGAGAGCAGAGACGTGAGTAAGTCCCAGATCCAGGCTGGGTGACGGGTTCATGGCTTCAGGTACAAATGGAAATCTGTTTCTCCATATTTGTCTCCCTTCTTCCTCTTTTCTACTTCACTGTTTTCTTTCTAACTTCCTGGCTTGTATGTGTTGCAGAGGAAGCTGATTACACGACCTTTGCTACAGACTCCCTGACCAGGAAGAAGAACACGGTGCTGTCGGCGGTTCTGCTGCGGCCCGACCCCAACAAAAAGAAGCCTCCCGTGATCATCAGCCTCCCCAAAGACTTCCGGCCCGTGTCTTCCATCATCGACGTGGACATCCTGCCGGAGACGCACCGGCGCGTTCGTCTGTACAAGCACGGCCAGGAGAAGCCTTTAGGCTTCTACATCCGCGACGGCTCCAGCGTGCGCGTCACTCCTCAGGGCCTGGAGAAGGTTCCCGGGATCTTCATCTCCCGCCTGGTTCCCGGGGGGCTGGCGGAGAGCACGGGGCTGCTGGCCGTCAACGACGAGGTGCTGGAGGTCAACGGCATCGAGGTGGTGGGCAAGACTCTGGATCAGGTGACGGACATGATGATCGCCAACAGCCACAACCTCATCATCACCGTGAAGCCCGCCAATCAGCGGAACAATGTGGTCAGAGGCGGAGTGGGCGGCGGCAGCTCAGGGCGCTCGTCGGACAGCGGCGCCAGTTACCACGGCTACTCGGCCCACGGTGCCGCCGCGGCCGGCCCCACCCACATCATCCAGAACTTCGCCGTCGGGGAGCTGGAGAGCGACGAAGACGACGAGGACCTGGTGATCGAGGTGGGCGGCGAGGCGGGGACCATCGGACACTCCCCGTCCAACTACAGCGTGCCGCCGCCGCCTCGCTATCAGCCGCACCTGAACCTTCGCGCCGACCCCGGCTCCGCCTTCTCCATCAGCGCCAACGGGAACCTGCGTGGCAGCGGCAGCAGCGGATCGCCCACTAACACCAACGCCAGTTCCACCACGCCGTCCCCAGACAGAGCGAAGGAGAGGCGGAGTCTGGAGGAGGAAGGCACGGTGATTACGCTGTAGAGAGACCTAAGGAGCGCCAGGGGAACGCTACGCCTTACGCTGCGGCGCCGGAGTGCCATAGTGGTGGTCAGCTGCTCTCCATACGCCTACATCAGTGCACTTACTGGCTTTAAGCTTTTCAACTGGTAACTCCAACTTCCTTATATGGTCTTTAAAGCATTTTACAGAGCAAATTTGCTCCGTTTCATTCCAAACACTTTCTGGCTCATTATTGGTCGACAATCGAACCAAATCTATTCAGATCATTTAACTTTCCATCCTCTCACCAGGGCTCCAGGCTTTTAACCACATTACTAGAGACGCACCGATGGATGAACAGGATTTGATAGCTGATGTTAATATTGCTGTCGTGCTCGATAACCAACAATATAGATATTTTCCATAATTACGCTGCTGACAGTTAATCATTCAAATCATCCAAGACACAAACGGCTAAAATCTACAAACTAATGTGAGCATCATGCTACTGAGTAGATCATGCCGATACTTCGTCCGTCCCCATGTTCCAGTTTTTGATGATTAGGTTATTATTTGAAAGCTTCAGTGAAACATTTTCCTGTTTTATCTCACAGGTGATGATTATTTTCTCCTTAGCCTGATTTTAGCGTGATTAAGACCAGAAGATGTTGCTCACCTGGGAATAAAAACCTGTGAGTTAATCTGTATGTCCTCCATGTTGGCGGTTATTTCCAATGCTAAACCATCAACAACTGAAATGAATATGATTTTTATGGTTCTTTCTGGATTATGAGCATATCTCATTAATTAATTCTAATTCTATGCTATTACCTGTGGAAAAGATGATAAAGGAGCCTTCAGATGAACCACAGGTTTTTTTTGTTGCAGTAACGTCATCTTAAACTAACACATTTGAGTTTTGAGACACACCAGAAAAATCCCAATAAACAATCCAACCGTAGCACAATTATTCGCACCCATAGGAATATGGGTCTTCCTTCTCAGTTGAACCCAAAACTTTATTATTTAAGAGTTTCTAGGAACTTCTGCTAGTTTGTGAAAACTGGAAACTTGAGCTGTTTGCTTTGGTCAGATGAGACCAACAAACACTCAGAAGAAGGATCAGTTTGAGTGTATACTATAGTAAAGGATCCATGATGCTGTGGGCCTGTGTCTCCTCCAAAAGGCTTGTTAGAGTTTATCTTGAACTCTTTATTTCTCAATTAAACAGAAATCTATTCACATCTCTACCAAACTCCCTGAAGCACTGAGCACTTCTCCTTTTATCTGCTTTGTTCATTATATTTTAATCGATTGTTTATTTCCAATCATTTCTGTTTTTGACGCCGATGGTCCAAAATAAGGAGTAAAAAATCTTTCTGCCGGCGTGTTGGGGGAGTTTGAGTGACGCGTTCCAGGTCCTGCTGACTCATTTCTAAACACACATGCGGGTTCAGCTGAGAAACTCCTGTTTGCTGAAGGCGAGGCCGTCCGTCTGACGAGCCGCTCCACCTCAACATTTCTGTTTAAGAGCATTAATGTTCATCTAAAGAAGCAAGTTAGGGTGTAAGGTTTCCATTACAAGTCTACCATCTCAAAAGTAAATGAAAAATATTAAAGATCATATCTGATACTGAAGCGATGCGAGTTTAGCCGTCAGGCTACGGTTTGTAGTCCAAACAACCTGCAAAATAAACATAAATGAAAAAGAACTGATGATAAATGATTGATTTTGAAGGATCTTATGAACAATCTGAGGTATTAGAGTGATGCTCCAGCATATGTTCTGATGTGACATCTTCTGATTGTGAAACAGATATGAATGAATCTAAAACATGTTGCCTCAGAGCACGAGCTTTGACCGGCCCGATAATCGTTATCAGAAGGCCTTAAAAACAGTCGAGCACCAAAATATTTCATAATATCCAGTTTGGTCTCCTCTGATCTAAGATCTCAGATCCGGGTTTATAGACGATTATTATGTTTAAATGGTTGAACTGAAACATTTCATCGCCTTCACATTTCCTTAAAGCACGTTCTGGTTCTGTTTGGTTCTGTAAACGTCCGGTGAACAGAACCGAGCCTGGACTCCTAAGCATCTGTTCTCCATGTTAAAGCCTCACGTTTGATATTGACTTTACGTTCGCTCGTCCGTCACCTTCCCAGAATCATGAAAGTGGGACAAAAGTCCTTCAGATCAGTGCCAGGCTGATCTCTGTCTGAGGCGCAGTGATTAAAGCGGGTCTCTGTAGCAGCACAGGGTACTTTTTTGATGTTTTTGTACATTTCTGGTCGCTCTGTGGCGTCCTGTCGTCTTTTATTCCCGCCGCTAAACAGCGATGAACCACTGAATGGAAATCTTTAGTAATTGTTGCTAATTTATTAGCATTGTCTCTGGACACTGGGATTGTAACCACATCAACAGTTTTTATTTATTCTGTAATCTTTCTTCTTCACATGTTCCCCCTTTGTACACATTTTATGACTTTATATTTTTATAACAGATGTTGGTTTTTTGTGTATTCATAATCATTTCTTCTGTTGGTTTTTGTAGTAAATCTCAAAGCACGGTAGTTTCCTCCAGAGTGAATTTTGGTAGATTTATACCGTTAGCAAAAGAAACTTTTTTTCTAATACTGTGAATTATTATTATTATTTTGGGTGAGACGGTTGAACCACAACATAGGCTGAGGCTTCCATGTCCCGTGATCCGGCAATGATTTCTGCTTTTTTTTTCTAGCCAGATAAATCCTGTGATATAGATTTGTAATGAAGAATGTCAGTATTTTATATATCAATGCTATATGTATGATGTACATTTTTATCATCTGAAGGAAAATGTTTTAAGGGTTAACTGGAGATATAAGAGAGTAGATGTACACCTGTAACTGCTGACTGGTGGAGCTGGAGACAATAAAGTTAATATGTAGCACAATTTGCTGTTTCAGGCTTTTTAACATGTGGAGGGAAACATGCAGGTACAACATCACACCTGGATGTGTTTCTGCTTCAGCCACAAGCTTTAATCTGCAGTAGACCAACAAGACGTAGTTCATAATTGGGAGATTGAGGGGAAGAAAAATCCTGGAAAAAAGTTTTTGTTCACTTGGATTCTCAGTCCACTTAGTGTGGTAGGAAAATTAATAATGGTCATAATATTTTGGTCCAAACAGGTTTTTAGTTTTAGGAATGGAATGGCTTCAACAAATCCAGTGATAAAGATACAAAGATGGTTCTTCCCAGTTGGCTTTACTTAAATTGTTGAAACATTAAAACTAAACTAAAAGAATGTGTTCATACCAACAATAAGGCAAAAACAAAACAAGTGGAATTAGATTTATGTGGAAAGATTAGATGGAGGCTGTAATAAACAGTTCAACAGGCAAACACTAGAGAAATGGATGTGAAATTCCAACTTGCTTTGGTTAATGAAGGTTAAAAAACATCAACAGTACTATGAATGCACAGATTAACAATCTTTTTTAGACCCTTCTCACCTAAATTACCGAAAAACTGAAGCAAGAAATGGAGAAAAACATGCATGGAGTGCTAAATGGGTTCAGTTTGTAGCAATAAATACATTTACTTCTATTTCTGTCCTTGAATTTGCTCCTGTCACAAAACAAAGCACCTCCAAGAAAAGCCCAACTGTCTAAAGATAGGATTTTACTTTTTAGTTCATGCAATAACAAGCTAAAACAGTCTTGAATATTTATTTTTAAGAATTTTACTTCTCATTTCTACCAAAAACCTTTGTTTTCTGTTAATAATTAGGTTTCATAAACCCAGACTAGTGATGGTAGATGAGGCGTCATGAAGCGTTTCGACAGCGAAACTGTATCGATACTGTGTCACTGAATACTGACACCTGCTGGACATTAAAAATCCCTACAGGAAACGTAGATGGACTGATTTGATGAACCAGGGTAAACAACAACAATAAAATATATATTGTATTATTTTATAACCTAAGTTACATTGAAAATATGTGATATTCTTAGATACAGTCAATAAATAATGTGAACATGAACCATAAAGTGAAAATTTAAGAGAATGTGTTTGAAATGAGGATGCTTGTGGACTGAGGTTTTTCTTCACTAATTTATTTATTTATTTAAATACGTTTTTCCAACGTTTTGAAATTTAGTCTGTTACTCTTTTTCGATTAAGAATCAATTTCAGCTGAATTTTGATTCAGATCAAGTTGAAGCTGAATGAAAGAACCAAATGAAAACAATTATTTTCTGATGTAACATCAAAATGGTCCCACACTGCAGAAATCTTTGGTTTGCCTTTAGGCTCCATAGTTGACGCTGTACTGAAAAAGATCCAGAATGCATCCAGTAGACAGACTCGCTGCCTTATAAACACAGTTTGGTGCCTCAGGTTCATTTCGAGACAGTTACTGTATCGGTCACGTGACTTGCTGAAATCAATACGCGCACCGACAGGTGTTGGTCTATGAGCTTTGATACATGCGCAGACGCATCAGTGTAGCCGGACCCAACACTATCCCAGACACTATATCCTCAGAATAATCCTCCATAATCAGAAATTATTATTTTCTGTTTAGTCGCCCCCTGCTGGACACTTCGTGAAGTGTTTTTTAATCCCCAAACCATCCTTAAGAGCTCAGTTTTCATTCGTTAAACAGAACACTGGAGCTTAATGGAAGTTTAGTCAGCCAGTTGCATTCAAATCAGATAAAGAAATCAAGTCCTTGTGACTCTGGGAGAGATAGTTTACATTTCTATCAATTGGCCTCTGGAGGGCGCTGCTAAGTAGCTGAGCTCCTGGCTTCACATGTCAAATCAACCTTCTCTTAATTTATGTGAAGAGGTGCTTAATATTGTATATTAGGAATATACAGATTTTTGTAATCTTTTATTTTTCTACAAATAAAATGAGGAAATAACACAGGTCAACACACATTTACTACAAGCACAATAACAGCTAAGCACACATAATAACTGAACTTTATTGATTATTACTAACTGAGCATTGCTCCTACCAGTGATGCCGTCCTTCATTGTGGTTGTCCACATCTCCCCAAACAAACTCAGTAAACGCTGGACGGCCATCGACCCTATAGAGCAGGCAGAATACGGCACTGGATCCTTTTGGTGCATTTCCTGCTGACTTTATTAAGTGACAACTCGACTAAACACAATTCTGTAGCATAAAGAGCAGCCAGGGAGGAAAATACCTCAGATGTTATAAACAGGGGAAGCTGGGAGATGATGTAGACACTTTCTGTAATGTTCACCAAAAGTGCAAAGACGAGCCTGTTCAACAGCTTCATAGAGAAGGTTGATGAAAAGGCCTTTTAAAGTTTAGATGGCGACAGTTTAGTCGTCTAATTCTGAGTCTAACATCCATCCCAAGTGATTTCATCTTGCCACAGGCAGCCCACCCGAACCCTCGCCAGAGATGCATCACTGGACGTCCTCTGCAGGCAGCATCGATGAACTAAAGCTAGAATAAATAAACTTGTGTCTCGGTTCTTGGTTGTTTTTGTTTGTGTGTTAATATTAGGAGCTGTGTTTTATCGTGTCATAACAATAATCAAACACCAGATGGAAACATAACGCGTGATGAGTCCAGCTACAGGCAGGAGGTGGAACACCTGGAGGGTTGGTGCAGAGAGAACAACCTCTGCATTAATGCAAAGAAAACCAAGGAGATGATTGTGGACTTCAGAAGGGGCAAGCATGCCCACCTCCCCCTGCACATGGGAGGATCTGCGGTGGAAGTGGTCAACAGCTACAGGTACTTGGGTGTACACCTGAGTAACAACCTCACCTGGAGCAACAACACTTCCATTCTGGTCAGGAAGGCGCACCAGCGGCTCTACTTCCTCAGGAGG
>JAVLVB010000797.1:45727-58309 GCA_032876305.1 Orestias chungarensis | reverse complement strand
GTAACTTTAAGGAGAGCTGTCTCAGTGCTATGATGAGCTCTGAAACCTGACTGAAATTCTTCAAATAGGTCATTATTCATCAAATGCTCTCTCAGTTGATTAGCAATAATTTTTTCAAGGATTTTAGATAAAAAAGGAAGATTAGATATGGGTCTGTAATTTATTAAGTTTTCTTGATCAAGAGAAGGTTTCTTAAGTATGGGTTTTATTACAGCTACCTTAAGAGCCTCTGGTACATAACCATTCACTAATGACAAATTAATCATTTCCAAAATGGGGGTAACAATAATAGGAAATACTTCTTTAAACAATTCTGTCGGGATTGGATCCAACATACAAGTTGAAGGCTTAGATGAAGAAAGTATTTTTGAAAGCTCAGAAGGCTCAACTGGAGCAAAACACTTCAAACAGAGATCAGGCTCCAGAGCCACATTCAGTACTTCATTGCTTACTGAGGTAGTAGTTACGTTTGGTAGGAGGCAATCAATTTTAGTTTTAATAGATTCAATTTTATCAATAAAGAATTTCATAAAGTCATTACTGCTAAGAGTTGGAGGAATGGGTGACATAACAGAGTTTTCATTTCTCGTAAGTTTAGCAACTGTATTAAAAAGAAACCTAGGATTGTTCTTATTCTCCTCTATTAGTAAAGTAAAACATGCAGATCTAGCTTGGCGCAGTGTCCTTTTATACAGAAGCACGCCGTTTTTCCAGGATAAATAAGACTCCTCTAAAAGCGAAAACCGCCATTTTTTCTCCAATTTCCTGGTTTTTCCCTTCAAGATACGAAGTTCTGAATTAAACCAGGGGGCCAACCTCCTATGAGTAATCACTTTCCTTTTTATGGGGGCTACGTTGTCTAATGTTGAACGCAATGAGGACGTAATACTATGAACGACAGCATCAATCTGTGTAGGGCATGAAATTAATTAGTTGCCCTCCACTGCGTTTCTCTGAAATACTGAAGAAATTAGATGTGGAATGGATTCTTTGAAGGCTGTAATAGCGTTTTTCGATAGACACCTACAATAAAGACATTTTCTTTCAGATTTTAAGTACTCAGTGAAAAAGAACTCAAAAGTTATCAAAAAATGGTCAGAAAGGAGAGGGTTATGAGACAATACTATAACTTTTTCACACTCAATGCCATAAGTCAGCACAAGGTCTAAAGCGTGACCAAGAGAGTGAGTAGGTGTTTGGATTTTTTGAGTGAAGCCAATTGAGTCTAAAATGGCAGTAAAGGCTACATTTAGGCTGTCATTTTTGGTGTCAACATGACTGTTAAAATCTCCCACTATAATGATTTTATCAGTGTTTAACACTTTCAGCTAAAAATCTGAGATCTGATCTATAAATTCAGAGTAAGGACCTGGCGGACGATACAAAATAACAAACAGAAGTGGTTTAATTCTTTTAGAGGTTGGATGAGGAAGGCTAAGGGTTAAATGTTCAAAAGAACTACAACTATTAGTTGGCCTGGGATTAATTAATAAATCTGATTGAAAAATGCTACCTACTCCTCCACCTCTCCCAGTTCTTCCAGGAATGTGAATAATTAGAGGGAGTTGATTCGTTGATACTAACATAATCCTCATGCTGCAGCCAGGTTTCTGTGAGACAAAGCAAATCAATTTGATTATCAAGAATTAAGTAATTAACTAATATGGACTTTGAGGATAGAGATCTGCTGTTCAATAAGCCACACTTAATAGTTGTACATTTTTGTTTCATCTGAGTTGTTTTTATCTTTATGAGATTTTCAGGAATAGCTCTTTTTAGATTCTGCTGCCCAGTGTTTCCATATGACTGTGTTGCAAGATTTACCCACTTCTCAGACCCAAGTAATGATTTATTTTCTCCAAAGAAGCGCCAAAACTAGCAACTTTCAGTTCAAGAGTGTTGCTGTATCGCTGCATATAGAGTGTGAGGCTTTTCTCCTTCTCGCTGTCTTCTGTTGAGTGACAGAGGAGCAGCGGAGAGCTGCAGTGGGCGTGCCGTCACTTTAGGGTGTGCGGTCTGAGATGAAATCCATCTCTGGTTTTAGTAGAGCCACAGCGACCAGGACGACCACTTCATGGTAGCAACGGGTAACAGACGGCAACATCCAAGTGGGATTTAATTTATCCATCAGCCGTTTTGCAGATACGCTGGTTGGCGCCGCCATATTGGGTCACCCAGAGGATTGTGGGATTGTTTGGGGGCAAACAATCCGGACAGCTCCGTTTACATAGTTTTGACAAAAGAAAAAATGGGTCGAGGCGACCACTGTGTACAAGTGCAGACCTTATTCTGCCACCAAGGGATAAATATCTAGAATTCAAGATTTTAAAGTGCTGTATTTAAGAAAAAGATACAACAAGTAAAAATGATTGGTTAATCTGATGAGGTCATCACTGGCCCTGACTGATCAAGCAAATTGGCTGAGCATAAAATTTTGTTTTATAGTAACATCAACTGCGGCTGTCTTGTTTTATATTTGTTTTTGCAGACCTGTGAAAACACTGTTGCAGTCATGAATGTGACGAAACATAAATGCACGGATGTTTCTTATGGTTATAGAATCACTTAGACTTCCCTGAAAAAAACAACCAGTAATGACAACAAAAACAGATTAAACAGATAAAAGCATAAACCGAAAAAATTTAAAGAGCAGTAAACAAACTACTGTAAAGCAGAATAATGTATATGAATAAGTAGATATAGGGATAAAGAAAAAAATAGATTTCTAAAGAATGTTCCGACCGTAAAGACAAATTACGTTTCCACATAAATTTTAATACTTTTTTCAAGAAAAAAAAGTTTAAAAAAGGAAACGTTTTCTTTAGTTTTTTGCATTTGTATTTGTGAATAAATGGCTTAAAATGTTCTTTGTGGTTTCGTTCTCTTTCCCTATAGCCATTCAAAATTAAATTACAATTCAGAAAATTCCCTCGTTAATTCAAAATAACTTAATGTAATAACTTCTTCGCAATGATTTTATTAACCTGCATCCAGGAAAAAGTCTGGTCAAACATACAGGTAAAAAATAAATGATCCAAAATGTTTTGCCCCATCAGATTAACAACTCCAATCATTTTACTCTTTATATCTTTTACTTAAATACAGCACTTTAACATGTTGAATTCTAGATATTTATCCCTTGGTGGTAGAATAAGTTCTGTACTTGTACACAGTTGTCGCCTCGACCCATTTTTTCTTTCTTCAAAACTATGTAAACTAATCTCTCCGGATTGTTTGCTCCCAAACTATCCCACAATCCTCTGCGTGAGCCAATATGGCGGCACCACCCAGTGTTTCTGCCAAACGGCTTCTGAGTGAGATGTTCACCCCTTAGCCTAAATGAGGAAAGAGGGCAGTGAAAACTGAAGACTTATGTTCATTTCAACAATGTTGTTAGCATAAATGAATGGGATTAAACATGGCTAAATTATTAAATGGAATAAGATTAAAGTGATAATCATACATTTACGATAGTAAGACACGACATAAAAGCCAGACTGAAACGATAGCTTGCAATATTTATGTCTGAGAGTTAGAAATCAATATATTTCATACTACTATGATGCTAGCTAGAGATATGATGACTAGAGTAACCTTATGAGCAATACTGGAACAACAAAATGCAGTTTAGCATCTAATATGTGAAATAAGCAGTTAAGTGTCATGTGGTAAACATACTCTTACTGTAGCAGCTGGAAAAGTCCTGGAAGATAATTTAAAGAAAAGAGTGGGAACCCTGAACTAATCAATGAATTAATTAGCGGTCAACTGTTTTATTCATCGATTTTAATTGACCAAATCTATTAGTTGTTTCAGCTCTAGTGGGATGAAAAAAAAAAAAAAAAGATTTCTTCTCCTAAATATAAATAAGATGAAAGTAAGACCTCTATTGTTAGAAAAGAACATACTTCCTTATAGTCTTCCAATGTAATAAGGATTTGTATTTGTTAATGTTAAGTTTGAGATCTCCAGTGTATTATTAGACATTGAAACAAATGTGGCAGCTGTGCTCACGGTGCGCTCTCACTAACCCAGAACGGTACGTGGTGAACTTTTTTTCCTGAATTCAAACATAAAAAATGGACATGTGTGGGCAAAAGAGGCTGTTTGGTCCCCATAGATGTGTGTTCAGAAGGGAACCATCCTGAGCTCCGATCAGGCAGCCTGGATTAGTTCATCTCTTCATCTCTTCCTGCATTTCTCAGGTCTCCCACTATCAGGGACATGGTCATCAGGTGCGTGGCTCAGATGGTGAACTCCCAGGCTGCCAACATCCGTTCCGGTTGGAAGAACATCTTCTCCGTGTTTCACCAGGCTGCCTCCGATCATGACGAGACCATAGTGGAGCTGGCTTTCCAGACTACGGGACACATTGTCTGTAAGTGCCATTAAAAGTCCAACAGAGCAGCCATCTTTCTCTGAGGAGGAGGAGCTCCCTAAATGCAACGCAGCCCCAGTGTGACATCAGCTGTTCTCTCCCTCCTCAGTGAACACCTTCCAGGAGTATTTTGCTGCTGCCATCGATTCCTTTCAGGATGCTGTCAAGTGCTTGTCGGAGTTTGTGTGCAACGCGGCTTTTCCTGACACCAGCATGGAGGCCATTCGACTCATCCGGCATTGTGCTAAATACGTGTCTGAGCGACCACAGGTAGCCTCACCCTCGTTTCACTCTGTCAGCACCTGGTAGATCTGACGAAGAAAAGCTTTTAACGAAGTAAACGTCCCTCCCAGGCGCTGAGGGAGTACACCAGCGACGACATGAACGTCGCACCAGGTGATCGCGTCTGGGTTCGTGGCTGGTTTCCTATCCTGTTTGAGCTGTCCTGTATCATCAATCGCTGCAAGCTGGATGTCCGCACCAGGTGGGAAATCAAATTTGTTTGTATATTAGATAACTTACAAGCTAAGTCAGCAACTCTGGGTGGTAAACATGTGCTCCTGTTCTGCCTGTGTGTGAATGGAAGCTGCTAAAAGTCTCACATTTATGACCCTGTTCAGTCTTACTGCGGTATAAGAAAGGCCTCTTTAAAAAACCACCACAGCTCTGCAGGTTTCCAGCTACAAATATGTTGTAGATTTAATTAAAAAAGCTACAACTTATGATGTCTACAGGCAAATTTTTTTTGTTGGTGCTCAAAACGATATAATATTTGCGTTTCCTCACTATAACTGCTTGATTCTCTGTCCGCGATGGATAAAACCTGATCTTGGAGTCTGCGTTTGCTCTCCTCAGAGGTCTCACTGTTATGTTTGAGATCATGAAAAGCTACGGCCACACCTTCGAGAAGCACTGGTGGCACGACCTGTTCCGAATCGTCTTCCGCATCTTTGACAACATGAAGCTCCCAGAGCAGCAAACGGAGGTCAGAGTTCAAGTAACTCGTGATTTGATTTGAAAAATTCAGCTCATAAGAGGACAAAGTCCTTCATGATGTGCTTTTTCTTTTTGCCTCCAGAAAATCGAATGGATGACAACGACGTGCAACCACGCCCTGTACGCTGTCTGTGACGTGTTCACCCAGTTTTATGAGCCCCTCAGTGAAATCCTGCTGGAAGACATTTTCACACAGCTGCAGTGGTGTGTCCGGCAAGGTGGGGAGATAAAGAGACAGTTTATGATGGTTGATTAACTTTAAAAGTAATGTCAGTTTTAAAATGGCAGGATTTGTCTTCTAATGTCCCTAAACCAGGAGTCTCCAACGCTGGTCCTCGAGAGCTACTGTCCTGCAGGTTTTAGATGCAATCCTGCTTCAACACACCTGAATCAAATAATTGGCTGATTACCAGGCTTTTCCCAATCATGATGTTGTTGTTCAGCTTTTGGTTTTCAAATAGAAAGATCTGCCCTAAATCAGGGGTATTAACATTTAAACAGGTGTGATAAGAGATTTTCAGAGAAAACGTCTTTGTAGATGTGTCCTGGTATTAAAATCTACATTTATGATAAAGGGACCTAGCTTATATCTTCACAGTGACCACTCAGTTCCACATTCTCACTCTTAATGCTCACGATATACAGAGGGGTTTAGTCAGCCATAGTAGGTGACTGGAGTCAAACCTACAACCTCTGTGATTGTAAGACGACAACTCTCCCGACTGAGCCATGTATAATTGAACATGTTTATATAATCAGTCCCCCCAGAAAACGAAAGTTACTACTGTAACTACGGTTCTATGAATCCCGGATGACCGCCAGAGGCGGTGCTTCAAGCACTGAATGATATTTCTTGCGGATGCGCAGGTGGAGTACTAATGACAACACAGTCAGCTGTGACCTGCCGGGGACCCACGTGACTCTATATAGTTGGATGGCACACGGCGTTCAATCCTTCTCGCGAGAGCAAGGATTCCGAGGGACCAAGCACTCTGGCGGTCATCCGGGATTCATAGAACCATAGTTACAGTAGTAACTTTCGTTCTATTTCATCCCTACTGCCCGCCAGAGGCGGTGCTTCAAGCACTGGAGGACTTGTGTCAACAAGGTCACGAGGAATCGGCAACATCCAAGGGATAACTACCACATTACCCACCCTAATGTGATGTAGAGGAAAGCTGCTCCAAAACTCCTTGAAGGGGATGGGTCACAGCCATATTCAAGGCATATAACGTCCAACGGCACCCCAGTCATGGCAGCAAACTAGGTCGATATGGCCCTCGCAGAGTGGCACTTCACTCCCACCGGCAGTGGCCGGTCCTGCAAGGCATAAGCCTTGGAGATCAAATCCACAACCCAGTTTGCAAATGGCTGCTTAGAGAGTGCCTGACCTTTCCCTGAGCCAGTGTAGCAAACAAAAAGGCTATTTTTCTGTCGGAAGGATGTCGTGGCATCGACATACGCCTCAAGGGCACGAACAGGGCACAGGGGTTCAGAGGAGGAACCGGTGTCAAACCTGGCAGGGATTCCACCGGCAGCAGGGCTCGGCTACCGAGAGAGCCTGCAATTCCCTTAGACGCTTTGCAGAAGCCATCGCCAAAAGGAAAGGCTTCTTCATTGAGAGCCATTTGAGGTCCGCAGATGCCAAGGGGTCAAATGGGAGGGACCGAAGAGCCTCAAGCACCAGAGAAAGGTCCCAAACCGGTGCTACAGGGCGGTTGGGTGGGTGAAAACGCCGATCACCTCTGAGAAACAGTACAACGTCCTTGTCACGGCCCACCAAACAACCACTCAGCCCGACATGCCAATAGGAAATGGCAGCCACATACACTGTCAAGGTAGATTGAGACCGCCCCTGATACAGTAAAGCCTGCAGGAAGGTCAGTATGTCAGAGACTGAACACTGCAACGGGTCCCGCCCTTTATCACGGCACGAGGTCGCAAAGGCCGGCCATTTGCTAGCATAAACAGCCCGTGTGGACGGCGCCCATGCACTTTCCATTGTATGCCCTACTGACCCAATGTATCTGGAAAAAGTGGACCCCGGCCGTGCAGGGGCCAAATCCAGAGCTGGAGCCGGTGTGGGTCGGGGTGAAAGATCCGACCCCCCCATCTGGGAAAGAAGATCCCTCCTGGAGGGGAGAAGCATCGGCGAGCCAGAGCTGAACTCGCGCAGTAGAGGAAACCAAGTCCTCGCTGGCCAGAAGGGGGCCAGCGAGGAACCCTGTGTCCCTCCTGATGAACCCTCAGGAGAGTCTGAAAAAGTAGGTTGAATGGTCGGAAGGCATAAAGGAGGGTCGGGGTCCAGTCGTGTGCCAGCGCATCGTGGCCCAGAGGGCTGCTGTTGTCCAACGAGAACCAAAGGGGACAGTGAAATTCGCCCCTTGAGGCAAAGAGGTCCACATCCGCCCGAAAACCTTCCAGATGGACTCACAACTTCTTGGTGAAGCTTCCATTCCCCAGGAAACAGCTTCTGGCGGGATAGAAGATCCGCCAGCCTGTTCTGTGGCCCGAGGATGTAGGCTGCGCTGAGGCTGCCCAAGCATGGAGCTGCCCAGGTCAGAAGCCGTTGAGTCAAGCAAAACAGTTTCCTTGACCTGGTCCCCCCTTGGTGGTTGATGTGAAAAACCACAGTGGTGTTTTCTGACCTCACCAGCACATGCTTCCCACGCAAGCCTGGAAGAAAGCCCAGAAGAGCCAGAAGCACGGCCTGTAATTCCAGGACATTGATATGTTCCCTGTTCTGGTCCCATGTCGTGGCACAAATGAGCCAGTCGTCCAGATACGGGAGGTTCCTCAATCCTTGTCTCTGCAGAGAAGAGAGGGCCACTGCGACACATCGGGTGAACACCCTGGGAGACCGTGAAAGTCCGAACGGGAGGACATTGAACTAGAAGTGCCTCCCTTCAAAAGCAAAACGAAGAAACCACCAATGGGGCGGAGCGATCGGAACATGAAAATAGGAATCCTTGAGGTCTATGGAAGTGAACCAATCTCCTGGGGAAATCGCCCTCAACACTTCCTTGGTGGTCAGCATACGAAAGGGCATGTACACCTTCAAGTATACATTCAGGCCCCTGAGGTCCAAGACTGGACGTAGGCCCCCGGTCTTCTTCGGAACCAGAAAATATATCGAATAAAAGCCCCCTGGATCCCGCAGGGGGTCCACAGGCACTATAGCTCCCTTGGCCAGCAAGGAGCAGATGTCACTGGGTCGCGGATCATAGTCCTGAACCTGCCAGGGACGGGTGGCCGGTGGCGGAATTGAAGACTGTATCCCCGGGACAGGCTGGACAACATCCACAAGTCTGGGGTGTGGGCAGCCCAGAAGTCGAGCTGTCCCGGGGTAAAATAACCAGCCGTAAGGCATCATCTGCGGGTCCCCTGCCCCTTTGGAGGCCTGGGAGGACGCCGGCCAGACCGTTCGCCACAAAAGGGATGAGACGACCTGGCCCCAGCTTGGTCTCGAGCGCGGTGTCCCTGATCCGGAGCAGGTCTTCTCTCTCTCTGACCCGGCACCGGACCCTGGGGCTCAACGACAGAAAGAGATGGTCGCGAGGACCCCCGGGAAGGACCTGCAGCCGCCCAAGTGCCAACTGGTTGGCGATCACGTGAAGCCCTGCCAGCTGCTGCCTTGTTTGAGAGGACTGAGCAGTGCGGTCCAAGGCATCCAGTGCCGCAGAGCCGAAAAATTCCCCCGGAACCACAGGTAGGGCCTGAAGGGTTCTCCTACGAGGCACAGTAAACTGTGACTGTGCCAACCAGACCTGGCGGCGAGCATTAACCAGTGTGGAGGGCGTGCGCCCAAGCTCCCTCGTCACGAGAGCAAAGGCCTGCAGAGATGCATCCACCAGGCCTTGCATGGTGTGGTCCAGCGGAACAGAGTCCAAAGAAGAAGACAGGACCAGCATAAGATGGGAGAGAGGGTTCCCAATCCGGCCCATGCGGGGCCCAAAGTCATAGGCCTTGCAGAGAAGGTCATCAGTAATACGGCACTGAGGCCCCTGGACAACGGGCATTGGGCCCCAAAGCCTCATCACGGGAAATAATGAGAGTGGCGATGCCCGGTTCCACCGCTGGCATCTCCCCCAAGCCAACCCTGGGTGCCTCCTGCATGGCTGCCAGCACCCTGCCATCCGTTGTCAGACTTGAAAGCGCCTTGGTGTCTGACCATCAAGCATGTAGTTCACGTATATACTTCTCCGAGGAAGGAACCATAACAGCAGTGTCGGACCTAGTGCGCCTAAAGAAGGCGCTGGAAGCTGCAGGCTGGGCCTGAGGAACACCAATCTGTAAACGGGCAAGAGCCCGATACCCCCCATGAGAGGCAACGGAGTCCGACCCATAGGCCCCGGCGCCCCGCTGCTGAAGGTCCTGACAGAAATGGGTACCAGAGGCCACCACCGAGTCCCCATCCTACTCAGGAGGGAGAGCCGCGTCGTCATCACCATCAGCCCGAAAGGACCGGAGGAGGGCCTTCATTTGGGCCAGCTCAGCAGAGAGGTTAGCCACTTTTGCCGACCAACCCCCTGCATCAGTCCGTCTGGCTTGCTTCGTTGGCACCGAAGTCGCAGCCACAGCATGCCGTTTGCACATCACCTGTCCCGGCGGCAACGGACTAAGCGGCGCAGCGCCGGTCCACTCCGTAGGCTGGTCCAGTTTAGCCATTCGAGCCAGCCCGACTGACCGGGTCATAACGCAACAGTTGGGACAAGCGTTATCCGACAGCGCCTCTCGGAGATGCTCCACACCGAGACAGGTGGGACACAAGTCATGCCCGTTGTCGGGCTGAACCAGAGCCAGACAGGTTGAGCAGCATAAATTATCCAGCATCCTACTGCTGAAAGGCGTAATTAATCCGCCACCAACAAGAAGTCAACACGGGCAGAAAACGCCACTGGTGAACCCGAAGGCCTATGAACTCAGCACAAACAGAAACGACACTTGTCAGTCGGACAATTAACCATAGAGATAAACAATGTAAAGAACTCAGCGTGAGGGAAAAGCTACCGGCGAGTATAGATAAACAAACTGAAGATGAACTCAGCGCGAGCAGAAACGCCACCGGTGAGTCACAGCGATTAATGCGGCAAATCAAAGCGAACAGCAAACTACCGCCGAAAAAGAAAAACACTTACCAGTCGTCGCAGCGGCGACCGCAGATCTGGTAAGGGCGAAAAACAGCTTGTGCTGCCCCTGGAGGGTGAGACTTACCCGCAGCTCCGACCAACGCGGTCACAGGGCTACTAGCAACAAGCAGCCTGGAAAACAGTGGTACACACCGAAGCAACCAGCTTCAGAGACCACAAGCCCGTACTCAACACACCTGCGCGCGAGAAGAACAAAGGGATTGAACATGTGACTATATAGAGTCACGTGGGTCCCGGCAGGTCACAGGTGACTTTGTTGTCATTAGTACTCGACCTGCGCATGCGCAAGAATGATCATTCAGTGCTTGAAGCACCGCCTCTGGCGATCAGTAGGGATGAAATAGAAATCGTGATTCTGCGATCGCACAAAAGGTCCCAGCAGCGGCGGCACGTCAGCGCGTCGGCCATATTGGATGAGGCAGATCTGTAAACTAATAAAAGCAAGTAGACTGAAGTTGATCCAGCGTCTTACTACAGGAGCTTTAAGTTAGTAACAACTGGGTTTGTTCTTAGACAGATTCTGGATTTCAGAACTAAGCAATGTTCATATTTAGCTCATACTACATTATAGATGACCTTAAATGGTCCAAGACTCTAAGTTAGCATAACGGGACTAAGTAACTGGCTCAGCTATGCTGCTATGTTATGTCATGTTTGCTGTTTACTAGATGTGGGAGAAGCAGGTTTATTCTCCTACATTTGGAAACTACAGTTACCAAGTTTTTCACACTTTTCGGTATTTTCATCAAAGAAAACAGACGAAATGTCGCAGAATTCACCACAGATTCAAGGATTTCTGCCCGTGTTTTTCTGGGGGACTGTCTAATATCTGTTGTTTAATGTTCTCCTTTACTGAATGAAGATAAATTGATAAAACCACAGTTTATTTCTATACATCTTTTATTTAGACTTTACTGTTACACGTCGGGACTCGGCTGTTTCAGTTTCATTAAATCTCAACACATTAAATAACATTTGGAGTTTAGATTCCTTTTCTTGTCTGTGTGCTTTCGTCGGCCTGAATTTTAAACCTGGCTGTGAAAGGACTCAGGTCATTCCCATGCATGTGTGAAGGAGCTTAATGGTGAGCCTGGAACCATGTTAATGAAGATAAATTACAATATTTGGGTCAAATGATTTTTTATGTTTTTATTTTTTGTACTTTCCGCCGTTACTTTTCTGCTGGTCCCTACAACTCGCCCATCTCCTTTCCTCCCTCTAACCTAACAATCATTTTCTTTATGTTGCTGCATTTTTATGTTTGTCTTTCCTGGATAATATCTCCCAAAGACTCTTGAATGTACTCGATTTGTTGCAAACGTTAGCGGTTTTATGGCCACACTCGTCACTTATCAGTCTGTGAGTTTCCTTAGATCGTTGCTGTAAGTGGTGAGCTCTGCTCTTGAGTTTTGTAATCCATGGTGAACGGTTCCCAGGACAAAGTTCCCTTTCTGCTGCAGATAACGAACAGCTGGCTCGATCGGGGACGAACTGTCTGGAGAACCTGGTGATCCTGAACGGGGAGAAGTTCAGCCCAGAAGTCTGGGACGTCACCTGTTCCTGCATGCTGGACATCTTCCAGAACACCAGCCCGCATGCGTGAGTGATCAATCATTAGCTTCACTTTATTATCAGATAAATAGTATAAACACATTCGTTTTTGTTATTTTACAGTTTTTAAATGCAATCATCTACAAACTGAAAAGACTAATCGTTTTAATTGATAAAAATCGATGAATAAAATAGTTAACAACTAATTTAGTCCTGGATTAGTTACTTAATAATCACGTTTTACCTTAAGCGTGTATTTTTAACACAATCTGTTATATCTGTGGTCAATAGGGGGCAGTAATGAGCTCCCTAACGCTGTGATCTACCAGTGGAGCAGTAGAAGAAGAAATCAGCCAATCGTTAGCCTTGTTTTGCTAGCGCGTGGCTCATAAACACATTTGCCCTGAGCAAGATGGCGGAGCAGGAAAATGTAGGAAAGTCTTCTTTAAGTGAACATCTGAGACCAAAACATGTCTGAGTTGAAGCAGGAGAGGAAGAACCAGCGCG
>JAVLVB010000797.1:4526-17235 GCA_032876305.1 Orestias chungarensis | reverse complement strand
ATCTAATCTATGAAGTGAATCTATGTTGCAGTTGTGTTCAGTCCTTGATATCCCACTCATATGATAAAATGATGAGACGCTTGTTTTAGATGTAAGTGTGGAGGATTTTACTGTACGTTTAATAATGAATGGACCAAATTCATGACGTGGATTTCCAGTCATACTGACTTTACACTGGAACAACAATGGGTTGCGGTTAAGTTCCTTTCCAACGAGCACGTTGTGATGGAGGAAGTACATCTTCTGTACCTCCATCGTAGCCTTGATGCTGAAAAGAAATGGAGCCTGAGGAATGCTCCCTGAGGAATGCCGTTATGAAACTGATTTAGAAACAAGCTGTGATTTTGTAATAAGTAAGATTTAAATTTCATTTTAAAAGCAGATATTTTATTTTATTGACGACGTGTCCCTTAATGGCGCTGATGCTGCTAACAGTTAGCTCTCCACAGGATCGCTAACGTGTGTAATAAGCAACGTTGGTTTCATTCCTTAGACGTGATTGGTAACATGTCTTGGCTTGTCCGTTTCTCAAAGGTTAACGAGGTTTCCTCACGTGCTCTACACCCACATTCTTCAGATTGTTGTGAACGTTTCTCAGACGGGAGAGACCAGGGTCAGGCGGCTCCCTCTGGCTCCACCTAAAATATAGGCAAGGTTTCTGAATGTCTGAACCCAACAATGTTTCACGAGACTCCGTTTGTCTTTGCTTATTAACACGCCCTGTTCATGGTATCACCATAAATCAGAGAGCAAAGTATCAGGCTGTCAGATAGAGCCGCTGCGCTGCATCCGGGCCGGCCCACCCCACCCTGGTCAGGTGGAGGTCAAATATTTACTGTACTCCTGGTTCCTCCAGGCTTTGCTAAAGTGGGTCATGAGTTCTGCTCTGTACAGAAACAAACGGCTTCATTGAGTAAGAGATGAGAAATGAGAAGCACGTAAGGACAAATTCCAGACGTGTGAATGCGGGCTGAGAGTGAAACCTTGGTTCTGTCACCATCGCTGGTCAGATTCCATCGTTGAGAATCATCTGAGCTGAGACTGTGGCGATGTTTCACTGCAGACGTGTTTCTGTGTGAGCTTATGTAGAATTAAACCATGAATGAATAGAGCAACAAGTTCAGCTACTTTTTAACTCGCAGTAAATCTTCAGATCTTTTTTAGTCCAAATTTTAAAGTAACTTTAATCTGGAGCAGAGGGGAGGAGCCTCAGGTGGCTTAATTGGGTGTTTTATCTGATCAGCTTTAAAGATTATGAGCCTTTATAGTTGATCCCGGTCGTGGTTGCATGTTGTGTTTGTGTAGCATCAGGCTGTTTTCTCCTGACCAGCCCAGACCAGCGGCTTCTCTCTGAAGGCTCCTGGCCGCACCCAACCTGTTTTATTCCACTAAGAAAACCATGACACGTGATCTGTTTACCAGCTGTAACTCTTTAGGAGTGTGGTGCTTCATTCACTTTGTCTATTTTTAATCGTTCTTAGGCCCTTTTTGTACCGCAGGAATGGTTGTGGGTTCAAACCCGAGTCGCGCAGGTTCGAGCTCAGAGGTTTATTGGTTCATCAGCATCGTGAACGGGCGCAGAGATGATTCTCCTTCAGTGCTGACTGTTGGATTTTCTTACAAAGACATTGAATGAATTTAATTAGCCGTTTAATGAAGATGATGAAAAACAACACGAGCTCCCTGTTGTCTGTTGTTGTGTCACAAAGTAAACGAGGTCAAATACAGATTTGCACCACGGAGAGAAATGTGAATATAAATCTGTATATATTAAACTCTTCTTCAGTCTTTTCCTTGCTTGAGTAAAAACAAGTTGATGGTACTTGAGGACATGTTCTGGCCACTCCCCCCCCCCCCAACAACAACACCATCAGCTCTGAGTAAACGAGGAGAAAATAGCCAGCGGGATAAAAACTGACACGGAGCCTGTTTTTCTCCAGCATCTCTGCACATTCTCGGAGGCTGACCTTAATCACAGGTGGGAGGTTCATGGGTTACACCTGCAAAGTAGTTCCTGTTTGAAGGTCTTCAACTTTCTTTGTGTGCAGCCACCAGTGCTGTGATGTGTTCCTCAACGTTCCAGCATTGCCTTTCAGATTTTCATGCTGTTTAGGTCATATGAGGTTTTCCTTCCCCTTCATAACTGTCAGGTTTATTTGTACACAACATTTCAACAACAAGGCAGTTCAAAATAGTAAATGAGTTTAAAAGTATTGTAAAAAGCAAACAATGTCTCAGGTTAGAGGAGCATAACAACTGGATGATAGTCAGACGACCTAAAGGCTCTGCATGGTTGATTTAATCTTTACAGCATTTGTGTGCTTAACCCTTCAGGGATTTATAAACTAACAAAGGTTCTTTAAACCATGTCCTCTGAGTTTCAGGTAGCTTGTGTAAGAACCTCAGAACTGGACTGAACTCTGTTTTCCTGCGTTTTAGGCCGACCATTTAATTAAAGTGGTGTGATTTTGGGGTTCAGGGTTAGCTCTGACCCCACAGATGTTTCTGCTGTTACAGATGCGATGACGCACATTCGGAGCGGCGTCCCGGTGGTGACGTCTCTGATCGCTGAGCACCAGACTCCCACACTTTTAACGGCTGAGTAGGTGATCAGTTGCACACTTTGTTTCCAGTTGTTTCCTCTGAACTTTGAGAATCTTACGACACCGAGTGGATCACATGCTCCCTCATCGTTGGTGTTTCCAGAGAACCTGAGGGTGGGTACGTCTCATCACTCGAGGCGTTTTTATGTTGATGTGTTCTCACTCAGGTGAGGCGCTAAACGGACTGACTTGTTGTTCATCTGGGCTCCTGCCGCTGCCTCTTATTGATCCGCCTTCATTTCAGCTCTTTATTTAAGATTTACATTAGGAGCGGCTGCCGTTTGGCTGGATATTACATCATTCTCCAGAGTTATCGTTTGAAAACATCAACAGGAGCGAGGTTTGTCACGTGAGCAGCTCGCATGCAGACGCAGTGACCCTCCTGGTTTAAAGGATTGCATCACACCTGATGTGTGCGTGTGAGACGCTGACATCAGGACGGCCGGCTATACTGCAATTTACGGTCATTTCCTACCGATGCTTTATAATGAATTATTCAGAGGAGCTTTGTACACACGGCGCTCTCTTAATCAATGCGGGGTGATCTCATATTTGTATGCTGTAATTGGTCACAGCGACGGCGTATTTGCGTTATACTGACCATAATGGATTTTAATGGAATATTCTTCAATCTTTAGCATGTCCCAAGTGTGTGAAATTACAGTTACAAGAGCTCCAAGCTCTAATGAAACTCTAATAAAACTTTAAATGAATTAGTTTTTTATTACCCAAGAATGACCAGTGAGCCGTTCAATAGCCGAGAGTTTAACGGTTAATTTATGAGAGTCTGACAAAACTACAGTTCTGATCAAAACCTGAAGATGAAACATGTTCAAACTTACAAACCACTAACTTAGTCTCTGATGCTCCCTCTGCTAACTCGCTCTATCATGACAGGAGAGAGACGTGAGAGGAGATCCTCAGAAGAAAAGGATCCTGTTTTGAATGAGAGACACCAAATAACTTGATATAATATTGATTATTCAAAAGCTAAATGAAGTCAAATGTACCGTACAGTCCACCTTTTCTGGACTAATCCAAATCAGTTTAGTTGGTGTGAATATCAATCGTTGTTCAGTAAAAAACAGTTTTAAGAGATTAAGACTAAGAGATTGCTCTTAAAGTGGTAGAGAAGACCATCTGTCCCGACACTGAGGGCTGTGGTCCTCTGAGTAAACTTGGGTTCTGTACTTGGATTGAATCACCTGTGACATGATGGACAAACCCAGAACATTTCCAAACATCTGGCAGGATTTTCAGAGCTCCTTGCTCAACAGGACCGTAATCCCTCCTGATTCTGGAGAAATGACTTGGTAAAAGTGCTGAAGCTGCACTATGACTGTAGTGCAGGACCAACTCTCTCTGTTTTCTGTTGTTGTTAATAATTTTCCTTACTTTGTTGTTTGTATTTGTAATATTTTAATCTAAGAAGAAACCAAAACAAGACACAAAACTACATCTAAACTGCAAATGTTCATCTGCTGCTTAAACGTTTAAGGGCATTTCCCTGAAAAACTCTGGATCTGCACAGAAATGTTGCGACCGTGTCATTTTCTGTCAGACATGCTCACTGCTGGGATCTCCTGAAGGGACAGAAGCGTCTCTCTGTCCCCAAGTGTGGCAGGATCGTTGGACCTCACAAACGAGGCGTCTGTCTCTCAGCGACACATCGCAGGTTTGGGATTAAACAATTCAAGTAGAGAAAAGCAAACTAACTCAATTCAGCTGCGTTGATCCAGAGGATCCAGCCATGGACTCTAATTAAAGCCTGAAACTGAACTGAAAATGGCCTACGGTGTCTTTCTTCTTTAGAGAGGACACTAAAAAGTAGACGGACTATGTTCCCCTCATCTGAAAACATCAGGTAATGATCTCAGCTCCAGTCACAGAGCAGCGCCAGCCGCTGAACACCAGGGATGCAGAGTAAAGATTTGAAGAACGACTGGAGCCATCTAAGCATGTAACAGCCTCCATGTTTCAGTTTTTGCTGTGTGTGCAACGATTCTCCCATTAACATCCAATCCTAAAACTCTAATGGTTTATCCCCTCGGTCTGTCAGCAGGAGGCGCCCTGCAGCGGACAGACACGTACTGTAGTTATAGTTTTTAACTTTTTTATCTATGGTGAGACTCTCATTAGCTTGAGGAGTCGGTCGTCTTTGAACTTTCGCTCCATTTCCTCAGAAATTGTTTGCTTATTACTGTATGATGGTGATTGTTATTGATCTGTTTGGTATCTTGACGTCTGATGGTTCCACTCATCCATCCTGGCTTTGAAAAGGACTTCAGCTTTGACCCAATACGATATCATACATACCTTTATTACTGTTGCAGTCTGGAATGTGAGGAAAGGCTTGGTTAGGTGATATTACACAATAGTTAGAGAACAATAGATCACAAAAATGTTTATAATTCATTTAGATTCAGATTTCTGATGATATCAATATTGGATCAGGACACCAACATTCCTCTAAAAGTTTGGGTTTGTTTCAGTTTTGTTGATGAATGAAGGAGATTGTGGAGCTGCTGCTGGAGCGGTTATCTGCCCTGGTGAGCTAAAGCTCTCATTTAACCGGTCAGGCTACATTTCTACTCTCATTAATGGTCACCAGCCCGGGGTCACAAGGTCACAAAAACAAGACTGTGAAAATGGGCCACGTAAGTTACCAACTTGAATCTGATGGTTTTTATTGACTTAATGTTTTTAAAACAACATGCAGAACTGTTGAGCCCCCCTTAGTCAGCACTTTTACATCCAGTGACTGGACTCACTCCATAGCATAATGCTGCCACCACCATATCTGACCCAGTAGGGTTGTTGAGTTGAGACTGATGTTAAATATATTCATGTTTGTGGTTCTATCTAATGTGTACATGTATGTAAATGCATCTACACACAGAAAAGGCCCCTGTGTTCCCTGGTGAGGGCCCTCCAGGCTGGGAATCCCGGCCTACTGTCACTTTGTGCTGTTGACTCTTCCATCACCAATCACATCACGTAGGATGTTTGCCTTGATCCGTCTGTCTGAATCATTGTTTACTGCTCTACTTTGTGTTCATGTTCTTTTAAATTCAGCAGGTTTTTATACACATAGAAATAATGTTTGTCTCAGTAAAAGCTCATAAATCCATATATTGCTCCCAGATTTGAATCCTAACAGCTTGAAACGGTTTCAGTTTTTGTGTTTTTGGTTTCCAGTCAGAAACACCCCTGCTCCTCCTCTCTGACTTACGTTTTGAGTCATCGCTGGTTGTTTTTGCTGAAACGATTACCCTCACAGATCATGTTTACCCAGACCAAGCGCCTTTGTGCAGGGAGAGACTTTTGACTCAGCTTGGGCCGGGTCCATGTCTGCTGATGTGATCAGTCAGTGTTGGATCAGAGCTGGAACGGCGCCTCCTTGTGACCAGATGGACACATTGAAGGTTATTTTCAGGGGTTTGATCTCCTGCCTGTGGGTCACAGTCACAGACATTTAAATCAGGACTCCACTTTTCCTCCGTTCTTGAAACCGCGCACATCTTAAGTGTTTTGTTCCCTTCTGTGTCGCAGGAGCGCTTTGCTGAGATCTTTGGGGGCAACGCGGCGGCCGAGAGCAGACGGTCTCAGGAGAGCTTCAAGAACTGGGTGCTGCTGGGGATGAGCGTGGTGACCGCCTTCATAGCCGGCTCCATCTTCGCCCAGAAGCGCCTGTGAGGGGACTGCCGCCCTCGCCAGGTCCAAATGAAGGTCTCGTTGGTCTCATCGCGGCTGCTGCTGATGTTTACTGAGAATCCTCAAACGTTCCCGGAACAACAAAAGAAGAGTTTTAGTATTCCTGTGTTCACTTTTTCACTGAGCCATTTTTTCCGTTTAGTTCCTTTTAACTTTTTTTGCTGTCCAGATTTATTAAAGATCTTATTTTCATTCTTTTGTTCAAATGTTTTAATTTGTTTTTAAAGATGTTCATCCGGCTCCTGAAACAGACTTTAGTCCCACGGTGTTACTGAATCCTCCCCCTTCAGGACTCGCCGTGTTGTCGAGCGTCCTCACCCCGGTTTTGTTGCAGCTTTGTTTGTGCCAAATAGAAAGTGAAATCCCACAAGCAACTTCTGTAGTTCCGTATTCCTGTCTGCCATCCTGATCCCCGACATCATCGCCATCACATTAAAATAAAAGTCCAGTTGTAGTTTAAGGTGATTTTATCTGGTAGGTGAAGCTGAATGTTCTCCAATAATTCATCTCAAAAATAATGTTTTTAACCCCAAAATAAACCAAATGTACCAGTAGCAGCCAGTCTCACAACAGCTCTAATGTTGCCTCTGAAAGAAGACTGCTCTCTAAGCTGACAGCCTCGTATTGTCCTGGATGACGCCGTCAGTCGATCAGACGCTCTGTTAATCTGCTAATCTGCTAATCCTGATTTGCTTTTGCTGCTCTTTAAATCTTTGTTTGGTTAGAGCGATGTTGGAGTAGATTTGATCCTCCTGCTCTGCATCCATGGGTCCTCCTTTACGACGCCGCTAGAATTTGAGGATGTATTTTAGCTTCTCAGCTTTTTTCAGTTGTAAAAATCAATATGTTGTTGCCATGTTTTTGCATCGTGTGTCCAAAACCAGTGAGGGAGAATGTCCAAACATGGACCCACTAAACCTAAAGATGCTGAACGAGAACAGAACCAGAGTGGTGGAACCTGAAAAGTGCGGCGTGCTTTTTTAATTCAGCCTTCTGCACATATCAGTGCATTCAGATATCCAATCACAGCTGGTGTCAGTTCATGTTTTTACTGAAAAACTGAAACATGGCGACTGATTTAAAGACACAGTTGGTCAGAAGTCCTAGTCTCTCCTTTTCCAGTAGAGCAGCTGTTCTCATTAAAGGAAACACAGTCGCCTCATTCTTCTGCGTTTAGTCACATGATGTGATGGCGTGTTTGTGGAGGTTCATGTTTAACCAGATTAGGATCTGATAATAAAAGACTGCGGCGTTAATCCCACCTGAAGCCGCCGGTGTCTGTTCAGACACGGAGGGACGAAGACTCGGCCTCGCGGTCACTTTCACTACTTGACTCATAATCAAACTCGTGCCGCAGATTTTCCCGCCGTCTGCGTTGTTGAAGTTCATCATGTTGAAATCAGCATCGTTGGGATTAATGCTGCATCTTCTGGGAGTTTAACTGGATTAGGAACGTCCCTGAAGGTCCTGTCACATCTCTCCTCCTCCTCCTTTCTCCGTGGGTCCCACGGCTGTCACGGCAGCTACTCACGTTTGTCACTCACGACCAACCCCACCTGCTGCTGTACACACACACACACACACGTCTCTCAACATCCATCCGTGTTTTAATTTAGACCTGTGGAGTTGGTGTCGCCGGCTGTTTCACGCCGTGGTTTACTGTCGCTCCACGTCTGCCAGGATCGTGTTCACGCTGCCAGTGTAGGATAAAAGTTTCTAGAAGTCATTTTATCATCTGTTCATTCTCACGTTTACCTTCAACCTAACATCTCATCCATAATCCTGATCATTGTCTTTGACACAGATTTCTAAATAGCAACTCCTTGTTGGTCTTTGAGACGCTCGTATCCTGAGCATCATCCTATAATCCATATAATCCAGGGTCTGCTGTCATACATTCCAATACAGTATATTTATAAAGCTATTTTTCTAGTGTATCCTTTTCTCTGCCGTCTGGCCCCATATCCACCATCTTTGTGTGTGTGTGTGTGTGTGTGTGTGTGTGTGTGTGTGTGTGTGTGTGTGTGTGTGTGTGTGTGTGTGTGTGTGTGTGTGTGTGTGTGTGTGTGTGTGTGTGTGTGTGTGTGTGTGTGTGTGTGTGTGTGTGTGTAGCACGGCCCCGTCCATCGTCTCTAAATATGCTTGTTATTTAAATTGACTAGAATAGTAAGTTAGCTTAGTGGCTTATTTAAAGAACTGACGGCGTCTTTTCAAATTAACTTATATTTGATGTAAAAAGAAGAAAAACAAGAAGCATATTTGTCTAAATGGCCTTAATTTCCATCTTTGCATCGACGCGTCGTCACCTGTGGGTTCTTCTTCTGTTCTTTTTTCCAACGCTGTTAGACTGGAAGCTACGAATAAACCAGGTCCATGTTTGGCTCTTTTCAATGCTGAGTAACAAGCCAATCTAATAATAAAAAAATAAAAAAATAAATCATATTTATGTCCAATCATCTGTTAGTATGTCTTTAGAAAACCATTGTAAACTTTGAGATAACACTGAGCCCAATAAAACGATGTTTAAAGGTTGTTCCTGGTCTTTGAATGAAGCTTTATTTTAGCAATCATTTATAAACTGTCTGACGTTAATTCAGATTAAATATGTCTCAAATGTTTGCAGGAATTTAACTCCATCCCTCCTGACAGAACTGAATGAATTGAGTCAGATTTGCTGAGACATTTTGACTGACGGCTAAATAAAACTCAATCTTCAGAGCAGAAGAAAATCAGAATACTGAGAAAAAGTGACGTTTCAAATCTGGTGTCGAACGGCGATCAGCTATTGAACTTTAACCTCCTGAAAGTGTTTCAGAGCCTTTAAACGACCCCCCCCCCCATTCTGGAACGGCAGGAACTCACGATGACAGGACGGCAAAAACGATCATTACTGAAGATGCTGGTCGTTCTGAGAATTCCATATACAACAAGAAAGTTGAGTGGAAGGAAGAAGTTTGGTAGGAAAGTTTGCTGGAGCACAACAGGTAAAAAAATGCAGCCTTGAGGGGACAGTCAGGCGAAATCAGTTCAAGGATTTAAAGGAAGCCTCGCTAGGAAAGGACGTGACGCAAACAGCATGAAGAGCCAGACGAGAACTAAACTTGGACTACAAATATGGCGTTCCTGATGTCACGCCCCTCCTGAACCAGGGAACCAGGGTCTGAAGACGGGAAAAATGTCCAAGCGTTCATAATTCATGAGACGACCCAACAAAGGTATGAGTGCATAGAAATCAGCATATTTTTCAGAATTCAGATGTTTGGGTTGAAAACATCAATTTTATGATCGAGTCACATTTCATTGAATCTTAATCTCTCTAAAATGACCTTTGACCTTTTCACTGTCTGGAATAACCGGCAGAAACGATTGTCCCATTTTTTTTTAGATTGCTGTAAAGTTGTTCCTTTGCTGTTTGTGTATAATGGCTTCTTCCTCTCTGCGTGGCTCCTCAGCCTATGCTGATACCTGGCTTATTCCACTACAGATTATGAAGCTCCTTTTCTAGATTCAGTCAGAATTATAAAATCTCTGGGTGTCTTTTATGGTTGATGCACCCAAGTTTGTTCATGTTTGGACTCATAACCCTCCCCCTTCATAACCGTTATTAAAATTGTTTCCTTGCTTTTATAGCTAAACATACGACTCTGGTAACTGCAGCAAAGTTAATCTGGACTCGTGGAGATTTCTGACATCCTGGCTGATTTCTTTTGAGTTTTCCATGATGTCACAGGAGGAAACAGTGGCTTGTTAATGTTGCCTTAAAATAAATCCAACGTTTAACTCAAATATGAAGTAATGGAAGATTACCAAGCATGACGTTCAGCTGGGTTTCCCCTGACTGCTAAAAGGAAGTAAAATGTGGATGTGAATGTGTGAGTGCCCCCCCCCAAAAAATAAAGTAAACTAACATTTGTACCACGAGACAGAAAAAGCAAATAAATGTGATTTCTATAATGACTGCATGGCGTATGAACCCATAAAAGTTTGTTCAAAGTTTGAATCTCAAGCATTTTCTGAATCTTTTCTGTTTGTTACAGTTTCACTAATAAAAGCCTAAAATTCATCCAACAGAAACAATCACGGCTTTCAGCCAAAAAGAGAAATTTGCAAACATTAAATCGCTGGTTAACAGGAGTTATGATAAACCTTTATTTTTGTTAGATTACATGAGGACGCCTCTTATTTCCACTGGCCCTTGTTGTAGTCCCACTTAGCAGAGAAGCCCTCCACAGGGTTGATCCTCATGTCCAACATCCTCTGCAGCTGCATGGCCTGCCAGTCCTCGTCGAAGGTCCTGGGACGCGGAGGGTAGACTAGAGAAAGCCAAGAGGTTTGACTTCAGCTCACGGTAAAGCACATTTAGCTTGTTTTGTTGAAGGCCGGAGCCGTTTACCGTAAATCCTCTGCCACCAGACCACCAGGCCGGTGAAGCCCAGGAAGAACAACATGCCCCCCACCACAGTCTTCCACTCTCCTGTAGGCGCCTTCATCTCTGCGTAGCTCTGGCAGAACGTGAGACGATACACTGGAGGAAGGAGAGAGGAGTGAAACCTTCAGGTGTAAAACAGCCGGTTTAGCTCTGATCTAAACATGGTCAGAGTCTGACTCTGGGAACCAGCTTCTCACAGTCTGAGGGATTCATACGGCTCTAACGTTTCAAAGATGCCACGAAGACACTCGTACACAAGCAGAGCTGTTTAAAAGTCAGGAAGCTGTGCAGAGATCTGAGCGCTGGACTAATGCGCTCGTATTTCCTCGTCACTTTTATCTTTCTACAGCTCATTTAGAGAGCGCTCACAGCTTTATGGGTTTGAAAAGTCCCAGTCTGTGTTCAAAACAGGTAGAAAACCTGCAAACTTTTACATACAGAGTGGAAAATCCGTGAGTCACCACAGAAAGAGAAGAATCCCAACTTTAACCTTTTCAAAATGAAAACGCAGCAGCGTCACCAGTGTGATGAGTTTCTATTTTTGATCTGTATTTACTTCCCCAGTCAAATTTCCCCATGACTGATTTCTACGTTTGGCTCCTCAGTGTCAAATAAACCAGAGACACATTAAAATAATGAACCTTTATACTGAGGGCTGACGTCTGTCGATGATGTCAGTATCCAGATGTTACATCTGAATAGTGTCACTGATATTTTTAACTCATCCTGGACCAGAAGGCTTAACTTTCTAAACTTTCAGGCCAAGAAAGGTCAGAAGCTCACAGGCGATCTTCTCCTCATTGGTCAGCTGAGCCCAGGGTCCTTTCTCCTTCTGCTTCAGACTCTCATCAGCACCACTCAGAACATCCTTGTAAGGCTTGTCAGGCAGAGGCGTGTCCAGGCGGTCGTAGTACATCGGCCGAGACATGTCCAGTGTCTCAGACACCTCTGGGAGGACAGGAGTAAAAAAGTGTTGCTATTGTTAATGTTGTTGAGGCTTTTAAAATGAACAACATGGATGTTACTCTGGAGGCATATGGAGAGGCAAAAGGGACAAACTCAGTTAAATAAATAAAATCATCAAGAAAAATAAATTCACCATGAATATGTCAGTAAAAAATGTAGAACTTTTAAGTGATTTCAGTAATTACACTTTATTTTTATGACATGATTTAATCTACAAATTGATTTAAACATTCACAATATATTTGTTTTAAAATAAATAGAACTAAAGAGCAAAATAATAAGTAAATTAGACAATAGAGTCACAAGCTGAAGAGTTTAGGACGTTCAGATCTAAAGGAAGAAAGATGGGGCAACAAGGCCATCTGGTGGTTTTATACAAACATCTCATGATTTATGCTTTCTAGTTCAACAACGGGGAAGTTATTCAGCGCAAGAACAATTAGATCCATGTCCCTGGAACAATGTTTTATTTGTTTTCGTTTCTACAGTTTTATTGTTTATTTTTATCGTTACCTTATGTTGAACCTAAACTTGGAAACAAACTAACAAAGTTATGATGAATTATGGCGATAACTCCTGGGTTACTATCAGGATCAGAAAACTGATACCTGAAATATAATCGTGTGTTATCTGATGCTCACATGAACATGAACCTTAGATTAAAACTCACTTACAGCAGCTTCACATGTAGCTCGGTAGGACTGAAACACTTTAATCTAACCCAAGAGATTATTAGGAGTTATATGTTCATACCGTGGCTCTGCTGGCTCAGCATCATCACCCTGCTGCTGCTGGTCAGGGAGGCTGAGGGGAGCCTGGCCAGGAGACGTCCGAGGCCAGACGAGGTCAGGCGCAACATCTGGAAACAGACGCATGAATGCATTAATACTATCCATCTAGTATCTATCTATCTAGTATCTATCTATCTAGTATCTATCTATCTATCCATCTAGTATCTATCTATCTAGTATCTATCTATCTAGTATCTATCTATCTA
>JAVLVB010000796.1:122164-139828 GCA_032876305.1 Orestias chungarensis | reverse complement strand
GTTGGACTGCTCCATGTCTCCATGTCCTGGTTGGACTGCTCCTTGTCCTGGTTGGACTGCTCCATGTCTCCATGTCCTGGTTGGACTGCTCCGTGTCATGGTTGGACTGCTCCATGTCTCCACGTCCTCTGCTGCTGTGTCCTGTGTAGATGTGAATATTAGAGACGTAGTTCTGTTGTGGATGTTGTAGCATCTGTAAATCCTTCTGTGTTGCTCGTCCTGTTTTATGAGCTCTTCCATCATAGTGCAGCTCTCTGTTATCTCATGTCTTTACTGTTGTAGGAGGATGGAAACGAGGCCAGCAGGCAGCAGACGCCACCTGCTGGGATCACAGGTGTGTTGGAGGAAGA
The DNA here is from genome assembly GCA_032876305.1 of Orestias chungarensis. Taxonomy (NCBI): domain Eukaryota; kingdom Metazoa; phylum Chordata; class Actinopteri; order Cyprinodontiformes; family Cyprinodontidae; genus Orestias; species Orestias chungarensis. The sequence continues at coordinate 139,478 of JAVLVB010000796.1, read as the reverse complement.
CGACCTGCAGGCAGCAGAGGAGGTGAGAGCAGGTCATCGATATGTGGATTATTCTAACACATGAATGTTTGCAGCCGATTCTCCTGGGATCTGAATCTCACCTCAGCAAATACCAGAAATATCATCACAGATTTGTGTTTTGTTCAGAAACGGCAGGAGAGGGACGGACGTCCTGAGTAAACGTTGTTTTTTAGACTCTTTTACAGTTTTTGTTTGATGAAGCTTTTTAAAGTCTGCTGCAGATCTTTAGTGCTTCTCTCATGGATCTTCTACAGTTTTTGTTTGATGAAGCTTTTTAAAGTCTGCTGCAGATCTTTCTCTCATGGATCTTCTGAACTGAACTTCCCATGTTTTGGTTCTCAGAGATTCTCTTCAGATGAAGTCGTTTTAAGTCCTGTTGCTACCAAGCCTCTCAAATGTAAAGCCAGGGCTGCCCACACTGGGATTGACTGAGATCCTATTAAACGTTCAGAGCCTGAGGTAGAGAAGCTTAACTTTGAATAGTTGGAGGGATGTTTTTGTTCAGGTTAGTTTGGTTAGTGCTGGTGACCTTCTTTACTAAACATTTAACTTCCACTCATCCCTTAAAGCCTCTTTTATCCTCCTTATGAAGAGTCTTATGTCTCTTATATGAATAACCTTTTGTATTAAAATCCTTTTTAAAGCTCCAACAGCATCTAAAGTGTAAAATCATGTCTAAATCCATAAATGTAATAATTTAACAGTTTATTATAATTACTGTAAAGAACCTTTAGCTATGTCCAACCATGGCATACATCATCTAATCAGCTATTTCTGCTTAGATGCTGATTCAAACCCTGATGACTAGCATGGCTGCGATGGCCACAGGAGAGGTAAGTAGATCACACCTGCAGAACGCTGCAGCTCTAAAAACACTCTGTCTATCTGCACTTACTGGTTTTTAATGGAAGGCAATCTGCTAAGTTATATATACATCAGTGTTTGAACAGTAAAATTATTAAAAGGTTATGAGACCTGGAGAAACTTGTCCCTTATTGGTGCTCTAACCCTTAATATTTAGCCTTCTGGAAACATTTATTCAGAGTTACTTGTTTAAAGCGCCGCACACAGACGGGGTAATGCGTCACATTCTAGTTCCGGCTAAAAACATTTACCAGGTCAGCTGATGCTTGTGTTGGTGCAGGGGAAGCTGACTGCGAGCGCTGTGGGTCAGATAGTGGGACTCCAGTCGGAGGAGATCAAGCTCATTGCCTCCGAGTACGCCGAGAAGGTCAGCGGAGCTCTACCAGAGCCACGGTTTATGAATGAGTGACGACCTCATGATGACGTTTCTGGCTGTCGCCTTACAGCAGCTGGAGCTTTCTTCAGAGGAGCGATCCGAACGCTACGGTCCGATGCAGCAGCACCGCCGGGCCGTCGCCTCATTGAACAAACAGATGGAACAAAAGACGGAGCAGCTGAACGAGGTCAGCTGTGGACTTGGGTCGAGTCCTCCCTCCAGATTTAAATTCTTCCACTCCATCTGTAACCATCATTATTGCTGATTACCAAACCGTCCTCCTGATATACTAGACTTAGTTGAAACTGCAGAGGTTATTAAAGCATCTCTCTTTGTATGACAGTGGTTCCAGAACCTACACTTACATGCTTTCTGTCCTGACAGCTCAAACTCAAGCATGCAGAGGTGAAAACATGCAGCCAAGAAGCAAAGAGGAGCCTGCAGGAGGTAAAGACATGCTGCTATTTTATTAGACTTCTGTTCTCAGTGGATCAATGATGAATCCTGATATCAGAGAGATTGATCAGGTTGACTCATGACTGGTTACTTTTATTCTTTTATTTGATAAAGAGAGTTTACTGAACCAAACATGGTGACGTCATCTGAGTCGCCCAACACTTAAGAACCTAATTACTCCAGAGATTTCTGACTCGGTAATTAGGTTCAGGGAAGAGTCTGAAGGTGACTAAATGCACCTTCTCTTCGTTAGATGGATGATAGACGTTGTAGCCTTTGGGCTATTGTCACGAGTACTTGACAGTAAGATACCTGTTCAGATTAAAGCTAAATGCCTGTTTAACTTTGTAACAAGATGTTTTCCTGCATCTGTTTCCAGGCTACAGAACATTCAGCAAAACTGGAGAATGAGATCAAGTCCCTGGAAGACGTGGAGGCGCAGGCAGACAGTGGGTGAGCAGCTTAGAACTACCAGCTCCTCTGATCTCAGGTTTGGAAAAGTTTGATCGGTGTGAAAAGTTTTTGTTTTGTTTTTTGTTTTCCAGCCTGATTGAGCAGCTCAGAGCTTTGGTGATGATGAATGACAACTTGAAGCAGCAGGAGCAGCAGTTTCGCACACACTGCAGGGTGAGAACATAAGAGTCGGGATATTAAACTGTTCTCTAGCCTGTTAGGGTTTTATTTATTAACGTCTGCTCCACATACAGGAAGAGATGCTCCGTCTGCAGCAGGACATAGAAAAGCTGAAGTCACCATCAGGACAGGACACGGAGGAGGAGCAGGTAGACGTCCACCTGTGCTCTGAGGTGTAACATTTCCTAAAACCATGTTGATCCATCGTTGATGTTCTCCCAGGAGAGGAGTCAGCTGATAGACCAACAATACAACGCAGACAGAGACAAGCTGCAGAAAATCCGCCTGCTCATGGTAAGCTCTGATGGAGCGCCCTCTACAGGCAGCGGTTGGTGTAGCATTCTGTTATTTTAACTATCATGTTCAGTTTATTACCCTCTCTATTGATCACCTACAGCGAGGTGAAAACTCTAAGATCACCAGAGCTGCAGCCCGAGTATTTAAACAGTCGACGATTGTAATGATTATTCCAACATAAAAATATTTCTGCATTCTAATGATTAATTACTAGAACTTTGACCAACTGACCAATCCGTTCAAACTGCTCTCCACGATATTTCCCTCATTAACAGCTTGATGTGTCTTTAACAGAGAAATACAATAATCTGTGACTGATTGAAAAGTCTCAGCCCTGATATGAACACATGAAAAGAGAGAGACACAAAAGCCTGAAATGATTCTGTAAACCTGAGTTAGATCCTCCAATCATGTCCCTCATGAAAACCAAAGTTAGTATGAGAACTTAAAATAGAGTCGTGAGATGATGGCGGTCTGCCTCCCTACTGTAGCGACTAATGAATGTAATCTTATGCTGGGATTAGCACGTCCTCTATAGGCAACACGCTCTGATTCCAGCTAACTGCTGCTGACGGCTGAGCTTCATAAACAGAGCTGGGGTCCTGACTCATGCTGGCTCCTTGGCTCCTAAATCAGGCCTTTATTTAATGTTTGGGCTTCAAATGGATGTTGAACCCACATTAGAACTGAAAACGTAAAGCCTGTCCTTTCTGATACCATAATCTGTGCACTGCATTAAGAAGTCTGTGATTCATGCCCCAGGCTCAGAGCTAGAGAAGTTTGCTGCACGCCTCTGAACTCTTTACATTATTTTAGTCCCAGCTGCTAATATTTACACTCCCAGCTGTTACTGAGGGCGCCAGAGACCAAGCTGTCTTTTCATTTTTCTGGTACAGCTGTATTTACATGTCTATATAATTCCAGATCTAAATTATTAACCGCTATGTTGGAGCAGGGCTAACCCTGACTTACTTATACGATTATTAACACAACTGTCGCTCTCCTCAGGCTCGAAGGAACCGTGAGATTGCAATCCTGCAGAGGAAGATCGACGAGGTTCCTAGCCGGGCCGAGCTGACCCAGTACCAGAAGAGATTTGTTGAGCTCTACAGCCAAGGTGGGTTGATTCTCTACATCTGCTGCAGTTCCTGTATGAGGTTCATTCAGCTCTCCACTTATTGATCTAAAGAGACCCAGCAGATTACACAGAGATCAGCACAGACAGTAGACCAGAGTTGACTATACAGCAATCCCTCATACTGAGCATGCATGTGGCGACAGTGGAGAGGAAAAACTCCCCTTTAACAGGAAGAAACCTCCAGCAGAACCAGGCTCAGTACAAGCAGCCATCTGCCACGAGCGACTAAAGAAGACGCAGAGAAGCGTATATAGATGCGACTTCTATGTTGGTGTCACAGCCAACAGGTCACCTGACCAGGCTGCTGAGAACACGGCACCTAATAGTAGAAGGTGTTCAGATGGTCCTCAGCAGCCTCAGCCTACAACAACTGGAGAGAGCTCAGGATTACCTAATCAGGATTACCTAATCTGAAATCTTGTCTTTTAGTTTCTGCCACTCACAAAGAGACCAAGCAGTTCTTCACCCTGTATAACACCTTAGATGACAAGAAGGTGTACCTGGAGAAGGAGGTAGGTAACCTCAGCAGTGGCGCTAAGATTAATCCTCTGTTTCAGGCAAATATGTTAAAACATCTGTAGAAATATATTCTTCCTGTTTTAGGTAAATCTGCTGAATTCAATCCATGACAACTTTCAACAGTAAGTAAACAAACACCCGTCTGTTGTTTAAAGGAGCGCTCAGCTTTGTTCAGTGGACGATGTCTCTGCTTTTGTCCTGTAACTCTGTCCTGACGCAGAGCCATGGCGTCTGCTGCCGCCAAGGATCAGTTCCTCAGACAGATGGAGCAGATAGTGGAGGGGATCAGGCAGAGCCGCATAAAGGTACCAGTCCTACCAGAACTGGACCGTCCCCGTGTCCATCTGCATGTCCTCCTCACCGTCTGTCTGTCCTAGATGGAGAAGAAGAAGCAAGAAAACAAAATGAGGAGAGATCAGTTGAACGACGAGTACCTGGAGCTGCTGGACAAGCAGAGGCTCTACTTCAAAACCGTCAAAGACTTTAAGGAGGTAAGAAACGTGTGATCATGACTTCAGAATGAAGCAGCCTTCACTGATCACATGTCCAGCTCAGATCATTTCTAAAAGCTTAGAAAACTCTTCTTGTTTGTCACCAGGAGTGCCGTAAAAATGAGATGCTGCTGTCCAAGCTGAGAGCAAAAGGAGCGTCCTAACTGTCCCTGCCTGGAGACGTGAGGGTTTTAGTCCCAGCAGCTCACCTGTAAATGTGCAGGTAGATTAGAAACAACAAACAAGTTTGGAGATATGTGTTTAATCCAGATTACGGGTGTAATCTAAGAAGATTTGAGCACGATCTCAGGAAAACACTGGAGTGTTCCTGCTTTAGTGTCTCGGATGTTTCTGTATGTCGGCCATTGTTGCAGAAAAGTCACATGATCTGAACGACAGTAATAAAAACATTTCTGTAACGTCTTCTTCCGTCTCCATTTATTCACAACGTCTAAGTTCCTGTCTGTCCCACAGGTTGTTCACAGATTCAGCTCTTACATGCTTAAAGTGTTCAGTCATGAATCTAAATTAGCCGTTAATATTAAAACATCGCTACTGTTACGCGACATAATGGGTGCGTGTCCTGGATGTTTAGCACCAGTTAAGATTATTTGGACATTGTTCTGAACAACGAGCTCCCAGAAGCAGACATTTAGCAGCTTATCTGTAGAAACAGATAAGCTGTGATGTGCTTCAGAGGCAGGAAGTGGCCGATTAGTCGGGACAGAAATGACATCCTGGACGAGTTGAGGTTGTTTAGTTGTCAGTCTTCTGTGTTTGGAGGTAGAAGATGGACAATAGTGACGGGTGGCCTGAGTTAAGCAGTAAACTGTCTATTACGTTTTTCAATGTCTTTTTAACCTTTTTTATGTTTAGTTTGGAACTTTTGGCTTTTTTGAAAGTTGCTCTGGGCCTTGGAACACCTCACCAAGGAGCCGTCTAGGAGGCGTCCTGACCAGATGCCCGAGCCTCAGCTGGCTCCTGTCGATGTGGAGAAGTAGCGGCTCCAGTTTGATTCCCTCCCATATGGCCGAGCTCCTCACCCTATCTCTAAGGGAGAGCCCAGACACCCTGCAGAGGAAACCCATTTCAGCCGCTTGTCTCTGGGATCTTGTTCAAACACCCAAAGCTCATGACCATAGATGAGGGTCGGAACGTAGATCCATTGGTAAATCAATAGCTTCGCTTTTTGACTCAGCAGTCGCTTCACTACGACAGGACCGGTGCAGCGACCACATCACTGCAGACGTGAACAAGACCCCAAGATACTTAAACTCCTCTATTGAGGCAGGAGTCCAACTCTTACCCCACAGGAACCCCCGAGGGACACGGTCGAAAGCCTTCTCCTGGTCCACAAAACACATGTGACTGGTTGGTCGATCTCCCATGCAACCTCCAGCCTCCCACTGAGGGTATAGAGCTGGTTCAGCGTTCCACGACCAGGACGAAAGCCACGCTGCTCCTCCTGAATCTTGGGTTCGACTATCCGACAGACCCTCCTCTCCACACCCTCCTTGTAACCACACCTGGGCTGGTTCTGTTAGCTGAGACAGCTTCTTGGAGGAGAACATGGGCTGAGATGCTTCCAGTGACGTTCTACAACTGCTGCTGTAACCTCTATTATTTCAGTATCCTGTGCTTCTAATTTAGCTTTCTGTCTTTTCAAACCCCCAGTCGGTCGTGACAGATGGCTGGTTGTACTGAGCCTGGTTCTGCTGGAGGTTTCTTCCTGTTAAAGGGGAGTTTTTCCTCTCCACTGTCGCTACATGCATGCTCAGTATGAGGGATTGCTGTAAAGTCAATGACTCCATGAGTCATTGAGAAAACAAAAGGTTAACAAGGTTGAAATAACGGTAACTAAGTAGATTGGACAAAGGAAGAAAGTAGCAGAGAGAGAAGTGGTCAGATTGTCCTCCAGCAGTCTAAGCCTATAGCAGCAGAACTATAGAAAAACTTAAATAACCTTGTCTTCTTGTTTGTCTGTAGAGTAAAAGAAAGAACCTGTTGTTTTTAACCAGGATGTCTCATTTGAATCCCTCATTTAAAGGGTTTCCTTCTTTGTTTTTATAAACCCAGCTTTGTTAGTTTTATAATCTTCAGATGTTCATTACTTCAGATTCATGGACTGTCAGAGTTTGTACCTTATTTTCTGACCTACAAGCTAAACTCATTGTCCATTCTCCACTGAGGAAGGAAAGACTGACCGAACCTAGAAGAACAATTGTAAAAGGCAAACGAAGAGACAAATCCTTTCTCTTAGCTCAGGAAGACGTGTAAGAGGATAAATTTGACCAGAATGAAGGAGGAGGAATGCCTCCTCAAACCCTCCACCAGGAAAAACCTGCAGAAACCTGGATGTAAAACAAGCATTCAAACACTTCTGATACATTAAATGAGATATTGTGATCAGTTTTTAGCCCTTGACTAACTTCATGTTTCTACTCCACTAGTTCCTTATTCAGTGATGCTACTTTTACTTTGGTTCAGGTTTGGTCTCCTCTCCTCTCCTCTGCTCAGCGTTGCTTCTGCTCATGTGTTTACGTTATTCTCTGGTCTCACAGCAGCATTGGATGCAAGAGAGAACAAAAATCTAAAATTTGAAGTTGCAGGAATAAGGTTTAGTTTCATTCCTCCACCGTCTGGTTTATTGGTGTTTTAAGTAAAAACTCAATTAACTTAACAGTTCTGTGAAGGGAAACCTGCTCTGTTCATTTGTTGGTTTATTATCCAGTTCTGTTTTTTAATCAGACATTGTTCTGCCACCTCCTGGCCTGTAGCTATATTTGAGCAAATGTAGATGTTAAATCTAGCTATAATAACACCATTGTCAGAGGCTGAAGGCGGATGCAGATGCTAAAAGGGATCTGAGGTTTCCTGATCCCACCTCAGGCCACTCTGAGATTATTTATCTATTATTTTTTGAGTCGTATCTGGACATAGATCAGTAATGTGAACGATTTATCGGTCCAAAGGCGTGTTGCTGATGAGAAACAGAGACTGAGACGTGGCGACAGCTACATAGACACAACTATTTAAATCACTAGGAGAAACTAAAAACCTCCCAATAAAACATTAATAAATACAGTCAAACTAATTAACACATTTAAAATCTTGTCTCTTTGGATTTATGAGGGTAAAGACGTTTCTTATAGTCTTCAGTTCTTCAGAAGCTCCAGTGAGGAAACATGTGAAGCAAACATTGGTGAAGCCATTGGTTGAGTGTATACTTTGTCTTTTAGTGATATTTTATAAATTATACTTTAGAATCCACACACATCATACATGTTGTGTAGTGTCTATGCCTGCCTTAAACTTTCCTGATATATTTCATGGGGCCTGAATTTATTGGATTACTCTGACTCCTTTATATAAGTGAACTCCACCAGTAACATGGTGAGGGACCCAGCAGGTGTGCGATTGCTCATGTAATAACTGAAGTAATACAACATCCCCACTATCAGCTCAGGTCCAGGTTCTAACAGCTTTAAACAGAAACCCCAGCCAGGTCAGAGTTATTCCTCCGCTATCAGCTCCCTCTAATCTCACTCAGATACTGAACAGACAGTTTACATCTCTGCTCAAAGCTCTGATTGGATGACATCAAAACACAGGCATGCACCCAAACTTCACAGCTCCCGGTTAGTCTGCGTGTTTCTGCTATAATCTGTAGCCTCGGCCTGCTGAGCTATCTGGCACTTTGTGATCTGTTCGTCCTAAAGAACAACGCGCTGCTTTCTCCTGCAGATCCAGTGAAGATCGTGCAGTTAGGAAGATCTCTGATACTGACCTGATAATGACAACACTGTGTCTTGGGTGTGACCCCGTCAGTGGAGAGAAGAAGTAGCAGACATCGATATAAGGAGGGAGACACTGACAACCGTCTTTAGGGTTCCATGTGTGGAAGCACTCAGCTCAGTGTCCAGACTGTCCTCTAAAGACATGAGTGCTGGTGAGATAACGCTGACACATGCCTGAGCTTCTACATTATGATTGCTTCCTCACTCCTGCCTGGCCTGGTGTTGGTTTTACTTTTACCTGTGGGAGCAAAGCAACCAGAAGAGGAAGCAGAAGACGGTTCTCGGCTGCGTAGCCTCTGGAAGCTTCAGCTCAGGACAGCCAGGCTGAGAGGGAAAGGTGAGCAGGTGTGTCTCTGTGGGTTTCAATGATTCCTGCTGTTGGTTCATTCTTGGTAAAGAGGAAGGTTTAAACAAATATATCAAAGATATCTGCATCTTTAATAAATCTTTATCTGAAGTTACAGTTTTATATGTTTTATGAATAAAACATTTGTTGTGGTCATTTGAAGATATCTTTCAATAAAGATGCCTAAACTTGGACAAAAACTTTGATATAAAACTTAGTGTGATCAGAGGATTTGATGATTTTATTAGATTTACAATACTTTAGCTTCAAGCTTCTTTATAATTGTGACAACAGTCGAATGTTGAGCTGAGACAAGCTCTAGAGCTTTAGACCCATTTACACAGTCAGACTCAGTCTGTTATCTAATTTAGGTCAAATGGTCTGAACAGGGTTTTTGTTTTAGCTTGAAATCCAAGTGGAGGTCAGATGGATAAGATTGTTTCAGCTGCAGGAACAAAGCAGGAAATAAACCATCAAACTCCTGATATTTGACTTCACTGCTACACGTCTGATGATCAGTTATACGTTAGGTCAGTCTAGTCTACATATCAGTCAACACATCTTTGTGTGTTTAAATGAAAACAACCTTTTATGCTTTTTTGATAAAGGCTCCAGCTCAGTCAAACAGCAGCTGCTCTACTGTCGGGCTGGAATCGGCTTCCATCTTCAGATCCTGCCTGGAGGCTCAGTGGGAGGCGTCCACATACCTACACCTGACTGTGAGTTTAGAAATCTCTCTTATTATGAAGTATTCTGTAAAAATGTGTAAGTGCAGTTGGATCAAACCTTTGAATGTTTGAATGAAGCACGTTGGAGGTGCTGCTCCTAAAACCAGAATCTCATAAAAGTGTTGATTTATTTAGACTAGTATATCATCTTTGTTCCTTACACAGAGAGAATGATGAGTTATATATATGTTATTATTTATAACGGACAACTAACGAAACCCAAAATCCAATGGCTCAGAAAATTTGAATCTTAATTAAAAATGAATTAAAAGCAGGATTTTTAGAAACACTGGCTAACTGACAAGTGGGAGCACTTAGTGGAGGTTTGTTCAGCCTGGATTACTGCAGGCGTGGCATGGAGTCCATCGGTCTGCTGCTTTTTCCTCGTCACAATAACTCACACAATATTTTCTATAGTGTTAATGTCGGGCTATGTTCTGACCAATTAAAGAAGAGGGACACCATGGTCCTTAAACGAGCTTCTGGTAGCTGTAGCACTGAGTGCCGGTGACAAGTCCTGAAAAAAGAGATATTGTTGGTCGGCAGCATGAAGTGCTCCTGGTAGACGTTGACCTTGGACACCTGCAGATGCTCCAACAATCAGTGACTGTAGAAACTTTACTCTGACCTTCAGCAGTACGGACTTGTGCCATTTCCAAAGGTTTTACTATATTTACTCCTCGTTGGACCACTCAGCAGCGCTCTGGTCCTTTTTTCCTTTAGCCCAGACGAGACGCTTCTGAACACCAGGCAGGCATCAGCTGAAATCTGAACTGTCTCTCACATCTGAACACGTTTGTTCTTAAAGCTTTGAGGGGAGCAGCGGTTCACTCTTTGTTAATCTCTCACACATTTGAGATTAGGTTTAGTTTCACAGTCATCTTCTCTCCTTTAAAACATATTACTGTGTGATGAATGATAAATATATCGCTAATAACTTTTATGGGACATTCTATGACCGGCTATAGAGTCCTCTTTTTTCTTATTTGATATTAAAACATGTTTTATTTATATTTTTTTATGCGCTTGATTTAAATCATCTGGATGTCTGTCAGTTTTCATGCTGTTCCATTCTTACCTAATTCTTAAACACCATGTGTGGAAACTTCCCCAGAACCTCTTCCCACCTTTTCTGAGGTCTCGGATGTAAAGATGCTGATTTTTATCCAGAAATCTAAAATCTGAGCAGGAGCTTTGGGATGTTCTGATTCTGAAGGATGAGGCTTTAATACAACCACAAACATTTTAAATGATCCACTTGTAGATTCTACAGCCTTGAACTTATAAATAACCAGAAGTCCATAATCTTGTTTAGCAACAAACAATGTGATGTAATAATTGAAGAAACATGATAGGGAACAGGATTAAAGAAGCCGACGCAAACAGAACATCTACCCACACTTGGGAGAATAAATCCATCTTTTCTGCACTCATAAACGCTCCAAGTAGACAAGAAAATGTATGTAAAAGCTGAAAAAGGGGATTTACATCTGTCCTCGTTAAAGGAAATGGAAAAATGCAATTACTTTAATTAATTATCAGGACAGGTCCTGTCTAACGCCTGAATGTTCCCGGTGTGTCTGCCTCCGCTCCAGGTTGGCTGAAGGTGTTTGCTATGAGGCGTGGAGTGGTGGGAATCAGAGGGGTGAAGAGCGGCTTGTACCTGTGCATGAGTGGACAAGGACTGGCATACGGAGCCGTACGTACTCCACAGCACACAATCGTTCAGGACAGACGCAGCTGTGAGCTTATAGATCTGGACTGGCTATGATGTAAACATCTAGACGTTATGGACACTCAGAGGCTTAGAGACCACGACTGGAGCTTTAACAAAAAACAAATGGGAGGAAGATTTTAGTCACGTGAATCTGGAAAAACCAAACATCCATAACAAAAACAGAAGCATTTACACAATGATGCTGTTAAATCTACAAGTTTCTCAAAAGCACAAAGCTGAGATGATGAAGGGAAGAAGACCTATAAATCAGACTTTTCTCCATGTAAACATAAATCAGAGAAATACATGCAGGTATATCCTCAAATATTCATAATTTATATGTTTGTAGACATGCAGAAAAAACAGTTTAACCAGCTTTAATTTCCAGATCAATATTATCCAGCATAACCCAGGATTCAGAGGATAGGATCTTGGACTAATGGAGGCGTTTGGATTTAGTTTAAACTCAACATGAAAGTTTGTTTGGCCAAATCTCTGAGTGGGACAAAGATGGCGGCTTATGCATAAATCCATGCAGTGAAATGTTTGTTTTGTTGTTTTCTAGGAACAGTTTTCTGACAACTGTCTGTTCAAGGAAAGTTTAGAGGAAAATCACTACACCACCTACTCGTCCCTGTCCCCCCCGGGTAACTACCTGGCTATTTCCCACAGAGGACGTCTCAGAAGAGGCAACAGTGTCGGCCCAAATCAGTCCTGCACTCATTTCTTACCAAGGACTTTATAATGATCATCCTTCAACTTTTCTAAACTCTTGGATATTTTTAAAGTACAGCATAAAACGTTTATAAGTAAAGAAGGAGTTTCCAGTCGTGTTTGAGAAATTAAACCAAAAGAGAGAAAACGTCATATTTTTATGGCTAAACATTTAATCTTAGACAGGAGAAGCTTTCTCTATTGTTACTGTTAATCTTTTATGTATTTCATCGATCAATCAAGTAACTACATAACTTCAGTGATGAAAATACTATAAATAAAGAAAGTCAAAACAGATCCTTTACTTTGCATCATAGCAGTTTCTGACACTTTGAATGTGGAGTTTGTGTCTTTAAGCTTTTACTCAACAATTCCCTTCAGTCATCATCTAAACATTGTTCTTCATGTCATCCACTGATAACCATATGTGCACAGGGAGCCACCAGGTTTTTGCTAATTGCTGCAGCCACTAGTCTGGTGGAGCTGTGTGAGGGGAGGAAAGGATCTGTTTTTGACAGATCAGTCGTGGACTGAAGCTCCAGGGCAGAGCTATGTCTGAGTAGGAGGTGGATTTAGAAGAAACCAAATGGCTCCCAGAGGGGATACAAGGATTACTCAAACATGCAGGAATGATTTGCTATTTACCTTCATGCCTTTTAAAGTAAAAATGTCATTTTATTCTGTGCCTACAGGTTCTAGCTTAGCAAGATAATAACCTGCCACTGCATGAACGTGCTGTTCAGCCCAGCTGGGTGAAGTTAACGCTACTCAAAAAGTGCTCAGTGTAGTCGCTGTGACAAAATCAGCATAACAGTGAGAGTGTTACTAATTCACTGATGTTGGACAACTGCACCAAGTAGCTTAAGTCATTGTAATGATTTGGTTTAATGAAGACACTGTTGAGGTGATTGTTGAACTCCAGAAACACGAGCTATGGTCAGAAAAGAGCAGCTAACATTTCTGCAGACTGAATATATTTACAAAAGACTATTTCTCTAGAATACACATAAGTCATGTTTGGTTTAGTCATCTGAGGATGGAGAACCAGAACAGCTGAGGTGAACAGGACGATGTTAGCAGTCGTGGAAATGTGATCCCCATGACCAGGACGGGGATGTTGAGGAAGCAGAAACGTAGCTATGAGGAAATGATTTACTCAGGTGAGGATGAGCTTTCTCAGGTAGGTTAAGACTTAGGCGAAGTGTGAGTGGCAACCAACTCTTTAGATGGGTAGAATGAGCCTGATGAGTTACAGGCATGAAGAAAAAAGATCCCCAACACTGCAGCCGCTCTCTAGGACGCCCCCTGGTGAATACCTGCAGGTGGTGGAAAAAGACCATAGCAAGACAGAAGAAAGCTTTCATGATCGACAGCGTTACATCCAGAGTAAAGCAATAGTCAGCTTCTAGGTTTACTTCCATGATCAATAAAACGGTTTCTCTTTCTTTATCTTCCTTTTTGATAGATATACATATTAAATATACACACACTGTACATGTTGCTCATGTAGTTTTCTCCAAACCTTATTTGTCCTTTTATGTTACTATTTTCATTTGATTTAGAAAGGCACACTGGTACATGTCAGAGTCCAAACTGCATTAAATCACAGGAACTGTCTGCAGACAGAATCGTCACAAACCTGGGAAGGATTTAGGATCTTCTGACGGTGACCTCCATCTTTGGAGGTCTGAAACTGAAGACATTTGGAACCAGCAAGACTCTTCCTAGGACTTCTAAACTGAGTCGTCAGAGGAGAAGCGACCCAAAGATCCCTTTGCCAGAACTCCAACATCGTCTTTGGTGAGAGGAGTTCAAGGGAAAAGGAGGGTTGAGACGTGAGGATGAGATGTTTAGGAGTCAGAGGTTTAGGTCGCTCCCAGAGAACTTCAACATAATACCTTTATTTCATTTCTTTAGATATTGTCTTAAATAAAAATCTGTATTTATAAATATGTGTTGTTTTTTTTAACTGGTTGTTCTGTATTTAGAAAAAAGACTGAAAGTAAAATTGTTGCATATAATCTAGGAGTTCCTCTCCTAGATTCCTGGAACATGACGGTTGGTAATTTAATCCAACATGTGGGAGAGCTTCTGCAACCTGAGCTCCAGACCTGAGACCTGAGGCTCTCAGATGACTCGTAAATGGAGACATGGCAGAAGGGGAGCTAAGAGGACGGAGAGCCAGCAAATGAAACAAACAAACAAACAAACAGGAGGACATTGACTTTGAAAGGACATTGTAGCTGCTTTTTATTTAGTTTTGGTTAGAATAAGGTTAAATCTGGACGATGGAATAATGAGTATTGTAGAAACAGGTACGTTCACTTCTATATTTCTACATTTGCATTGTTTTTGTTTTCTGATCTTTGTTGTTTTCCATTATCTTAAACTCCTGCCCATGTCTTTTCTTCAGATACTGCTGCTAACACCAACGACACATCGACTCCTTCAACAGTAAGGGAACAAAACAGAAACCGATCAAATGAAATGTTTGTACAAAGATTTCATTTAAATTGATGAATTGATTCTGATTTCACGTTTTTCTAACTTGGTTCGTGTTCAGGTTCTGTGTCCTGGGTACAATGTTAAGAAATCATGTGTTATAAAGTCAGAGCAGAAAGTGCCTCCAAACAGCAGCTCGCGCCTTTATTGCTGTGTCTGCAATAATAATCAGATGAATAACTTGGCTGTGTCCATTAAATTGTTTTATGTTGCTTTATGTTCACAGTTGTTGCTTCATACTTCATCCCAGTTTAGCTGTAATTACAGCCTCAGGTCTCTGAATTAGATGCCACTAGCGTACCTCACCTACCTGTAGACAGAACGTCTCCAGCTCAGGTTGGACGGGACGATGAGACGTCTCAAGTGCTGATTCTGGTTCGGCCCGTCTAATGAACACACTGAGCTGTTCTGAACTCAGCGTCGTTTTTGCCCCAGTCTGAGGTCAACAGAACCAGAACAAAACCAGCAGGTTTTATCCCAGATTGCTGCGTTCTTCTTTAACTCTATCTTGCCTGGTCTACCACTTCCTGCTGCTCCTCCCCACAGCAATATGCTGCCACCTCCATGTTTCACTGTGAGGATGATGGTCTGGTGATTAGTCTGGCTGGAGTTCCTCTAAACATGATGCTCGGTGTTCAGACCAGACAGTTTGATCTATATCACACACAACATTAGAATTAGTTTGATCACATTTTGAGGTTTTCTACTAACTCCAGATGAGCTGCCATGTGTTTTATTAGGAGGTGGCCTTCATTTGAGACGGTTCTCCTTTTGAAAGTTTCTGCTCTCCAAACAGAAACAGAGGAGAATGACTAATGAGCTGCAGCTCAGGCCAAAGTGGTGAAATCAGTTCTCACAGCTGCATCAGGAAAGCTGCCTCATTTAGTTCATGGAGTTTTGCTATGTGGCCCTTCAAACGTTTCTTTTATCCTCAGAAAACATTTTGATCTAATTCTTCTCACTACGTAATATCCAGACGGCAGTTTTCTAGAGTTTAGATTGTTTGGTGAGTTAGTGTTGTGAACCCCAGCTGTACATTTTAAAACACTATAACGTATTCTGGAGCATCAGGGGTCAACAGGAGGATGACCCTAGGTTCAGTGTGTCAAGAGAATAGGAAGGACCATGTGACTGACATCAAGAGTGTGGCTTTGGTAGGACCTTGCAGGTTCCAAACTTCTTCCTTTAATGATTGATGGATTAAAATCCCCCAACTGTGCCTGATTGTGCACCTGATTGTGCACCTGATGCTTTACTGTTGCTGATGTCCTGAGTTGATCTATGGTATCAAGGGTCATAAAGGCGTACCTTATAAAGTGGCTAATAAGGTGTCTTTGTTAAATCCAGGATTGTTTCTAAATATTTGGTTTAATGTGTAATCTGTCCTTTAATGAAGATGCTGTCTGGTTAATTATGCTGATTAAATCTCACTGATTCTCTTCACTGGGTCGTCTGAGAGTGACTCAGCGCTGAAGAGCCTCTGTTGTTATGTATCGTGTCACTTTCAAATGCTCCTGTCATGCTTTTCTGGGCTCTGTCAAAACAGTTTTGGTGTTGGGATGGACTTTTGTCTTGATCTATAGAAATAAATGAGACAGTTTAGCTAATAGTAATTTCTGCTGATCTACTTTTGACAAACGCCAGCATGTTCTCATGTAACTATACTCAAGGATTCTGGTGACTGAACAACATTACAGAGACTCAGTCTCCCTTACACGAGGGAAAGGATCGATTATTTATTGGTCAGTAAAGAACGGGGATCAGCCCAGAATAGTTTCAATATAATGTTTCATGTGAGCTTTGGATGGAAAGTAGAGCAGAAGTAAGAAGTCCTTAAAAACACTGAGGCTGATGCTGCTGAGATAATAACACACAGTTAGGAAAAGTCTGTAAGAATTCACCTTCAGAGTTATAACCTGTTCAAGGTTTTACAAACCTCTGCTGGGATCAGACTCTTGTTCAAAAGCCCCTGAATAAATTCATACACTGAACATTTAAATGTGGGTGGGATTAAAATCAGACCTCTGTTCATTTTCAAGGCTGTAAATCACATAGTTTTGATTCATCACTGGAAATATTGAGGTGAACAGCTGAAGGTACGACAGTAGGGGAGTGATTCCTCCTGACAGCTCAGTTTTCTGACATTATGAGCTTTTATCTTTTTTTCTACAGCAGCTGGTAAAGCAGCAGAAATTAAAATCATCCTGGTCTTGTTTTGTGTTGTTGTTGTTTTTTAAGCTTTCTAATAATGTCAGATTAAAATGAAGAAACAAGTTAAAAGATCTGTCCATTTAAAAGTTGCCATGGTTGAAAACAACTTTATTGAGAGAAGCAGCTGGAGGTGTTAACATCTGGTTAAAATGAGTTTTTAGAAAGTCACTGACTGCCTCACTAACAACATCAGACCCGTTACAGTCTCCAGCTACCATTACTGGCATGGGTGAGTGATTTAAACATTAAGAATCAAGAATCTGGTTATTTATATAGCGCCAATTTACAACAGGTGTCGTCTCAACGCACTTTACAAAAAATCAATTAAAATCAAGGATACATTCTAACAAATCAATTTGAAAAAGTTTCCAGTCTAAGGAACCCCAGCAGATTCATGGAGTCATTGACTTGCAGCATTCACTCCTCTGGAATCAGCAGGCAGAAACAATGGCTTGTGTTGTCGTTGACTTTACAGCAATCCCTCATACTGAGCATGCATGTAGC
>JAVLVB010000796.1:73006-83965 GCA_032876305.1 Orestias chungarensis | reverse complement strand
ATGGTGAATACATTTGGGACAGAGGTAGTAGATTAAGCACTGAGACTAAACTGGAAAAGGTGCTAAATGACGTTTGATGGTTTTAGAAACAGAGTAATCAAAAGTGGCTGTTATACTTCTTCATTTTCAGCCTTTTTATCATTTAAAAAAAGCTCAATATTACCAGTAACTACAGCATTTGGTATTTATAACGACTAAATAACAAACGTGTAAAAAGTTTTGCTTTGGTTTTACTGGATCTAGGTTATATTCACCAAATACATTTTTAGATATAGCAGTTATCCTTCATTTTGGAATAATTGAAAAATAAATAATCAACTACCAAATGTTACACATTAGACATGGTCGGCATCGATTGAGATAAAATAATTTAAATTTCTAAATATTAGAGGTAAATGTTCCTTTTGAGCCTAAACTGCCAACATGTTAAAAAGAATGAATAGTTTATGAAAATGTATTTATTTTTACACTTCATTATTATATCAACTCCAGTTACTAAAAGACTAATTAATAACCTACTGAAAATAATAAGACAAACATGAAATGTTCGAGTTACCAGATTTCATTACATTTTAAAGGTTCAGCTGTACTAGTCTCAGCTTTTCTAGGACTGAAGGTCCAGCAGGTTCTGACAGCCAGAGATACTTTACGGTTAGCCTCAAAGTATAATCTGTACTAAATTAAAGAAATATCTGTACTCCTTTTATTTCATTTCATCTCCAAACATTCAGACATTCTGAAATGATGAAATATTCAAGAGTGAATGTGGAGCAGCATCTCGTTTCTCTGTAGCTCAGTCAATAATTGTGTTCTGAGATCTCCTGAGCTAGACGTTAGATGAGCAGCATCAGTACAGATTTGACACCTCTGATCTGAAACAACTTTATAAAAGTGAAATAATCTTATTTTAGCATCACAAACTGCACTAAAGTTCAGAAGATAACGCTTATTTTGCATAAATTGAAGTTCCCGTTGTTTTGGTGTTTGGAGATGAAGAAAATCAGAACAAAAAAGCTGAAAACTTATCAGTTCCAACTCTTCAGTAGATTTAGTGAAAACAATCCTACAGATCAGGAAAGAAAGAGGCAAATAATGGAAATAACATTTTATTTATTGATTTGTTTTCACACTCATCCAGCCTAATTCACATCTCTGGGGTCACTCAGTAAAAAGAGACGATAATGATCACAAACACTTTTACCTTCATCTAAAGCTACAGGTAGACTCACTGCCCAAGATTCACGGACTGAAACACACAAGTTTAAGTAAAAATGCTGATGGTCACTTCTTAGAAACTTCCTCCCACTGGGGTTCTAGAAAAGAAACAAAAAACAACTTAAGATCAACAAGAATCTTAATAACTATTAAAATCATACAGAAAAATAAAACTTTTGTAACTTAGTAAAATGTTTGAAACCCTAAAAATAGGCCCATATTTTAGTTGCTGTATAATATAACTGTAAATATATTTAAAAATCGGCTCAACTAATGGCATCTTTGTTTATATAAGCTTTTTAACTCTAAATGTGACATTTCCTTCTCTCTCCTGTCTTGTTTAGTGATCTGGATCTTTTTGACAAAGAGACGTCGTTTCTGTTATTTTGATAAATGCTTCTCTGTTGTGTTGATTTGTAAACTCACATATCTGGTGCATGTACTGTTTGGCTCACTTGTGTTGGTGAAGCCTATAAGCTATAATATTCCTGAACACACATGAAGCTAAAGGTCTTTAAAAACATGTTTTACTACAAATGTGGAGCTTCACCCATCGGCTTTTCCACTCAGAAGTGGTTGTTAAAAAGCAAAACTACATTCTTTGTAGTTAAATCAGCCACATCCTATTATAACAAACGCTGGATGTACACACTATTCTGATTTCATTACATTGTTCTAATGTCTCATTTTTAAAATGATTACTTCTATGTAACCAGGACAAGTATTAAAACGAAAAGTTATATTTTTATTTTATTCTGAAAGTGGGAGTTCGCCATTTAACAACGTAAAAAAGGTTGAGAAGTGTGCCAGTTCATTAATTTCTCTACCACACAGAAATACCTGGGATCCATGTTAGCTTGAGGAGACGTGACTAAAGACTGACATGACGCCACGTGTCCATCCGTTATTCATGAGCAGCGTTTGTGTTAATCATTAATTTACTGCTATTGTGATGGTATGAAAACATTGTCCTGGGAATCTTTAACATAAAATGAATAAAAACACTGTGGTCTGTCTTCACTGAAAATTCTGGATAATGATCCTAAACATCTGGAACTAAACTATTCAGACAGAAAATGAATCTTTTACGGTTATGTGAGCTTAAGAGTGGAGAGAGGACCCTGATCTTTGAGGACACAGTGCAGGTCCAAACATCAGGAAATAAAAAGCTGCCATGTTGGCATACGGAGGTTGTAGAAAGTATTGACGTAAGCAGCACCAACAACTGTACCAGGGCTCATGCTGGACTTCATTATTATCAGGACTCTGTTTTATTGGGACTCTGCTTGCCAACCTGTTTACATCCTTCAATACCAAATTCAAAGCCGTAAACTCGCCTGTAAACTTGAATTCAGGGAATTGGGTTAGGTCTCCACCGCCGTACATTCTCTGGAGCTTGGCGATCTCCTCTGCCAGAGCCTTCTCATACTGCGAGCCGCGGTCAGGCGGACCTTCGGCTGCCCTGTTGTAGATAAACAGAAACATTATTAGTTTGTTAGAGGAGCATCACAGCTCAGGATGGAGAACTGAAACTTACTGGGATTTTGTTGAATACTGTCGTAAAGAGTCCAGGAAGAGCTTCTGAACTGGGTCCATGGAAGCTGAGTGTCACAGGAGACAACAAATGAGACGCTGCTCACAGAAACAATGCAACAAAAGCTGGATTAAAGATGGCCTCCAGCACTCTGGAAACGTTTGTTACTCCATGTGGACAAAAACAGTTTGTTTGAAGGGTAGAAAGTCGGTAGCTGTCATGGAAGTTTAGAATAAACGATATTACTCATCCTAATTATATAGATGGGTGACGAACTGTCTGATAAATTAAAAAAGCCAATTGGTCTCGTAGTTTAAGAACTTTTAAAGAGTCCAAATCTTCATTGAGGTAAAAGTATCAGGCTGAATGAGATCATAGTTGAAACACCAGAAGCAGAGAAGAGAGGCAGCGTTCACCACAAAACATATCAGTCCATAACATTTAACAAGGCTGTAAGTATTTGTACCCTCACAGATTTCTTCACTTCTTTTATTTTGGTCACGCTTTATTGTCTCATTTAAAAAAATCAGAAAACGTTTTGAAATTTGTTTTGTTCATTAAGAGAAACAGCTGCTGCTTCTTGTTTGGTTGTGAATTAAAAGCCTTTAATCCCATTTTAGGACCCGTGATTAATTTCACCAGCAACATCTGAGACAGACTATAGCTGAAAAGTCCATTAAAACATTTTTATGGGAAATATTTTACTATATTTATCAAATAAACACTAAAGTTTGTAATTTTAAGACTATGCATTAATTAATAGTCTTTTAAACTTTACTAAAAGTAGATGTCCATAAAGTTTTATGAATTTTCCATTTATTTATTTGATGCTGCTAATCTGCAGTTGAAAGCATCGAGTAGAAAACTGCCGTCTGTTAAATAACCATCAGGTAGTTTGGTTTGCCATCCCTGCCAGTGAACTCCTAGTAATAAGCTAGAAAAACGGCACATCTGTGCTAAACTCTCTACAGCTAACGCACTTCCTTCCATTGTCCTGACACATTTGAACTAAAATCATAAGGATGAACAGTTTCCATCTTGTACTTGATAAAATAACGTCATCCTTCCACGCAAAAACATGCAAACATCTTAGTACACTTAAAAGAACACTAAACTAACTTACAGGTACGTCTTAAACAAGCTACAGGAGCTAGTTTTACGTTAATAATACTTGAATTTTGATAAAAGGTTCTATTGTTTTAAGCTAAAATATGGCTATGCTTAAAAATCTACCACTTCAATTTCCCACATCTACAATAACCGTACAGCACTGCATAAGATGTTAGTTGTACGCCTCAGAGGTTTCCCATTGAATAATTGCTGAATACCAATGAATTGAGGCGTTTGCCGTCTCTCCAGTACTAGAAACATCAGGCAAACCTCGATTGATTTAGGATTTCTGACCAGCTGGTTTACACAGTTTAATCTTCCATCTCTCAATATAATTGGAGCCATTTTTCCTTTTGTCCAACTCGAAAAGCTGCTTTCAGTTTGGGAATAACGGCTGAAGTGAAGATGCCAGGCAAAGTTATCTAGACGAAAGTAAAGGACTTATAGAAAACATTTAGCCAGCAGGAGACAGCTGGACCGACTTCTAACAGATTTATTTAACTTTGTCAGCCTGTAAAAATGTTGCTTTAATCTCTGAAATCTGAACATATTTAAGGATTCAAAGGACCAAGTGTGGGAAGTTCCTGAGTTTAGTTTTTTTTAAGTTCCTTGTAACTAGTCCTGCCTTTGATTCAAAGCCCACGTGTGCACGCTCATCTGTTCAAAGTGGATCTCTGTTCTTCACTTTTCTCCTCCACTTCAATTATGCCATTCATTTTCCACTTGTCTAGTTTAGTTTGTCTGACCTGTGTGAATAAAATCTTAATATTGCTTTTCAGTCGTTGTCAGTATGACTTGAGGCTGTTGCACTCCAAGGTTGATTACTTGTCCCAGCAGATCCAGTCGTCTCCTCAGGCTCGCTGGATTCAAACTTCACAAATGTTTTTCCCCTCCAGGTCGCCAGTTTTCCCTGAATGTTTCTGATCCGTTTCTTTGCCTGAGTGTTTAACTAGGATACTATTATGTCCCACAGTCAGTTTCAGTCCTTCACTGCCTGTTGCTGTTTTTAAACGTTCGTCATGCTCTGTTCTATTTTTCTACCCTGCTTTCACTTACATTCCTGTAATTAAGGTTTACACAATAATGTTTAGTCTGCATGTTAAAACTTGGTCAAATCTAGCAGAACTCATTGTTTGAATGTCTTTAACAAGAGGCCTATGGTTTAAAGCTCATCTATGTGTCTGAATTAAGTAATAAATAAAACAGCAGTAAATAAAATACTTATCACCAGTTATTATACATGTTTGAGTCAGCTAAAGCTGCCAAGGGTGGCAAAGCAAAGTCATATTTTTATGGAGCAAAATGTTTAGTTAAAATTGTTTGATCATCAGAAATATTTACATGACAAATTGAAAAAAGAAATCTGTAAGGGTGGAAATACTTATAAACCAATATTCCCACTGATCACCATCCTGAATTTAACACAGAAAGAGAACATTCAAGAGTTTGAAGCAAAGGGCTAACTGGTCACTTTGTACCTTAAGCCTTCACTCAGTGCTAGTTTAGTTTCACTTGTCATTTGTCACCCATCTGTTTTACTAAAACACTGTTTAAAGGTAACCAAACAAAGTTTTTTTAAATACTAGTCGGAATAACATTTAATAATCTACAGGAACCTGAAGGTGGTCTCAAGATGAGACTTTATGTGAAAAAAAATGAAGCAAAGGTCACATTTATCTTTTGAAGGTGGCTTATAGCCCATTTCCAAGCAACTTGCAAATGCATTATAAAAAGCATCAGGTAAGGAAAAGTAGTGCATGCTATAGTTTACAAATAAGTAGGACTGAAGTCAGTTTGTAGAGCTGGCAAACATCAGGCCTAGACTTGTTCATGCCTAAAGGCTCAAGAAGACTTTTCTCCATGAGTGCGGCACACATGAACAAATGGCTAAGGAATGGGACTCACCCTGATGAACAGTCTGATAATGAATTATGCCTAGAAGGGAACAATCCCATCAAACCGTCAACCTGACGTACTTTAACAGCCCAAAACTGCAAAACCGGACCAACAAACCTGTGAGCTGCCTGGAGTGATTACATCAAAACCTATGACTTAATAAAACAACGTAGCTGTTGAAGGTCAACATCACTCTGGAAGCCTTTGCTGCTCGAGCGTGTGTAGCGAACCTCAGAAACAGGGCCATTATTAGGCACCTCTTCATCACGCTTCATGCAAAGAGTGAGGACCAGACTTTCTTTGGTCAACACCATCCGGATAAACAGTGGGGACATTGGAATGTCTCTCAGGTTAGAGAAATGTGGCCAAGCACAAAGAAGGTCTCAGGTAAAGCAGCAACAGCCTAAAGCAAAAAACAAACAAAACCCCTACAAGAATGCAAGTAAGGCAAGTTCTAAGAACTAGACTCAATGGCAAGAACAAGATCTATAACCTGCCAGTATTCAGATACCCTGCTAAGGTAAAACTGAAGATACTCACCATGCATCAAGTATTTCCCCTAAAAGCCTAAACACAGGCTAAAAACCAAGGGTACAGAAGGAGGCAGAGGTCTAATGATCTTCAAAGATAATCTAAGCTCCAAGAATGTCTCCGAAAGATGGATCCAAGGGATGAAGCGCTCAGTAAATGTCTCAGACAATGGAAACCGAAAAGAGCAGAAAAAACCACTGTAGAAAAAAAGCTACACAGTTGAAATTCTGATCCTGGCCGTGCAAGAGGCTTCAGAAACAATCAAGCATCTCTAATAAGGAATACATAGAATAGAAATGACCAAGTGGCTGGTAGTGTACACAATTTATACTTTCAACACCCAGATCAAAAAAATCTCCCAAGGAGGTAGAGAATGACAGAGCTAAGATTTGCAACCAGCAACTTAGTCCAGAAGAGTGTCATCCTAGGAACAGGAACTATGACAATTCAAAGATTTTTCCGAAGCTCCCGGCCTGTTGGATTTTCGACTGACGTTCGTATATTCATTTCCACATTTAGTCCTGAATGACTTAATTTTAACTTTTCCTACAATTTTCCCCCTCAAATGAACGGTAATGAGGTTCGTGTCTCCACCTCTGTTTTACCCCATGTTTGGTCAGCTGCCAGTCAGCCTATCTAATCCGCCCCAAACAAATTCCCACAAACTGCCTTTCTTGCCCTGGGGCGAACTGCAACCTGGTTTTCTACATGGGTCGTTCAGGTAACCCACAGTTTAGGAGCGAATGCAGAGAGGTAATCTAGCCACAGAATAAGTGAAATGTTGAAATGTCCGCTGAAGCAGGGGGATATAAGCCCACTGTGGTTTCATTTCCCCTTTACTTTGCAGACGCATATATTTATGCATCATCAGAAATGTAGATGCAAGCCTATATAATCTGTACCCATATCTAATAACAATAACAGATCAAGACATCCTGACCCTGATCTCCTGAAACTCTAAATCCAAACCAGTCTATAAGACTCAATTTTCAAATTTCCATTTCCATACCAAGAAATACTTGTCCTAATCTCTACCTCCACAAACTTAACTCTCACTTAGTTTCATTATGACACCGCATCATCCGTGTTGGTATAAAAATGACATTCTTTGGCTTTTAACACTACATTAATACATTTTTTATTTGAAATGTCTTCCATTATTAATCAGCAAATTAAATAAAAAAGTATGTTATTTTTCAGAACTGTGTATAAAGCGACCTGGATGAGGATAAGCAGCCCCAAATTCGAGACAACGTTTCACCCTGGATGAGGGTAGGGTCGCCTCTTCAGGTCCTGCCCAAAGTAAAGGAGCTTTAGTATCTCTAGGTCTGACTCACTGATGAGGGAAAAATGGAGTGGAAAATAGTTGGGCAGATTAGTGAGCACCTGCAGTGATACAGGTCACATATTGGAGAGCCGAGTCAAAACCCGATAAATCTACATTGAGATTTGGGGTAGGGACCGAAAGAATGAGACACCAAGACAAGCAGCCAAAATGGGTTTCATCTGCAGTGTGTCCGGGTGTAATAGCGTAGTATGTCAATGACCAGGGAGGCTAGCAGTCCTGCGACCTACACTGACTAATCAAATCTTGTAGTTGGAGGAAATTATTTATGATGGGCTTTATTTATCCTTAAAGTAAAACTTCCAACATGTACGGTTATCTTCTGTTTTTCTAGGGTAAAACAATTGCGGCAGCCGTGAGAGCGGACAAGCCTCTGTCACTTACTTGGGCCAACTGGCTAACAGTCAATGAATTTTGAATACCAAAATAAAGTTAAAGGTAAAAACCTCTACAGTCTCCAA
The DNA here is from genome assembly GCA_032876305.1 of Orestias chungarensis. Lineage (NCBI taxonomy): Eukaryota > Metazoa > Chordata > Actinopteri > Cyprinodontiformes > Cyprinodontidae > Orestias > Orestias chungarensis. Next base: position 75,873 of record JAVLVB010000796.1, on the reverse strand, counting down.
AGAATCATTGTTGACTCTGCACCTACTAACCCACATGTGTCCAACCCAAGGCAGGGGACCAAAGCTGGTCAGCTGTGTGTTTAAGTATTTTTTTTATTGAACTCTAACATGTTTTTATCTGTGTACTAAGAAATTGTATTAATGTCACATACAGGGGTTGGACAATGAAACTGAATCACCTGTCATGTTAGAGTGGGAGGCTTCATGGGTAAATTTGACCAGCCTGGTGGCCAATCTTCTTTAATTGCACATTGCACCAGTAAGAGCAGAGTGTAAAGGTCCAGTTAGCAGGGTAAGAGTACAGTTTTTCTCAAAATATTGCAATGCACACAAGTGACATACCAGAGTTCAAAAGAGGCTAACGCATCCGTGACTAAGACAGCAAGTCATTGTGATGTATCAAAAGCCACGGTACCCTAGCGAGTCTTTTGGTCACTCGTGCCAAACCTCAGTTGCAATGGTCCAAGGAGTGCAAATCTTGGGCTGTGGAAAATGTGAAACATGTATTGTTCTCTGATGAGTCCACCTTTATATCCAGGAGAGTTACGGTGTGGAGAAGCCCCAAAGAAGCGTATCACCCAGACTGTTGCATGCCCAGAGTGAAGCATGGGGGTGGGTCAGTGATGGTGTGGGCTGCCATATCATGGCATTCCCTTGGTCCAATACTTGTGCTAGATGGACGCGTCACTGCCAAGGACTACCGAACCATTCTGGGGGACCATGTGCATCCAATGGTTCAAACATTGTATCCTGAAGACGTTGCCATGTATCAGGATGATAATGCACCAACACACACAGCAAGACTGGAGAGAGATTGGTTTGAGGAGCATGAAAGTGAAGTTAACATCTCCCATGGCTGCACAGTCACCAGATCTAAATGTTATTGAGCCACTTTGGGGTGTTTTGGAGGACAAGTCAGGAAACGTTCTCCTCCACCAGCATCACGTCGTGACCTGGCCACTATCGTGCAAGAAGAACGCTTAAAATCCCTCTGATCTCTGAGCAGGACTTGGATATGTCATTCCAGAAATGAATTGATGCTGTATTGGCTGCAAAAGGAGGCCCAACACCATACTGATAAATTATTGCGGTCTAAACTCAATTTTTTGGTTTTGTTTCATTGTCCAACCCCTGTAGATGTTTAATGTTTTCAATGAGAATAAAACAAAAATAAAGCAATGTATTACTATTCTAACAGTCTTTTAATGGATATATTTATCAACAAATTGTGCCATAGAATGGCCTTTTAGGACAGTAATATGGCCCAAAACATCATAGGATACCCTGGGGTACACCACTAAAAGTCAGTGTTTGGGGCATTAGGTTATTGCAGAGTAACATAAATGAACAGCCTTGTCAATACTCCTAGTTGGTTGATTAGGTTTAGGGTCAATTCATCTCAAGTTTATATGGTTTATTTCTCCCTAAACCTGTTTACAACGTTCAAATTAGACTTTTTCTTGATCTGATTGATATAACTGGAAAACTTAAAATCCAGACTTTAAGAAAATGTCAATACTTTTAAAACTAGAGCTGAGCTGGAGGGTTTGTGTAAAATTTGACTGGTTGACAAAGATTCTTGTAGCCGGACCAAACATGGCTTTTGCCACCACATTACTACATACTTGAGGGGAAAGTATGTTAAAAAAAAATATATTAATTCCTTTAATAATATGGCAATGCATGGAAAAAAATTAATATTTCCAGATTTATTATACATTTGTTTTCAATTTTATTTCCTAATTGACTTATTGGCAGATTGGGCAAGATGAGTCCACCATGCAGTTAAAAATTTTGTATTCCTATTTGTCAGCTTAAAGTTCAAATAAACAATGACAAACATTGATCTATAATAAGAACATTTTTGAAATACAATTGCTTTGGAAGCATAAATTAAAGAAAATTTATTTTTTAGGCTACAGTGATTAGTAACAGAACACTTTTCATTAGTGCAAACCAGCCAACGGACTTCAAATAATAATTCAACATAAACCCATGCAACATAAGAAACTCCCAACTTTGTAAAACACATATCACAGCAACCATGTGCAAGTTAAATAATGCTGCATTTCATTTGAACTTAAATGTTTCTAAATCACAAAGTAAGAAATCAATTGACACAGATTCATCATTTGGGATGTCAGTTTCATAAACTGTACTTTACATTTCTTGTAATCGTTTGGTTTCATGGTTTGAATGTAAAGATGGCTGTCTGTGGTTCCTTTACTTTGCAGAGCAATCAACACATTTTTAGCTTTTTCTGACAGTCATTAGTATGGAAGATAAATGAAAAGCAGCATTAAAGAAGATTTGGCTAACATAGGGCAGACAGTGGGGTAAGATGTGAGAAGGAGCAGACAGTTTCTAAATGGAGTAGTTACTTGCTGTAGCAGTTCACCAAGTAACTAACAAAGACTGTTAGAACACATTCTCTGAGGGGATAAAAAGGAAAAAAATGTCTCAGGGCATATCTACTTTATGATCACACCATAAGAAGTGCACTTCTAAAGGAAATTCATTGAAAGTGTGTTTTTGTAGGACTGCAGGTTTCACAGAGGAAAAGAGAAGGATTGCAGGGGAGGGGGAAGTTGTAGTGTGTACCATGTGATGGTTCAAGTGCTTCAACAGGAGAGAGGACTCTGGACTGGTCCACAAGGTCCTCAGAAACTCCATCTGTAGCTTCAGGAACTTCTGCCACAGGCTCAAGCACCAACTCTGCTTTAGGCTCAAGAATTTCTTCTTCAGGGGCTGGTTCTAAAGTTGCTTCCGCTTCCAAGGAGGGCTCTGCGGGGACCGCCGCTTCCAGGGAGGGCTCTGCGGGGACCGCCGCTTCCAGGGATGGCTCTGGGGTGGCGGCTTCCACCGCC
>JAVLVB010000796.1:16185-50026 GCA_032876305.1 Orestias chungarensis | reverse complement strand
CCCCCAACTAACAGATTTATTGCTAGGGATCGATGGATAACCCCCTTCCCGTGCCCCTCTGAACTCAGCTCCTCAGAGAGATAATAAACAGGCCTTATCAGGAATTTATAGCTCTTTGTTATATGCACACACTTCTAGTATGAAAAGAAACATGAATATATATGAAAGAAACATGGATATAAATGTTTACCATTCAACACTAGCTCTATTATGTATGTCTAGGGTGGCAGGAACCCTGCCTTTCACCCTAAACAACTACAAATGTTCTGACTGCTTTACTGCATACGTCTTTTCCCCCGTTTCTTATCTCCAACATCATCATCTGACATTGTTTAACCACAATTAGATTCATCACCTCATCACTATTCATCCTTCACACAGACACTGGAAACAGAAATGTACTTCAATCCACCTGATCAGGATTTTATCACGCTAAGCGCTGGTGCTCATGAGATATGTAGTCTTCCTTCAGGCTAAAACAGGGCTGTCCAAACTATGGCCCGTGGGCCAGCTGCGGCCCGCGGTCCAGTTTTTATTGGCCCGCAGCAAATTGTAAAAATATAACTGAATATGGCCTGCACAACAAGCTTGAGCTCAACTCTGTTGCACTTCTCAGTTTCAACACTAGATGGAGATACAGAGACAAAATTACGTGAAGAAAAGCTTTTACCAGGAGTCACCAGAGATGGCAGCACTGAAGAAACACAGCAGGTGAGTGTAGGAGATTTCAAACACGGTGGGAAAATTGGTATTGTTTCAAAGAAATCAAAAGAAAGTGTGTCTGCTTGATTTGTAATGATGATGTTGCCGTGATGAAAAACTATAATGTAAAACATCAGAGCTACACATCATACACTGGTGCCCAAACAACACAGAAAGTCAAGCAAATGGTGGTGAGCCTGCAAGCTCCACAAAATACAGGAAACGCCACAACAGCAAGTTATGAAGTCGCTAAACTTATTGCTGGCAAACGGTTTTCAGACGGTGATTTCATAAGGCAGTGCCTCAAAGTCACAGAAATAAAGTGCCTGATTTCAACAATGTGAACTTATCCAGAAATACAGTGGAGAATAGAGGACTTGTCAGCTAACTTGAACCTTCAGCTGAGAGACAAAGCCTGTGCTTTTGGTTTTTACTCAATAGCATGCGGTGAGAGCACAGACGCCACAGACACCGCGCAACTGCTCAGCTTTTTGGGGGAGTAGATGGTAATTTTTGCTGTACGGAGGAGCTGCTTGATACGATCAACCTAAAAGGCACAACGACGTGTAAAGATATTATTGAAGCTGTGTCAGAGGCAGCTGCAAAGATGGGGCTTAAATGGGAAAAGCTCTGTGGAGTAACAACATATGGAGCTCCGGCCATGATGGAATGGCATCACTGGTGTGTGCCGAGGTAAAGAGAGCGGAGGTGAGGCTGTTAGGATGCTCTGTGTGCCAAGACTGTCCAGCTGGGCGATGTGGTGAACACTGTTAAAGAACTGTCAACATAATTCGAGCTAGAGGACTGAACCTCAGAGAATTTCAGGCCTTCCTATCTGACGTGGACGCTGAATACGGGGATGTACTCTAGTCACGGCTCTGTGCTGCAGCGCTTTTATTCGCTGAGATCAGAAATGGACCAGTTTCTAAAAGAGAAGCTCCGACCTCTTCATGAACCAAGTGACCCTCTGTGGCTGTTCTAGTTGATCTTACACATCATCTGAATACACTGAACAAGAACCTACAATGCAAAGCACAGCTGGTGCCACACCTGTATGTGCACATGGAAGCCTTCTGCATGAAGCTCCGCCTGTTTGAGACCCAACTACGAGGCTTTGATGCTGCACACTTCCCTGCGCTGTCAGAAATCAAGTCTGCTGTTCCAAAGGCTGACCTTCTGCTAAAAAGGAAATTTGTGTGTGATTGCATCTCCTGACAGAATTCAACCAGCGTTTCCAAGATTTGTCTGTCATTGAAAAACAAATCAAGCTGTTCTCAACCCCCTTCCTAGTGGATGCAGATGAAGTGGAAGAGAGTCTGCAGTCAGAGCTGATTGAAATCATTGTGATGATTCTCTGAAGACTCAACATCAGCTTCTCTCCCTCCCTGAATTCTATCAGTTTGGATAATGGCAAGTTTCCTCTGATGAGACGCCACACAAAAAGAATGATGAGCCTGTTCAGCTAGACCTACATATGTGAACAAACATTTTCTCTGTTAAATCAGAACAAAAGCAGACCCAGAAGGACCGACAGCCATCTCTGTGAAGTCCTTCATGTCTCAACCACCAAACTTTCTCCGGACATGTCAGCCATCCTTCACTCCAAAGGACAGCATCACTGAGTGTTCTTCACATTATAGGCGACTTAGAAATACACGCGTGTCACCTCTAGTGTGTGGCCCTTCATTTATTTTTCTGTTTGGCCCTCACTAAAAAAAGTTTGGACACCCCTGGGCTAAAACACGCTTTTGACCACCAAAATAGACCTGAACTGAAACTTCTTCAGTGTTGCTTTTTCTTTGCTTCTGTTTTTTTCTCAGCCTCTAACAAACTACTAAAGTTCTTGAAGATGCTACTTGTGTGGTTTACTTTTGTCACTAACAGGATCGATGCATGAAGGCTAGTCATGCTACACCACTCTGTGTGTGACCGTGTGTTCCAACAAATGTCAGCTAAAAATCCTAAAAAGAAACAGCAGCCATGGTTAATCTTTACACTTTATGTAAGTAAATAAATAATGTAACAGCTGAAGGTATCTGTAGCTCTTTCTGCCACAGCTTCCTATTGTTGAGAAGAGGAGCGGCCATATTGGAAGCCAAATTCTCCACTTTGTTAATAAGATGTCAAACTTTGGAAGTAGATTTTTTCTACTCTGAAATCAGGGTTTCAGAGCTCCAACTACAGAATGAAGCATCAAAACTACCATCGCAAATCTTTTATAGAAGAGTTTGTTCTTTGTTTTTAAATGGCTGGTTGGTTTTCTAAGAGTCACATTAAATATTTACGTTTCCAGTGCACAAAAACTTTCTACTTTCAAATATAAAAATGAATCGTTCCCCAATAAATGTTATATTGTAAACTTCACTAAACCGATACTGTAGAGATTAAACAGAAAATATCTGTAAGAAACTCATCAGGAAGGAACTAAAGACACACAGAACTGAAGAGAATTTATTTAGATTTAATAGGAACCTGCTTTATTGTTTAACCCAACATTAATACACGATATTCTGGGTCAATAAGGGAGGTTTCAGGTGTATTTGCTTCACTAACCTTGATTAGGAGGATTTCTATTTAGACATTACCAGATCAAGAATCAAGAATCAGTTTATTTATATAGCGCCAATTTACAACAGGTGTCGTCTCAAGGCACTTTACAAAAAATCAATTAAAATCAAGGATACATTCTAACAAATCAATTTAAAAAGTTTCCAATCTAAGGAACCCCAGCAGATTGCACCGAGTCATTGACTTGCAGCAATCCCTCATACTGAGCATGCATGTATGACAGATGAAGTCTATCAGGTCAAAAGTTCAACTTCTAAAGGCAGCACATAAAATGAACATGGAGAATAACAACCTGAGCTGAATCAGGTTAAAAATATGACTAGTTGATTTTAATGATGGTCCAGTAAAGTAACTTTGAAAAGTAATCAGATTACCGATTTATCCTAGAAAAGCTGACTTGGTTACTTTATTGATGGTTTAATTACTAAACTAAATAAACAAGAGTTCCTGTGTTTGGAACATCCAGCAGCTTTCAGCAACCAAACCCAGAAACAACAACAACTCTTCTCAAAACTCTCTTTACTGGAACAAGTGAACAGAAACTAGTGATGAGACTTCTGGCTCTTTGAAAGGAACCAAATCTTTAGTTCAGTGTACAAATGATCTTTTTGTTTTAATTAAATGTTCATTTAAGATTTAAGACTCACATAGTTGTAAATAGCTGCTGCAATGTTAGCAGAGATTAATAAACAACAAAAAAGAACAAATCTCAGTAAATAAGTGAATAATTCCTGAAGCTGACTGGTAATCTTTGTCTCCCTCTTGCGGTCTTAAAAATGAACTGCATACTGAATAACTAATAAAACACAACAGAACTAGTTTTTGAAAGTTTCATAAAGAACTGAAAGGGAAAGCTGGGATTACATTTATAACATTGACTTTATACTATAATAAAACACACACTAAACAAAGTAAACAGCAGCAGCAGGTTTAGAGGCAGATGTTAGAGACCACACACGTCTCTAGTGACTCCTAACAGTATTTTCCATTTCTCCATTTCCATACACATAGATATTTAACACATTTCCAAAATATTTTTTTATTTTAAAGAAATATAACAGTGATAACTTAACGTTGAGACAAATCTAAACATGTTCTAATGCGCAAATGTTTCTCCAGTTTCCGTGGTCCCGCCCCTAATCCAGAACGCGCATGCGCGTTGATCTCCTGCAGGATTCATTTTTTTCTGCATTATTTTAACAACCTGGAAGCAGGAGAGTCGAGGAATGAGCAGCAGTGGAGAAAGTCTTCATCCTGAGACACAACTGGAGAGACACAGCAGAGGAAGTGATGCAACATGATGGAGGAGGAGAACCAGCCCACAGTTCTGCAGAACCAGCCCTGTTGGTAGCTTTCCTGCTTCATGCTAACTGTCTGGGCCCTAGCTGTGGTCCAGTTCCATTTAAAGAGAGGATAGTGAATCATATTCTATTTAAATTTATCTGACTGGAAAACAGCTGACGTCACCGTAGAAATCTGGTGCGCTCATATTTGGTGTATTACAGTAGAGGAGGTGGGAGAGGTTAGAGCAGAAATGAGCCTTAAAGATGGAAGAGTGAGAAAATGTGCTGATATACTCATCATATCATCTGATTTAATGCATCGAAATGATTACATAATAAAGTTATGAGCAAATTATGGTATTTTAAAGACAAAAATAAAAAATACATCTAACATTGACAACATAAGTTCAGGTAAAGATAATATTTCTCCCTATCAACATTGTTAACATAAAACCTATAAAACCTACACTTACAGGAGGTGATGTAATAATTAATAAAAAAATAAATTACAAAACTAACAAATAAAAATAAAACCATGGTTGAACAGAATTATCAAAAAATAAACTTGTTACCTAGACAAAGCTGATGGTGTACCTACAAAATACTGACAATAATGTAACCAAAGAAGCGTCTTAAATCAGGACTGTCCACTAAATACATCACAGATGTGCACAATCTTGTAATCAGTCAGTGGGTGTCTATACAGGGCTACAGGAATGATTTAGCACACATTACATGGACCAGAGGAAAATAAGATTTACAAAGAAAATCACAGACAAGCATGTTAAAGACTGTAAGACTATCTCCATGAAGCTTGATGGTCCTGTGACTACAGTTGCACATATTATTTACAAATTTTACTCTACACAGGATCATGACAGTAGGAAGGAAATTATATAGAAATCAGAGAGACAGAAAATATGAATGGTAACAAAAGAGCCAAGAAAAACCTGGAAAGAGATTCAAGGTGAGCCACAAACTTCAGTGTTGGTCAGACGATCAAGGAGGGCATCGTTGTTGAAGAGAAATCATAAAAGAACCAGAGTGAATTTTGCCAAACTACATGTTGACAATAAACAAAGCTTTTGGGGGAATATCCTATGGATAGATGAGACAAAATGGATCTTTTTACCAGAGCCCGTCAGCTCCATGTTCACAGACGGATAAATAAAGCACATCAAGAAAGGAATGCTGAAAGCTCCGTTATGTTTTAGGGCGGCTTTGGTGCATCTGACTCAGGATACAATGAATTCTGAACACTAGCAAGGGAACCTCTTTCAGAAATGTGCCAGTTAATGGTGAAAACTGTCCTCTAAGGGTCAAGTTTATGTGAAATATATTATTTTTATCAGTTGTTGCCTCTTTTTTTTATCCTACTGAAAACTCTTTCAATGCTTTCAATGAATTTTGCCGTTCTGGGTTGTTGTCAAGTGTGCTGAGGAGAGAACTGGCCCATTTTCACTTTTACATCCTGTTTGTTTGGCTTAAGAAGTTTTTCAATCGTTAAAATCATAATATAATCTGCTGTTAACCAAATATGTCCTAAGCAGCTAAACATAAACAGTTAGTAAAAAGCGTTTGACAGTTCCCACACACTACACAACAAAACCTCAATTGGACCTCATCTTAATAAAACCCGGTGTGATACGCTGCATATTTAAATATACAGAGCTTTGGGTCTGCTTTTCACCATATGTGGTTTGTTTTTTTAGGACATTTTTATTTGGTTTGTTATATACCTTTATAATTATATGGATATAGATGGTCGTCCCTAAATGAGAAGCTGCCCTGGGCGGTTGCCGATGTCGCCCATTTCAGGAACCTCCGCTGGTTGCAGGACATTCCTAATGCTGCTAAGATCTTTTTTTCTAGTTACCACCTGAGAAACTTGTAGTTCAAGTTGTTTATAATGTCATATGTTGCGCCGTTGTCTGTAAACGTTAAGGAAAAAGCTCCTGAAAAAGACAGTCCTACTGTCCTAAAGGAGGAACGGGGCAAATTCTGGGCCAGCCAGGATGAAGAGCTGTGTCAGGAACAAGAGCTATCCAATGTGAGGGAGGAGAATGAGGATACCAGGTTCCCAATAACTGTTGCTCATATGAAGAGTGAGGATGATGAAGAGAAACCTCTTTTCTCTATGCATCAACAACCAAAAAGAGAACACGAAGATCTTCCCACTAACATTCCTGGTAACCGGATGAACGCAGAAATTAAAGAGGACGACCGCGGAACAACAAAATCGAGTAAGAGCCCTGAACTAAATACTCATGGGGAAACTTCCAGCAATTCAGTCACTGAAGCATTGAAGATGACGAAGAGGATGACGAGACTGAATTGTCGTAGTTTGAAAATGAGAACACTGATCGGAAATTACGTTTTAGCAGGAAGACAAAAAGCAACAGTTTTGATGACCCTGGGAAAAGATTATCCTCACAGTCGAGTTTAGACGTTGACATGGAAGTCAACACAGAAAAGAAACCATTTTGTTGTAAAGCGTGCGGATTCTCCTCTAAGTCCTATTTAAAGATGCACATGAGAATCCACAGAAGAGAGACTCCGTTTTGGTGCGACGCGTGCGAAAAAAGGTTTACCTTCAAGTACGCTTTGAACTGTCACATGATAATCCACACAGGTGAAAAACCCTTTAGTTGTGATGCTTGTGGTAAAAGCTTTTCCAGAAAGTCAATATTAAACCAGCACACGGGTATCCAGTCAGCGGACAACCCTTTCAGATGTGTTGCTTTAGCCACAAAAGTACGCAGCTGTGAGAAACCGTTTGGATGTGATGCTTGCGGTAAAAGATTTACCATCAAGTCATATTTAAAGATGCACAAGAGAATCCACACAGGATAAACCCCGTTTTCTTGTACCGCTTGTGAAAAAAGATTTACCTTCAAGTCCTCCTTAAGCAGACATGAGAATCCACAGGGATAAGAAACCACATCAGTTGTGATGCTTTGGAAAAAGGTTCACCAGGAGGTCGAATTGGAATTTAATCAGCCTATAACTTTTTTTGCATTTGTTGCTTGTAAAAGTGAAGATCACTAAAGAATCCATTCGAGGGAGAAACCTGATGGATGAGAGGCTTGGTTTTGATAATGTTGATCTAAGTTACAAAATGTTTTGGGAATTATTCATAATTAATCAAGAAACAACAATCAGTTTATTTTTTTTACAATAGATGTCGTCTCAAGGCACTTTACAAGAAAATCAATTCAAATCAAAGATACATCATAAACAAATCAATTTAAAAAAGTTTCCAATCTAAGGAACCCCAGCAGATTCATGGAGCCATTGACTTGCAGCATTCACTCCTCTGGAATCAGCAGGCAGAAACAAGGGCTTGTGTTGTCGTTGACTTTACAGCAATCCCTCATACTGAGCATGCATGTAGCGACAGTGGAGAGGAAAAACTCCCCTTTAACAGGAAGAAACCTCCAGCAGAACCAGGCTCAGTACAAGCAGCCATCTGCCACGACAGACTGGGGGTTTGAAAAGAGAGAAAACTAAATTAGAAGCACAGGATACTGAAATAAAAGAGTTTATAGCAGCAGTTGTAGAGCGTCACTGGAAGCATCTCAGCCCATGTTCTCATCCAAGAAGTTGTCTCAGCTAACAGAACCAGACCAGGTGTGGTTACTGTGGAGAGAAGAACACTAAGAGAAAACAAAAGGTTAACAAGGTTAAAATAACGGTAACTAAGTAGATTGGACAAAGGAAGAAAGTAGCAGAGAGAGAAGTGGTCAGATTGTCCTCCAGCAGTCTAAGCCTATTAAAGCAATATCACACTCGAGGTCGTGCTATAACGGTGAATATCGGCACTGGTGTGATTCGGTCGTAGGCACGAGGCCGCAGACAATCACACGTGCTGATGACAATGACAACACAAGCCATTGTTTCTGTCTGCTGATTCCAGAGGAGTGAATGCTGCAAGTCAATGACTCCATGAATCTGCTGGGGTTCTTTAGATTGGAAACTTTTTTAAACTGATTTATGATGTATTCATGATTTTAATTTATTTTAATTTATTTTCTTGTAAAGAGCCTTAAGACGACATCTATTTAAAAAAAAAACAACTGATTGTTGTTTCTTGATTAACTATGAATAATTCCCAAAAACATTTTGTAACTTAGATCAACATTATCAAAACCAAGCCTCTCCTTCATCAGGTGTCTCCCTCGCATGGGTTCTACAAACACATTTTATTAGTTAGCAATATTACACCACAAAAGATTGGGATTTATTTGTTTATGGGATGATCTTTTGGCTCCGCCCACACAAATAGTTCCTTGACAACACTGTTGCCAAGCAATGAACGACATTTTCTGGGCTCAAGCTACTTTGCATCATTTACATTAATCTGAATGCTTCCGTTTATTGTGCAGCCACTGAAATACGAGTCGACAGAAAGACACTTTGGTGGCATGAGTCTTATTTCTGATGTGTTGATATCTCGATCAGACAGCACGTTGCTCCACTTTTTTTCAGGTTTCAGACCTGTGAAACGAGTTCTGTTTAGATATGTATGTTCTGCAACACATTATTATATTTGACATCAATGTTACTTTTTATAAAGAATCATCACCTGTGGCCACTCACTGCCATGATCTCCCTCGCTTCGAATCCTGCATCAGACAGTTTCTGGGTTGTTGTGGCTCTCAGGCTGTGGTTGGTGCAGGGCGAGTGTGTCCCTGCCTCCTGGCACATCCTGGGTAACATCTGTGACAGCTGGTTTACTCCCAGAAAAATAGTGGAATACCAGAAGCTGTTTGTTGCCTTAATTACCCTCTTTGGTTGCAGATACAGGGCTTTTGCATCAGGTTGAATTTTGCTCAGATATTTTTCGAGCGTCGCGACCGAGCAGAGAGCATCTCCTCGATCCTCATACATTGCGCCCCTCCGGTTTTCTCTCTCTCTCCAGTGGGTCTTTATGGTCCTTTGTCTCTTCATTGAAAGACATGGTGAAATATTTTGCTCCACTGTCATCATATTTGAGGACGAATGAGTCTGGTTTAAGGTCCCCATTCCCCTTTTTGCCCCTGTGTCCAAAGTGTAACTGGATGTCATACCAGACTTTGTTCAACAAACCTTTCGGGTTGTCAGGACTCAGCATTGTGGAATATTTTAAGACCTGCTGGTCTTCAGGTGAGATCGGGGGGTGGTGTGTTGTTTTGTCCTTCCCTGCACTTCCGATCTCTTTCAGGACTCCTTTGAAAACATTGTTTGCTGTGATAAACTCAGTGTCCTTCATTATATTCCACGATCAGTTAACTGGAGCTTTGTTAATATAACGGTTTAATCCAGCCCAAAGTCCAAGATAGCTACTGATACTGTAAAACTCCCCTTTCGTTGTCCTGATAGAGCCATAAAACTGCCTCAACACTGTGTTCAGCTCAGTCTTCTTAACTGTTTTGAAGTTAATCTCGACATTTTTTACTTTTAGCCATGACAGCAGAGAGTTTAATGCCCAATTCGTCTGCCTTACGTGTTAGGTTCATTTAGTCTCTTCTCCAATTTGTCGAGGTCAGCTGATGCCACATTAGCACACCTGATTTGCTTTCTGAGATCGTTTTAATCCTCATCTGATGACCATTCGTAATTAAGATCAAATGTTACTTTTGGATATATATCCATCTTTGCGGTGCTATTGATATTAAAAATGGATAAACGTTAATTAACTGTTAGAATACCGGTGTAGCGGAGTGATACACCTGTGAACAGTCCCAGTGCTGTTATCGGTAAATATCAGCACTCATGGAAAGTCTCTCGTCCAATCAGATTACTCGGTTGGAACTAACTGTTAAAGTAAGCAGCAGAACTATAGAAATAACTTAAATAACCCTGTAGAGTGAGACATGAAGAAAGTAGAGCAAAGGAGAACTGTCTGTCAAGACTGAGTTCCTCCCCCAACCGGATTAGGCTGTCTTCTCTACCTCTTCTTAACTATAAACTTTATCAAACAAGAAGGTTTTAAGCCTAGATTTGAAACTAGACAGGGTGTCTGCCTCACGGACTAAAGCTGGAAGCTGGTTCCACAGGAGAGGAGCCTGATAACTGAAAGATCTGCCTCCCATTGTGCTTTTAGAGATTCTAGTAACCACCAGTAAACCTGCAGTCTGAGAGCGAAGTGCTCTGTTAGGGACATAAGGAGTAATCAGATCTCTAATATACGATGGAGCTTTATTAGTGAGAGCTTTATATGTCAAAAGAAGAATCTTAAAATCTATTCTAAGTTTGACAGGGAGCCAATGAAGGGAAGCTAAAATAGGGGAGATATGATCTTTCTTTTTAAGTTTCATCAGAACTCTTGCTGCAGCATTTTGGACCAACTGAAGACTTTTAATTGCATTTCATGAATTTCCTGCTAATAAAGAGCTACAATAGTCCAGCCTTGAAGTAACAAATGCATGGACAAGGTTTTCAGCACATGTCCTAGAGAGAATATTTCATATTGTGGTTATATTCCTAAGGTGAAAGAAGGAAATGTTACAGACCTGTTTTATATGAGACTTCAAAGATTCCAAGGCTCTTTACATTGTTACCAGAGAACAATTTGATGCTATACAGTTTAAGGGGTTGACACCTTTTTTAGAGGTTCTAAAAAGCTGTTGACCAACACCTGACCTACTGCAATGTATTTGTGACTGCCTTGTTACAAAAGCAAAACTGATACAAAATAATAGCATTTAGCCAGTTATTGTTAAAGTTTTCCTACTTAGACAAAAAAAGGAGGACTGTGATTTTAATCTTAGGAACACTTTAACTTAAAAAAAACACAAAAGTTACAGTGCCGACAGTCAGACTCCAAACTCAACCCTGACCCAGACTGAAGAGCTGATGAACGACGACAGGAAGAGAACTGTTTAAAAGGCCAGTTCTGTTCACGCCTTTCAAACTTGACTAATGTTTGTTCATTGCGTTTAATTTGTGATGTCATAGTTGAGTTGATGTCAGCTGTTTCTGGACCAAAACGCCTTTTGGGTGAGGTTCACTAGTAACAGGAAAATACCCATATATGTTTCCATGACAACCTCATATTCAGCCTTTTGTCTATGTTAAAGTCGTTTTCTTTAAATAAAATGAAACTACGCCTCTGTCTCCCAGACAGCACAGATCTCAAAAGTCTTAATATAAGATAAAATGTTTTAAAGATAATAGAATAAAAAATATATAAGATATAGTAAAGGGTCTTTAACTCTACGGTGACTAAGCCTGCACACAGAACAGTATCTCAGAATCAGTTTTTCTTTAGTATTAATTTTGTCAACATTGTCAGGAAATGTTTTAATGACTCGAGCAGAGATGAAGTTGAATGAATATAATTTATTGTAGGGGTTGATTATAAAACATGAAACGGGACAATACAAGGAACTACAGGCAACCGGAAACGGAACAACGCGAGACGTAAACCAAAAGAGAGCGGAGGCGGGACTACAAAAATGTAAACAAGCATAGAGCACACGAGACGCGGGAATCTAACATAAACAAACACAACGACACTAATAAAATAAACAAACACAGCTAAGGAACACGGGAAGGGAGGAACTAAACTAACAGATAAAAATAATAACAAATAATAATCACGAGGGGAAGAACACGGGAACCGGAGACTATAGGAACTAAGACAAACAGAGACACACGGGATGAGACCAGGGGACCAAGATGAAGAGCCAGGACTGAGAGCTAGCGAGCAAGAGACTTACCGGAGATGATGGGGGCGAGAAACTTAGAAGCGAGAGGCGAGGGACATCAGGGCAAGACCTCAGGAAGGACAACAGGGAATGACCACAGGAGATGACGCAGAGAGACGAGAAGGCAAAGCTACAGGGAACTACAACAGACGATCCAGCGGTGAGTGAATGATTGCATGTGGCTTAAATACAGGAGAACCGGGTTTGAATAGGTGGAGAAGATGATTGGATGATTGATGACAGCTGTGAATGAAGGAGGAGTGAAGACACACATACACACACAGGAAGAAACAGAACCAAACCAAAACATAGATCATGACAAACATGGGAAGGATGCAATCAGCATTTTTGTTAGGTGGTAACAGCTCTTTGTGGGCATACAATTTAACAGTGAACACATTTTTACAGAGTACCAAGTTAAAGCAGATTTCAGATTTTATCTTCCTCTGATGTGGAAAGAAATTCCAGACAGCTGATAATGAAGACGAAAACCCAAGTTGTTCACTGATGGCTTTGCTTAATATAAACTGGAACATTGATTGATTAAGGTGTTTATTCAATATTTGCTTATAACTCTTCATAATTTTGATGATTGTGTTTGACAATATGTAATAATTATTTTCTTATATTTTAAACTGCCTTCTTGCATAAAAGTTCTATGCAAATAAGATTGACTTGTATGCGTCCTCTGTTTATGTTAATTGTCTGCAGGTCTCCAATAGTTTTCTCGAGATGCATCTCCATCACGCTTTCATCAAATGATTAAATTAAATCTTTGTCATCAGGTTTGGCAAAGGCCTGAAAACTTGCCATTGATTTGATCCAGAGCTGTTAGAGGAAGGATGCATCTAAAAGCTTTAGAAGAAAAGATCTTGTTGACTAAGATTTAAAAATTAACTACACTCTTAACCAATACAGAAAATTAAGACAACCAACACCAGCATAATGATGAGAAACAGAGGACTAAAAATCATACTCATACCGAGTGCTTATTATCTTGGTCCAATAAGATGACAGAAAATGAATAAAAAATACTTCATCAAATAATATGAGCATTAGGTTTGACATTGCTGTATTTTTTTCCTCTAGAAAAGAAATATTTAGTCATATTCCTGCCTAGCTTTTTAATGGAGTAAGAACTTTACTATAGATGTAAGTTTCAACAAGTTAAAACAGAACTAATCCCTAGAAATCAAAGGTCACATGATTTATCTTAAGAGGAGAGTGTGTATTTATTTATTTGAGTTTATGGGGTTGAAAGAGGAAAATAAGATGTTAAAATAAAAAAATTGTATTTTTTAACAGTTTATTTACTGTATTTGTGCCTCACAGGAGCCAGATTTCAGTATTTGTAGGGTGATGATGAGTTTCACAGTGTTTCTGAACCAAGGGTAGAACAGGGCATAAATCACAGGGTTTACACAGGAGTTAAAATAGGACAGATAATCAGCTGCTTACACAGACGAGCTACTGAACGACTCGACTCCAGTGAGGTAAACGGAACGGAAGCTTATTAGACACAGGATCACAAGAACACTGAAAGTCCTGGCAGCTTTCAGCTCAGATTTCTTGGCTCTTGTTGGAGCTGAAAGCTGAAATGTGAGAACGCATGGCACGGGTCTTGAGACACGGCCACCATGAATACCCTCATGTACAGGACTATGATGGTTGTAACTGGAGCGACAAAAATTAATAAGATGTCAAAGGATCCTGTAATGAAGTCAACAACAGTTACACATTATCCATAGCAGGAGTTTTTCCTGCCACTGTGAATCAAACTGTCTTTTATGAATAAAATGCTGTAGCCGGCCGTGCAGAACCAACACAGGCAGGCGCAGGCTTTCACCCTTCTCTCAGTGACTCTAGTTGGGTAACACAAGGGGTCACAGATAGCCACGTAGCGGTCAATTGATATGAGCACCATATCCCCTACTGATGCGGCGGTGATGGTGAAGCACAAGTAATTATGTATTAGGCAAATACTATTGCTTCGGTAGATTTCCCCTGGCATTGATATGAAGCCCACAAGCAAATCTGACACAGTCAGGGAGAGCAGGAGGATGTTGGTGGGAGTGTGGAGCTGCCTGGAAGGGAGAGAAAAATGCGCCATAAACCAAAACAGTTTTCTCTAGATTAGAAAAAGCAATATTCACAGTCCAAAATGAAGGTTTTTCAATATCTCTGGAAACCGAGATGATGACCAGCAGGTTGGGAACAACAGTGATCAGAGCGATGAAGGACAGGAGGATCTGAACAAGAACAACTTCAGTCCAAGGAGATGTTGGTTTTGGGTATTTGAGCTATTGTAGAGGTGTGGATAGCAGAGGTCTGCTTCGCCCTGTGTCTTCATCCTCGATGGTCGGTCCAGACCTGCAACTATTCTTATTATCAAAAAATTACGTTGACAAGCATCAGTTGGCTCCTCCTCTTTTTCATTCTGTCAAAAGTCCGTTGGATACTGTAGTAGAGGCGTTAGAATCATAACAACAGCTGTTCATTTAACATTGTACTCCTGCTGGACCTCATTAACTAAATGGGTTTCTGTAAAGTAAGTTGTATCTAAACTGTCTCTGCTTTCTCAGCTCAACCAGTGGTGTTCCTTCAGCTTTATCAACGGAGTTTAAAATCCTGTTACGTTTGACATTTGGACCATAGTGCAGAGAGGTATGTCGGGTCATCGAATCTGTATGTAATGAAATTTAATAGAGTACTTAGAGAAAGTAAATGGGTAATGTGAGGATTATTGGGAGGTATAACAGAGGGAACAATGAGGCCCAATGTATGAATAAAGAGCTCAAATACGGTGTGTGAAGTCAAAGTGACAAGGAGTTTCAATTATAAAACATTGTGTATGATCTATACTAGATTTATACCCCCTAAAAATCCTGATTCATAAAACCGTGATATTTTGCCTTGTCCATCACAGCTTTGCCTCAAAGTTGGTACACAAGACCTCACCTCCTGTTCGGCCCTTCTACACTCCAACATTCAACCATAAATGATCAACACAATGTTTAAGGTGTGATGGGATAATCCAGCTGATCTATGTTATTTAATGATCAACAAGGGAAACCTCGGTGAGATGGAGGGTTGAACATTTTTAATTTTTGGTAGCTGCGGTTGTGGCAAGAAAAATATAAGGACGATTCGAACTCCACATCTGTGGATGTCTCAAACCTACTCTTTGGGTGACGGAAAGGAAGTCAGGTCGAAGCCGTATTTCCATCAAGTGGTGGATGAGCATAAATACCTCAACTGACTATAATGGAGATGCAACAAGGAACCTGCTTGAGGAGGATAAGGTCCCTGAAGTGTTTGAAACAAGATGCTACAGATCCTCTATACGTCTATTGTGGAGAGTGTAATCTCTTCCACCATCATCTTTTGGGTCAGCAGCATCAGAACTGGGGACTTAAATAGGCCTCAACAACCTGATAAAGAGGTCTGGTACTGTTCTGGGCTGACAGTGAAGCCACTGGAGATGGTGTTACAACGATGGATACCGCAGAAAAGTTTCCTCCTCATGCTTTACAACTGTCTTCAGTTAGAGGCTTCAAGAGATTCACTGTAATACCGCCCACTACAGTAAATCCTTCTTGTCTCCCATTAGCATCTTTACAAAATGAAAGAAAGGAAAAACTGGGAACAACAACACTTAACATCATTTTGTAATCATAAAAGTATGTGAAATTAAATGAAACTTGAAAACACTAAAATGCAAAATCATTGTTACACTGAGTTGAAGTCAGTGCTGGAGAGCTAAATTTACACATGCCTTGTGTTTCAGTTATTGATACTTTGGATCAGACCTTCCACTCTTGGTTTGATTTTTAGAGTTGAGTTTTGCACTTTTGCTGATTTAACCAGATTTACCACAGTAAAAAAGCCGTTGAAGCCCATTTACAACTCTGATGAGAAACAAAAACCATTATTTTCACTTAGCTATCTCATAATTAGTATCTCATAATAATGAGTCCCAAATAAATATAGGTCTTATTTGTTTTCATCAGAGTGACAGAAATGTGCTTAAAGAGAAAACACGCAGGACATCCGTAATTTTAAATGGGTTACAATAGAATCACAGTGTTCTACAATGATGCATTATGGGTAAAGGAAATGGAGCTGCGACATAAACAACCACCTCAAACTAAAGCATGAATATAAACGTGTAACTGCTTGAAGATTTTGGTTTTTTGATGCTTATAAGTGCACAAGATTATTATTCATAGCACAGTTAAGTCATTTTAAGCATAAAACAAAATTTTTATAAAGTGTAAAGGGTTAAAGAAATGGGAAAGAGAACTCATGTAGACAAATATAAAGACATATGGATGGAACACAGCACAATGTTTAAACTGACTACAGAACAGTAATTATCAGTAATTATTCTTAATTGTATATATTTTTGCTTAGATGTAAAAAGTCATGTTTTTGCATGTTCATCACTTTAATATGAATCCTAACATATGTTCCATATTATACAGTGTTACACTTATACACTTTCATATTCATATGAAATAAAACATAAAAGGAAATTCCCTCGAAAGCAGCCATTAGCCATAAACTGATGTGTTTAAAACGGTTTTATTATTAATATTATTATTATTATTAATATTAATATTATTATTTTATTATTAACACTATTATTTCCGAGTTGCTTCCAGTGACGTTCTACCACTGCTGCTATAAACTCTATTATTTCAGTATCCTGTGCTTCTAATTTAGCTTTCTGTCTATTCAAACCTCCAGTTGGTCATGGCAGATGGTTGCTTGTACTGAGCCGGGTTCTGCTGGAGGTTTCTTCCTGTTAAAGGGGAGTTTTTCTTATCCACTGTCGCTACATGCATGCTCAGTATGAGGGATTGCTGTAAAGTCAACGACAACACAAGCCATTGTTTCTGTCTGCTGATTCCAGAGGAGTGAATGCTGCAAGTCAATGACTCCATGAATCTGCTGGGGTTCCTTAGATTGGAAACTTTTTCAAGCTGATTTTTTTATGATGTATCTTTGATTTTAATAGATTTTCTGTGAAGTGCTTTGAGACGACACCTGTTGTAAATTGGCGCTATATAAATAAACTGATTCTTGATTCTTCTTATCAGTAGTAGTAACAGCAGAAGTGTTTATTTTACAACACATTGGCTTCACAGGAGCCCGTAAGAAAAATTTGAAAAGTTACAATAAGTTTTACTGCCTTTCTAAACCAGGGGTAAAAAAGAGCATAGATTACAGGGTTTAGAGTGGAGTTGAAATAAAACAGGAAGAGAGAATAGGATGCATAGGAGTCACTGAGCAGATCTTCGCCTGCAAGGGAGACACAGTAATATGGGCAATAGCAGAGTAGAAAAACCAATACGAGTACACCCAGAGTCCGGGCTGCTTTTAACTCTGATTTCTTCATCATATTCACTGAAAGCTGCAGTGTGACGGCTTTAACGTGAGAGCGCATGGCATGAGCCTGAGACACAGCCACTACAAACACTCTCATGTACAGGACTATGATGATGGTCACTGGAATGACAAAACTTACAAAGAGGTCAACAGTTCCGGCAATGAGGTCAACAGCGATTGTGCATTCCCCCGTGCATGCTTTATTCCTGCCTGGGTTTATAAACTCATCTTTTACTATAAGAGAGCCGTAGATAAGAGAACAAAGCCAACATAGACAGACAACAAACTTAACTCTACTCTCTGTGACTCTGGTTGGATAATGAAGAGGGTCGCAAATAGCCACATAACGGTCAACTGATATAAGAACCATATCACCAACAGAAGCAGAGGTGATGATGAAGGACAGAGAGTTATACAACAAACATGTGAGATCACCGAGAAACCAGCAGCCAGTGTTTCGGATTATTTCTGCCGGCATCAACAGGAGACCCAAGAGAAAGTCTGACACTGCCAGTGAGAGGAGGATGATGTTAGTGGGTGTGTGGAGTTGCCTGGAGGGATACAGACAGCCAGCATCAAATCAATATATCAATCAGAATTTAGTAGTTCACTATAGTGCACGTTTATAAAAACTGTAAATGACATAAAACAAAATAAAAAATCCATACTTGAAATGTGAGACGGAGATGATGACGAGCAGGTTGAGTAATGCTGTCAGCAGAGAAATGGAAGACAGCATGATCTGAAGGAACGAAGCTTGAGTCCAGGTAGATCCTGGCTTCCTACAGGAGGTGTTGGCTAACTTTGGAAAGCAGAGAGCTTCTCCAACCTCCATCTCTATCTTTAGGTATGAGCAAAGAAAAACCAGCGCTTTGACTGTTCTCTAGACAAAGCCCGACTATATACCTGATGAACTCCTCCCTTTTTTCATCCTCTGTCCTGTTGTATATGTATTTGTGATATCTGTCAATGTCCATGTACCAGTTTAATATTTAGCTTTAATATTTTCAGACAGTTTCAGGAGCCATTGTTAATCAGCATTTTCTTTATCTACTCTATTCTACAGTGACCTAAATAGCACATTTTTCTGCTATACACACAAGCAGCTTCAAATAGGCTGGAAAACTATGTCAATATGAAAATGTATTTCTAATTTTATATTATTAGGCTTCCCGTGGTACGGATGCTATTTTCTAATCGTGATGCTTACAAGTTGTGTCTGATAGCGTTAAGGACACTTTAAAAGTGGAAACAAATTTTATGAATAAAAGTGAGGGTTGACCAAAGACATTGCTAGGGGTTAGATGGGGCTGGCAAATAACCCTTGGCCAATAACCGGCCACCACTTTGGCTACGCTCGACAATTGTTTCGTTGTTCTCATGGTACTGGTGAGATAACTCATCTGCAGAGAACTTCTCCAGGACAAGCTGCTACCCTCCAAAACAGCTGGTGGCAGCAGTGATACTTTCAAATGGGATCTCATCAAAAACCAACTGTGTCTCTGATTTTCTTGAATGACACAAGAGGGCAGACTCTGAAGTAAGTTTAAAAAGAAGTGACATTTCCTTTACTATGTTTGCAAAGTTTCTTATGTTAATTAAAGATGAAAAAGAGGACTGCTTTGCTGATTGCTTTCAATTACAGGAACCACAGAATCGGGCTGCTGGGATAAAGAGCTGCTGTTGGTCTGGAGAATGGCTCCAGATAATGTCAAAAGGCTTTAATGCACAATGTTTTGAGGTAAATAACAAATTTCTAAGATCTGTGAAATATTTTGTTGTTATTCATAAATATATCACATTAAAAGACAAATTTTACTGGCTTGACATGATGAGGTCTATTATGTTGATCTGACTGGTTGTTTTTGGCAGTAATTAATAAATGATGTACAGCTATCTACACATAAGGTTGCATGAGACTGCTACTGCACAATAGAAACAACAAATAAATACCAACCAGGGTACGAGAGAGAGATTTGATTATATTACATGTACCTTTACTGAAAATAGTTTTTTTAATTGCAAGTGCATTGACCTAGATATGTCAGACTTTAGAAAGATAACCAGTTGGTGTTGACAATAACTACAAAGATGAAGCAATAGTGCAGCCCAGTTTAAAGACATACCCCAAAACCCTTAAATGAACAGAAAAAAATAGTTTCCAGTAGGAGTTATACACACCTGTACCATGGATGGAATATTCTGTTTTTGCTGGTCCTGCAGATTTTAGACATGTTTAGCAAGCAAGTCTTATAACTCCAAAGAGTGGACAGATCTGTTTAATTTGATGTTACATGACTCACATTTCACAAGAACTGTTTGGATAGTTTGATTTGGCCAGTTTGCTTCTGCTCTGCCGTTAGCTTCTTCTTCGAGCAGAGGCAGCTTCACCAGGTCCACAGTTTGTTTGGTTGCAAACAGATTCTCCCAGAAACCCTAACCCTAACTCTTCAACAAAGCAAGACTGTAACCTCTGCCCTAAATCATCAGTCCATGTGTTAGTGGTCCTAACCACAGACTATGAGGTTTTCAGTTTTTGACTGTTGGTTGAAAAGAGGATTCAACAGACAGTGGTCGGAAAGTCCTACCGCTACGAAGGGAACTGTGCATAATGCATCTTTGGAGACTGTGTAGCAGTAGGCCAGTGTTTTTGTCTCTGTTGAGACACGCTGCATGTTGTCTGTTTTTTGAAAGTTCATTTGAGAAGTTTGCAATATTAAAATCCAGCAGAAAAATGATGAGAGATTCTGTTTTTTTTTTTTTTATCTACGTCTGTTTCAGCTTCTGATGTGCAGAGTTGTGATGGAAAAAATAGATTTGTTGTGAGAATTTTTATTTTTTATTTTACTGCTGATCAGATAAAAGTAAAAGATTTCACAATCAACATGTATTTTTTTGGGCTTGGCAAGCATTCAGGTGTGGCTGATTTTAGGAACATAAAACAATTCAATAGATTAATTTTCTGCTATTATTGTGTAAGCAATAAATTGACATCTTAAAATTTAGGTTTGCCATGTTTCTTTGAAGCAAAATGTGCGTTTGCTGTGTCAGTACATGTTGTCTATGGAAGTAGACCTTTAAAATTGACCTTTAAAGGCCTGACGATTGGCTGATAAGATTACAGAGTGGGATAAATCTCAACTAAATCATGGGGTTTCTATAGGGGTTTTTCATGTCTTTGCAAACTCACTGTAATACGGCAATAAAACTATGACTGATTAGACTTCCAGAACCTCACTGTGGACTACAGTGAACACATCTTTGATGGACCACTATACAGTGGATCTATGTATTATTGTCAACTCAGAATGTCAGTATGTCAGATCGAAGCTATATGTAGAAATACAGCTTCTTTGCTTTCCATCTCAGCATTGTTGGACAAAATTTAGCCGAGATGGTACCAGATGTTTCCTTTAGGACCCCAACTTTTCCAGGTGCGTTCTCTTTGAAATAGTACAATATTTGGGTCTAATTTGCTGAGATTATAAAGAGTCTGATAAAGAGGAAGACATTTACTGGACTTCCCACCTCAATTTCTTACCAAGTTAGATAAGAAAACATGAGACAAAACATTTGTAAAACATATTTAATATTATTCAAGTAAATTTTGCTTGATTTTGCCTAAAAACACATAATCTTTAGTAGCATGATGTTGTTTATGGCAAGCTGCTAACTATTTCTTGTGAATTTGAAAAACTCCTGATAAAAATGCAATTTTCAGTTATCCCTTTGGGATTTATTAAACCAATTTAATATTTTACTGTATGTTGGCTTCACAGGAGCCAGACTGCAGTATCTGAAAAGTGACAATAAGTTTGACTGCTCTCCTAAACCAGGGATAAAACAACGCATAAATGACTGGGTTTAGACTAGAGTTGAAATAAAACAGAAAGATGATATAGGATGCATACGAGTTGGTGAGCAACTCATCCCCAGCTAAAGTGACACAGTAATATGGACAGAAACACATGAGGAACACAAGCATCAGGACCCCGAGTGTCCGGGCTGCTTTCAGCTCAGATTTCCTCGTCAGATTGACAGAAAGCTGCAGTGTGACAGCTGTAATGTGAGAGTGAATAGCTCGAGCCTGAGACATAGCCACCACAAATACTCTCATGTACAGGACTATAATGATGGTAACGGGAGCAATAAATGTAACAACTAGGTCAAATGTTCCCAAAATGCGGTTGACAACAATCACACATTCCCCGTAACAGGAATTATGTTGTCCTGGCTTATTAAAGTCAGCCTTGACAATTAAACTGCTGTACAGAACGGAGCTGAGCCAGCACAGACAGACACATACTTTAACCCTCCTCTCTGTGACTGTAGCAGAGTAACGGAGAGGGTCACAGATTGCCACATAGCGGTCCACCGATATGAGCACCATGTCACCAACTGATGCAGAGGTGATGATGTAGGACACATAATTATACAAGGAACACACGAGGTCACCAAAAACCCAACAGGCTGTGTTTCGTATGAAACAGGAGGCCAACAAGGAAGTCTGACACTGCCAGAGAAAGCAGGAGGATATTTGTGGGTGTTTGGAGGGTCCTGCAAAAAGACAAACACCTAATTACAACAAGACACCACGAGACATTACAAGTGTGGCTAAAAGCAGGTTTAAAGTTTTTTTTATTCTAATTTGAATGAAACATCTGTAGGTTAGGGGAGGTTAAAAACACAGAGGTTTATCCTTGCCTGAAGTGGGAGACCGAGATTATCACAAGCAGGTTGAGGGCCACAGTGAGCAGAGAGATGCTGTATAGTGCGGTGTGAAGGAGCTGAGTTTCAATCCAAGAAGATGTAGGTTTCTTGCAGGAGGTGTTGAAGAGGTGTGGGAAGCAGAGGTCAGCATCTGCCTGCATCTCCATCTTTAAAGTTAGTGAAGATCTCCAGCTTTTTTCCGAACAATTCTTCATTTTATTCCTCTTACTCCTCCCTCTCTTTATTTTCCCTATTGGACAAAGATTTCTTCTTTCCATTATCTTGTACACTGTTCACTCATCTTCATCGCCGTAAACACAGTCTAGGGAGTTGTTGTCTTGGGAGGTATTTTGTTCCACCTCATTTTGAAAATAAAGATAAATTAATTTATAAAACATTACAAATTTCAAAAGTGTCTGGCCATAAAATTTGCCACCTTGAATATTTTGTTTTGGTATAACATTTTCGTGTTTAAATATATTTATTGAATTTTTGCAGAATAATACAAAACTATACACAACCCAATATCTCACCCACCCCAGCTGTCACCATAAGAACACAAAATATTGCACTGACATTACAAATCACATTACATTTTACATGTTTCAAAAGTAAAGAAAAACACAATGTAAGAGTAATTCGAGAGAAAAATAGACTACACCGACGTTGTTGGGTTATCAAAAAATAAAAAGAATGGTTTCCAGACCGTAAAAATTTTTTGTTCAGATCCGTGAAGTGAATATCAAATTTTTTCAAGATGGAGATTCCTCTCTAGTACAGTGAGACAGTGAAGGTGGCACAGGGTCTTTCCACTCTAAAAGAATAAGACGGCGTGCCAGTAAAGTAGTTAAAACAATCACTTGGAAGTCATGTTCCCCCAGGTAGTATCCCCTCAGAAGTTACCCCAAATAGTGCAATGAAAGAATTAGGGGGGATCCTGACCCCCAAAACAATAGATAGTGCTTCAAATACACCCTTCCAGATATTTTCTAAAGCAGAGCAAGTCCAAAATATATGAAGCAGAGTGGCCTCATCACTTTTACAACTGTCACAATGACATCTGATTGTGTAAAAATAGTTTTTGCCAATTTAGATTTTGACATGTGAACTCTATGTACAACCTTGAAATGGATTAGTGAGGGGCACGCATACATGGAGGAAGAGTTAACCCGTTTCAATATATTAGCCCATACATTATCATCAATAAGTGTTTGTAGGGCCGAGGCCCATGATTTTTGTATTTTAGAGTCACAGGAGGACACTGAATCTAATTGTTTGGCTAAAAAAGAAATTGCCCCTTTCTTCTTAATCCCAAAATTTAAAATATGATCCAGTACACCTTTTATTGGTTTGTGTGGAAACTCTGACACTGTCTCCTTCACATAATGTCTAACCTGCAGGTATCTAAAAAACCCAGATGCAGTTAATGAACATTTCTGAGAAAGCCGTTCAAAGGAAGCGAATTCCCCCTCTATATATAGATCATCTATAGTTGTAATGCCCTTGTTGTGCCAGACTGTAAAAGTATTGTCATTGAGGGCTGGAAAAGATGATTTTGTGCAATTGGACCAAATAATCCACTTTTTTGTAGTTTCTAATATTTTCTAAATTGTAATTAAATTTTGCAGGAGTGTGTATTACTGAGAAGTTTGCACATTTAACATCAGGCAAAGTGGCTGTCATTGGTGAGGTTAAAATGCAGACAGATTTACAGGATTACAAGAATGATTTTGCATAGTTACCCACAAAGGACAGTCCTCCTCAGATTTATAATGTACCCAAAACATCATGGAATGTCAATTTGCAGCCCCATAATACAATCAAAAATTTGACAGAGCTATGCCTCCGTTTTGTTTGTTCTTTTGAAGAAAATCTTTACGAAGGCGAGGGTTTTTGCCATTCCAAATGAACCACGATAAGGCTACATCTAGGCAAGGCAAGGCAAGGCAAGTTTATTTGTATAGCACATTTTCGTGTACAAGACAATTCAAAGTGCTTTACATAAGAAAAAAGATCAGAAAATGAAACAATAAAATCAGCTTTGAATTTAAAAGCAATAAAATAAAAATAAAAATAATAATAATAGTACTCAGTTGCTATATGCACAGTTAAATAAGGCTGTTTTCAGCCTGGATTTAAACATCGCCAGAGTTGAAACCTGTCTCACCTCTTCAGGAAGACTGTTCCAGATTTTAGGAGCATGAAACTGGAATGAAGCCTCCCATTGTTTGGTCCTGACTCTGGGCATCCGCAGGAGGCCCCTACCTGAGGTTCTCAGAGTCCTTGCTGGTTCATATGGCTCTAACATGGCAGATATGTACTTTGGGGCTAAACCATGAAGAGACTTGTACAAAAGCAAGGCTGTTTTAAAATCTATTCTTTGAGTGACAGGAACCCAGTGCAGAGACTTGAGCACTGGACTAATGTGGTCATATTTCCTGGTTTTGGTCAGAACTCGGGCAGAAGCATTCTGGATGTTCTGATGCTGTCTTAAGGCCCGTTTAGAAAGCCCAGTGAGCAGGCAGTTACAGTAGTCTAACATGCTAGAGATAAAAGCATGGATAAGTCTTTCTAGGTCTGGTTTAGAGACTATTCCTCTGATTCTGGCAATGTTTTTAAGATGGTAAAAGGCTGCTGATGTTACTGATTGAATGTGGCTGTTGAAGTTCAGGTCAGAATCGGGTATTACCCCAAGATTTCTGACCTGATGTTTAGGTTCCAGAGAGAGCGTCAGAAGGTAACTAATGACACTTTCTCTTTGTTTCTGTGGGCCACAAACAATGATTTCAGTTTTGTCTGAGTTTAACTGGAGGAAGTTGTTCTGCATCCACAGACTGATCTGTTCAGTCCATTGACAAAATAAATCAACAGGCCCATGTTCTCCTGCTGTCAGCGACACGTAGATCTGAGTGTCATCAGCATAGTTGTGGTAGGACACATCACGGTTGCTTATTAGCTGGCCCAATGGAAGCATGTACAGATTGAATAAAAGGGGTCCCAGGATCGACCCCTGGGGAACCCCACAGGTCACACCCATTCGATCGGAGACGCAGTTCCCAATTTGAACAAAGTAATATCTGTCCTCAAGGTAGGACTTGAACCAGTTTAGAGCCATACCCGTGATTCCCACCCAGTCTTTTAACCTCTGTAATAAAATCACATGGTCAACTGTATCAAAGTTACCTTCAAATAGATTTGAGAATTCTTTTGTGATTACACCACCAAGATAAGTCAAGCTATCTTGGGTGATTTTAAATGGGACTCAAATTAACTCCAGTGCCAAGGCAGATAAATTTAGAGGCATTAATTCACTTTTTTGTAAATTTAACTTATACCCTGAGATCTCCCCGAAACTATGAACACTGTATGAAACTATGAACTATGAGGAATTGTGGATTCAGCATGTGACACATATAAGGGAAGGTCGTCCGCATATAAAGACAGCTTATGTATTGTGTTTCCCCTGCGAACACCTGTAATATTATGGTTATCCCTTATCGCTACAGCGAGTGGCTCTATGGTCAAGACAAATAAAAGTGGGCTGAGGGGGCAGCCTTGTTTGGTCCCTCAATGTAGTTGGAAAGATTCAGAATATACATTGTTAGTCAAAACTATAGCATAGGGAGATGAATAAAGTAGCTGAATCGTTGTCATAAAGGATGGTCCAAAACCGAATTTGATCAGTGTCTGGAAAAGGAAATCCCATTTAACACTATCGAATGCCCTCTCTGCATCCATAGAGAGAAGGCATTCGGAGGTTGATTCACAAGGGGAGTACAGAATATTCAACAAGCGACGAATGTTAAAGAAAAGAGGCCTTTTCTTGACAAAGCCAGTTTGATCAGGCGAAAGAATGCACGGTAACATCTCTTCAAGGTGATGCGAAAGAATCTTTGTTAGAATTTTGTAATCTGTATTTACCAAAGAAACTGACCTATAGGAACCGCACTCAACTGGGTCCTTCCCTTTTTTCTCTTTTTTTTATGACTTGAACTTTATTATTTTCACATAATAACAAAAAGACCACAATAAACATAATATCAGATTCAGTTGTTGGCACGTTACTTCAAGTGAATTGTAACAACATTTAACACAACAACAAAACATAATTTAAATAATACAGAATAAAAGAATACAAATCAGAAATGGTCTGATATGCTATACAAATATACTTGTACACTATAATATAATATAATATAAATATACAATATAAATAATACAGTAAATAATATTAATAATAACATTAAAAAAACTAAGTAAATAAATAAACAAAAATAATAAAACTGATGCCAAACTAATTTAAAGTTAAAAAATTCAGCAGTATAATCCTATTCAGATGCTTGAAGTATTTGAGCTGAAAGACATTGATAATTGAATATAACCAAGATTGGGGCCCCATTTCCGGTTATAATCCTCTAATCTGTTCAATAATCTAAAAGATAACCTCTTTAAACAAGCTATTTGACCGAGCGAAGTCTGCCAGTGAGTAAATGATGGAGCTGAAGGAGACTTCCATTCCAATACTAATAATTTCCTCCCCAGCATGATCGCTGTTTGGCCCCCTTGTGAGTGAAATGAAGGCATAGCACTCGTAACTGAGGGGTCCCCTAGAATGTAAAATGTAATTTAGAAGGGAATAGCTTTGCCAAGGATCTCCACCACTACTCTATGAACTGATGTCCAGAAGACCTGAACTTCTGGGCACTCCCACAGCAATTGCAACAGTGTGCCGTTATCCCCTTGACATTCCCAACATTTATGATTATCTGCTAAGCCCACTTTGTGTAGCCTAATAGGAGTCCAGTATAATCTATGTAATATTTTGAATTGGACTAACCGATTCCTCAACTCCCTTGATATTTTCTTCCCTTTTCTATGTATCCCCTCCCATTCTGCCTCCGAAAAAGTGTAACTTAAATCTTTCTCCCATGACCACTTGAGGTGCATCAGAGAAGTATCAAATTCCATTAGTAACATCTTATAAGGAATCAAGGAATCAAGGAATTTTATTTGTCATCGCATCACATGTGGTACATGAGGTGGGACGAAATTCTAATCCCACGGTCCAGCTTACACCCTGATAGCAATTTTAAATAGCTACAAAATAAGAATAATATGATAAAATATAAAGAAATATAAGAGAATGGGATTGACTAGACAGAATCTACAATATGGGACTTCGGAAATAGCAGCAATGAGAATTCTGAGTGCAAAATTTGCTGTAGAAGCATGGATGGTTAATAAAGTGACATTAAAGTGACATTTTAAAGTGTGATATTAAAGTGAACAGTGCCGGTTAAATGAGAAAGTTTTTTTATTTTTTTATTTGTAATTGTCCTTGCGTGTGTTTGAAAGTCTCACAGCTTCAGGAATGAAGCTGTTTCTCAGTCTCGTGGTTTTGCACTTGATGCTCCTCAGCCTCCTGCCTGAGGGGAGCGGGAAAAAAAGTGAGTGTGCTGGGTGTGTGGGATCCTTCATGATGCCGGAGGCCCTCTTCCTGCATCTGGAGGTGTAAATGTCTGTGGTGCTGGGGAGGCTGACTCCAACAGTCCTCTGTGCAGCCTTCACCACCCTCTGCAGAGATTCCTGTCTGCAGCAGAGCAGCTTCCATGCCACACGTTGATGCTGGAGCACAAGATGCTCTCCACCACACATCTGTAGAAGGAGGTGAGGACTGAGCTCCCGACTCCAGCTCGTCTCAACCTCCTGAGGAAGTAGAGCCGCTGGTGTGCCTTCCTGACCAGAGTGGAAGTGTTGTTGATCCAGGTGAGGTTGTTACTCAGGTGTACACCCAAGTACCTGTAGGTGTTGACCACTTCCACCGCAGTTCCTCCCATGTGCACGGGGAGGTGGGCATCCTTGCCCCTTATGAAATCCACAATCATCTCCTTGGTCTTCTTTACATTAATGCAGACTTCACAATATGACAGCCTGGATGGATAGGCGAGCAGTCATATGTGATCAATGTGAACAGGAGGGGGCTCAACACACAGACCTAAGGGGAGCCAGTGCTGAGGGTGATGGTGGGGGAGGAGATGTTGTGAATCCTCACAGACGGTGGCCTGTTGGTCAGGAAGTCCAGGACCCAGTTGCAGAGGGAAGAGCTCAGACAGAGTGAGGACAGTTTATTTATCAGAGTCTGAGGAATCATGGTGTTGAACGCGGAGGTGAAGTCCACAAACAGCAGACGAACATATGAATCCATCTGCTCCAGGTGGGTGAGGGCAGTGTGGACCACGGAGGAAATGGCGTCCTCTGTGGATTGATTTTTCCTGTATGCGTACTGGTGTGGATCAACGGTGATGCTGATGTTGGCTTTGCTGTGGGTCTGAAGCAGTCTCTCGAGACACTTTGTGTGAGGGCTACTGGCCGATAGTCATTCAGAACTGTCACTGCGTAGCTCTTGGGGACCGGGATGATAGCGGCGGTCTTCATGTAGGTGGGGACAGCTGCCTGGGTGAAGGAGGCATTGAAGATGTCCGCCAGCACGTCTGAGAGCTGATCCGCGCACTCTCTCAGCACCTGTCCGGGGATGTTGTCTGGGCCAGCAGCTTTTCGGGGGTTGATCCTCCTCAGCGTCCTCCTTACTTCTGCTGGAGTCACACTGAGGGGCACTTCTCCTGGTGAAGTCGTGATTCTGGTGCTGGAGACGGTATTAGGGTTCTCAAACCGGGCGTAGAATTGGTAGAGACCCTCAGGCAGGGAGGGGTCTTTGGGACAAACTCCCCTTTAACAGGAAGAAACCTCCAGGAGAACCAGGCTCAGTACAAGCAGCCATCTGCCACAACCGACTGGGGGTTTGAAAAGACAGAAAGCTAAATTAGAAGCACAGGATACTGAAATAATACAGTTTATAGCAGCAGTTGTAGAGTGTCACTGGAAGCATCTAAGCCCATGTTCTCATCCAAGAAGCTGTCTCAGCTAACAGAACGCCAGCCCAGGTGTGGTTACTATGGAGAGAAGAACACTAAGAGAAAACAAAAGGTTAACAATGTTGAAATAACGGTCACTAAGTAGATTGGACAAAGGAAGAAAGTAGCAGAGAAAGAAATGGTCAGATTGTACTCCGGCAGTCTAAGCCTATAGCAGCATAACTATAGAAAAACTTAAATAACTTAACCCTATAGAGTGAGACATGAAGAAGGTACAGCAAAGGAGAACC
The DNA here is from genome assembly GCA_032876305.1 of Orestias chungarensis. NCBI lineage: Eukaryota > Metazoa > Chordata > Actinopteri > Cyprinodontiformes > Cyprinodontidae > Orestias > Orestias chungarensis. Next base: position 20,519 of record JAVLVB010000796.1, on the reverse strand, counting down.
GTCTGTCAAGACTGAGTTTCTCCCCAACCGGATTAGGCTGTCTTCTCTACCTCTTCCTAACTATAAACTTTATCAAACAGGAAGGTTTTAAGCCTAGATTTGAAACTAGACAGGGTGTCTGCCTCACGGACTAAAGCTGGAAGCTGGTTCCGTAGGAGAGGAGCCTGATCACTGAAAGATCTGCCTCCCATTGTGCTTTTAGAGATTCTAGGAACCACCAGTAAACCTGCAGTCTGAGAGCGAAGTGCTCTGTTAGGGACATAAGGAGTAATCAGATCTCTGATATACGATGGAGCTTTATTAGTGAGGGCTTTATATGTCGAAAGAAGAATCTTAAAATCTATTCTAAGTTTGACAGGGAGCCAATGAAGGGAAGCTAAAATTGGGGAGATATGATATCTCTTTTTAAGCTTCATCAGAACTCTTGCTGTTGCATTTTGTGAACTTCCTGCTAATAAAGAGTTACAATAGTCCAGCCTTGAAGTAACAAATGCATGGACTAGCTTTTCAGCATCTGTCCTAGAGAGAATATTTCTAATTTTTGATATATTCCTAAAATGAAAGAAGGAAATATTACAAACCTGTTTTATATGACACTTGAAAGACATTTCCTGATCAAAAATAACACCCAGGTTCTTTACATTGTCACCAAATGCCAACCTGATTCTATCCAGGTCAAGTGGCTGACTAAGCAATTTCTTTTTTAGAGGTTCTGGTCCAAAGCTAACAACTTCTCTCTTTTCAGAGTTCAAGAACAGAAAGTTTAATGTCATCCACATTTTTATGTCATCTAGACATGCCTGTAATCTACCAAACTGACTGGATTCATCAGGATTTATAGATAAATACAGTTGTGTATCATCAGCATAACAGTGGAAATTAACACCATGCTGTCTGATTATTTTACCAATAGGGAGCATGTATATAGTAAATCACGCTCCTTCCTTAGGAGCGTGAGAAGCCGCTGCACTACTGCGCGCCGACATCTTAAGTGGCGGCTGCATGACCTTGCCTAAATGCCTTCTTGAGATCAACTAAGAGGCTACAAGTTGAAGGGGCTACCGCAACAGATCCAAAGGTTTTTTGTAGTAAGTGTCGTATCTGCAAATATTTCCAACAATCCTGTCTGGGCAGATTGAATTCCCGGGCCAGGATTTCAAATGACTTTAATGTAACATTGTCATATAAAAAAAACAATTTATTAAAACATTAAAACATTTTTGAAATGCTTATAATGCAAACTCTTATTTGTCACTAACACTTTTACAAGGTTAGACAGATCAAGAATCAAGAATCAGTTTATTTATATAGCGGCAATTTACAACAGGTGTCGTCTCAAGGCAGTTCACAGAAAATCAATTAAAATCAAAGATACATTCTAACAAATCAATTTGAAAAAGTTTCCAATCTAAGGAACCCCAGCAGATTGCATCGAGTCATTGACTTGCAGCATTCACTCCTCTGGAATCAGCAGGCAGAAACAATGGCTTGTGTTGTTGACTTTACAGCAATCCCTCATACTGAGCATGCATGTAGCGACAGTGGAGAGGAAAAACTCCCCTTTAACAGAAAGAAACCTCCAGCAGAACCAGGCTCAGTACAAGCAGCCATCTGCCATGACCGACTGAGGGTTTGAAAAGACGGAAAGCTAAATTAGAAGCACAGGATACTGAAATAAAAGAGTTTATAGCAGCAGTTGTAGAACGTCACTGGAAGCATCAGAGCCCATGTTCTCATCCAAGAAGCTGTCTCAGCTAACAGAACGCCAGCCCAGGTGTGATTACTATTTCCCCCACATCTGTGGTTACAGATGTGGGGGAAATGTAATACCTAGATATTTTATACCTTTTGTGGGCCAGGAGACCATACCAGAGGAGAAAAGTGTTTTGGGGCAGTAACTAGTGAGTGGGAGGGCTTCCGATTTGGTCCAGTTGACTTTATAACCTGAAATATCTGAAAACGTATTAATTAAACAGAACAAGGCAAGAAGGGAATTTTGAGGATCAGTAACAAATAAAAGAATATCATCCACATATAGCATTAGCTTATGACAAGTTTGTCCAATAGTGATGCCTGGGAATTTAGCTTCTCTTCAAACAGCCACCGGCAGCGGTTAAAGGGCTATTGCGAAAAGAAGGGGGGAAAGGGGTTTCCCTTGTCTTGTGCCCCTTCCTAATTCGGACGATGGACTGATTATACCATTTGTGAGAACCGACACTTTCGGACATAAGTAAATTAGCCGTATCCAATTGATAATAATACTACTAAAACCAAAGTATTTAAGTGTTAAAAACAAGTATTGCCATTCGACCCTATCAAATTCCTTTTCAGCATCTAATGAAATGGCTACAATAGGGTTCTGACAATCTTGAAAGGCCCACATAAGGTCCAGTAACCTTCTAACATTATCCACTGGGTATCGGGAGCATATAAAACCGACGTGGTCGGGGTGGATCAGGTGAGCCATAACCTAATCGTCCAGCTAGACGATTAGCCAAGATTTTTGATAATATTTCGTTGTCCTAGGAAGTTGAGCTAATTGGCCGATAATTACGGCAATCCCAGAGGTCTTTGTTTTTCTTTAGAATAAGGTTTATAATGGCTTCAGATAGTGAAGGCAGGAGCATTTGTTTTTTAAATAATTAGTTATAAACATCTAGTACCATTGGCGCCAATTCTTCAAGGAAAGATTTATAAATTTTCGGCAGTAAACCCATCGCGGCCTGGGGCCTTGTTGGAGTCCACCGCTCCTTGTTAAAAGGAGCGGTGGACTCACTTCTCGTCACCTGAGTATTAGTTACCCTGGGTAATGTACATCTCTGAGCCAGCCTTCTCGTAGTTAGAGCTTATATTTCAAAGCTTAGTTTTTGTCTCTTGTCTTTGCTGTAGTTTAATCGTCTCTAGTTGCATGTTCTGTTATTTTGATACTTTGATTATTTTGTTACTTTGCCTTAGTCCCTTTCGCCATTCACATCGCTTCCTGTGCTCCCCTATTTCCAGGTCATCACCGGTAAGGTCAGCATACTCACTCAACAGATAATTCTCCGGTCTGCTCAGTCATCAGGTTTCACCGCTCTTTCCTCCAGCTCGGTCTGCTCGCTCTCCTTCATCCTCTCTCCGCCGCACACAACCCCTTGGACAAACAACCCAAGCATCAGTGAAAGACTACCACTCATCTTCCTGGCTGAACTTCAAGTAAGATCGTTCCTGTTCATACTTCTCATCCATTCCTTGTACAAGACTCCAACTCTGCTTACCTCACAGTGTCCCCGGTTTCCCACGTCGTCCTCTGTTTCTCCAAATACCCTTCGTCTCTGGTTCCCACCTCTACGTCCTCATCTCTGGTTCCCATTGCCGCCGTTTCCTGTCAACTGTTCATTTCCCCGGATCCAAGATCACATCATCATAAATAATAAATTATTATTATTATTATTATACTCCTGAGAGTTATCTGGTTTATGTGGGTCCGCAAACTAAACGTTATGACATTAACATTATGACATATAGGTACAATTATAATTTGGGCTAATATTTATGCTCCCAACATTGACAATCCGTCCTTTTTTGGCCAATTGGAAAAAAAGATCTCTGATCTGGGGGATTAGCCGTTTTTATCGGCAGGTGATTATAACGAGGTGATGGATGCCACATTAGACCGAAGCTAAAGTTTTACTTGCACAACAAGAGGAAATTATTCTCTTAGAGCAATGTCAGAGGCTTGCGCCCTAGTAGATCTTTGGCGGTTACAAAATCCAACAGGCAGAGATTATACCTTTTATTCTGCCCGACATGCATCCTTTTCGCGAATAGATTTTTTTAAAATTTCCCAATCTCTAATGCCAGCTGTTGTTAATAGCAGTATTGATAATATAAAATTATCGGATCATAGTCCAATTTGTCTCTCCCTGATCGCTTTTAATGCTATTGCTAGAACTCCTCGGTGGAGACTAAACTCCAGTCTGTTAATGGAGGACATTTTTAGAAATTCTCTCAAATCTCAAATTAATCTGTATAAGGAGACAAATATTCCTTCCGCCCCCTCGGCTGGAGTGCCTTGGGAAGCACTGAAGGCATTTTTGAGGGGTGATATTATTCAGCAAGCCTCACTTAAAAAGAAAGAAAATTTTAAACAGCTATCTAGGCTTAAAACCTTCCTGTTTGATAAAGTTTATAGTTAGGAAGAGGTAGAGAAGACAGCCTAATCCGGTTGGGGGAGGAACTCAGTCTTGACAGACTGTTCTCCTTTGCTCTACCTTCTTCATGTCTCACTCTATAGGGTTAAGTTATTTAAGTTTTTCTATAGTTATGCTGCTATAGGCTTAGACTGCTGGAGG
>JAVLVB010000795.1:84718-95899 GCA_032876305.1 Orestias chungarensis | reverse complement strand
TGTGAACAGGAGGGGGCTCAGCACACAGCCCTGAGGGGAGCCAGTGCTGAGGGTGATGGTAGGGGAGGAGATGTTGTGAATCTTCACAGACTGCGGCCTGTTGGTCAGGAAGTCCAGGACCCAGTTGCAGAGGGAAGAGCTCAGTCCAAGTGAGGAGAGTTTATTAATCAGAGTCTGAGGAATCATGGTGTTGAAGGCAGATGTGAAGTCCACAAACAGCATACGGACGTACGAATCCTTCTGCTCCAGGTGGGTGAGGGCAGTGTGGACCACGGAGGAAATGGCGTCCTCTGTGGATCGATTTTCCCTATATGCGTACTGGTGTGGATCAACGGTGACGCTGATGTTGGCTTTGATGTGGGTCTGAACCAGTCCCTCGAGGCACTTTGTGACTATCGGTGTGAGGGCTACTGGCCGATAGTCATTCAGACCTGTCACTGCAGAGCTCTTGGGGACCGGGATGATGGTGGCGGTCTTCATGCAGGTGGGGACAGCTGCCTGGATGAGGGAGGCGTTGAAGATGTCCGCCAGCACATCTGAGAGCTGGGATGTTGTCTGGGCCAGCAGCTTTCCGGGGGTTAATCCTCCTCAGCGTCCTCCTTACTTCTGCTGGAGTCACACTGATGGGCTCTTCTCCTGGTGAAGTCGTGATTCTGGTGCTGGGGAGGGTGTCAGGGTTGTCAAAGCGGGCGTAGAATTTGTTGAGAGCCTCAGGCAGGGAGGGGTCTTTGGGGCATTGTGCAGTTTTAGGTTTGTAGTCTGTCATACACTTGATGCCCTTCCACATCCAACCATCCATCCACTCATCAATCCAACCATCCCTCCATCCACTCATCCATCCATCCACTCATCCATCCAACCATACATCCATCCACTCATCCAACCATCCATCCATCCATCGACTCATCAATCCACTCATCCAACCATCCATCCATCCATTCATGTCTCTACATGAGATAGGTCCCCAGAGGACAGAAAACCATGGACAAATCCTGAGGACAACTCAGAGTCCCGCATGCAGAAAAGAAAGACAGACAGCCGTTTACTGAGGAGCTTTTACTGAGTGCGGAGCAGCAGGTTCAGGTTCTGCTCGGTACAGAGAAACATTTCAGGTTAAAGCGAGTTTAAAACAGCCTGGTTCTGGTTCTGATCCAGCTTCCTGCACCAGCTCATATGGGCATCTGGAGATGGGAGTACTCGACCTGACCTTCCTTCTCCTCCAGGTGGGGCTCTGCGTCGTCGGCGTCCAGCTAAAGAACAGAGATCAGGAGTCAGAAAAACCCGAAGGCTGAACAGATGAATGACGTCACTGTGAAGTCGTGATGACGTCACTGCTTACACTCAGAAGCTCCCCGGGGCTGAAGAGGCGGGGCAGCAGCAGCATCCTCAGAGGTATGGTCAGCAGGAGCATGAAGGGGAACGCCAGCGCCGCCGCCGTCGCCATGATGATCCACAGCACAGACAGACACGTCAGCTGGACGAGGGTGAACAGGTGCATCCTCAGCATCCTCACCTGAAAAGAGTAAAAGGAAAAGTCCTGAAGCCATCTAGGACAAGCGCAGACCTGGCTCGCTCCGGACCCGGACTCACCTTGCGGACGTAGATCTGGTCTGGATGGTACTTTGGCGGCATCAGCAGCAGGATCAGTCGCTCAGTCAGCTGGATCCCATTCAGGGACATCACACCCATGTAGAGGAAGATACCAAACAGAACTGCCAGCGGGATCTGGCGTAGAACCTCTCCGATAACGATGGATAGACCTGACAGAGCGGAGGCTTCAAAACTCACCGCGGACTGAAGGTGACCCAAGTGTTGGTACCTAGACGGCGCCTTACCCACTAGAACCGCCACCAGGAAGCCCGTCACCCTCTGCTCCTTCACCTCCTGGATGCAGGGCTTGTCTCCGGGTTCCACGGCTTTGCTCATGACGGTCAGCGCGTTGGTATGGGTGACTGAGCGAACCGTGGCGGCAGACAGCCATGGCAGGCCCAGCAGGGCCGAGACTCCGCCCACAACCACGATGATTAAAAGGTCCAGATGAAAGCCGGTTCCCTTCACCAGCATCCTTTCCTTTTTACTGACAATCAGCCTGAAGGACAGACAAGACCGGGAATATCCATGAGCATCTCAGGTAGAACACGAGAACGGGCCGGAAACAAGACCAGAACCAGGACCAGAGCCAAAGCTGAACACTCAGGCTCTTCTGAGTCTGTAAAACCCGTTCAGAGACCCAACAATCGAGACTAAAAACATGAAACCAGGACCGGATTTTAGTCAAAGTTACTCCTGGAGCCAAACTCAGCAGTAGTGGAGGGACTACTGACTAAGAAGAGTAAGTGCCTGCTTTTTTAATTCTGTGCTTATTTATAAACTAAATTGTACCTGTGGATCTCCTTTTTTGACTGAAACTCTCACCTGAAAGCCATTCAGGAAGAGAGAACTGGGTCAATTAAGGATCCATTGTCTAGGGAAGTGTTTCTGACCACTCCCCTCACGCCTTGGTTTCTATCTGCCCCCCAGGGGGTGGTCTTAGCCGGATCATTCAATCACACAGAACAGCTGCATGTGCTTGTGCATAACAAGGTAGGGCAATACACTGAAGCGTCAGCGAAGGGTCAGCCTTTGTGTTCAGCCTTTCTCGTGTGAAGACGTTCTCGGGTAAAGACGTTCTCGGGTAAAGACGTACGTGTCTAACAAAGCGTGTCCACCGAACAGGGCCACGGAATGGGGTCTACCTTCATTATTCACGATGTGTGACCCCCCTATCTCTGTTATTTCTGGCCCCCGCAGGCGGTTCTACTTTCACGAACGGAAACGTAACCTCAGAAATCTCTGCTCACTAAACCACACATCGTCATCCAAAACCAATAAAATCTCTGTAGGTCAATGGAACTGTCAGTCAGCGGTGAACAAGGCGGACTTCATTTCTGGCTATGTAAACTCTCTCTCACTGGACATCCTTGCCCTCACAGAAACTTGGATCAAACCAGAAAACAGCACCACACCGACTGCACTCTCCACCAACTCGTATTCTCTCACAGACCACGGCGTGGCAAAAGATGAGCTGGTACGGGGCTACTGATATCCAACAAATGGAAATATACCCATTTCAGATCAGGAGCCTCGTACAACTACTTTGAATACCACGCCGCCCTGACAACAGCACCTGTTAAAAAGTATGTGGTTGTTGTATATCGTCCTCCGGGCCAATTGGGTGACTTCCTAGAACAGTGTTTTTCAACCTTTTTTGAGCCAAGGTACATTGTTTTCATTGAAAAAATCACGAGGCACAACCACCAACCAAAGATGTAAACAAATGATGCTCTATAGTCGCATATATTAAATATGTAATATATTAAATATAAGTAATTTTTATCAGTGTCTTGAATATGAATCAAATAAAGACAAAAAACGTATTTTTATCTCTTTTTTTTACATATGCTATGTACCTATAACTATCTAGTGATAAGGAAATTACAGGATTACGCCCTTAGTCACTACTACAACACAGACACCCTCAAAAATGGCATATTGGCATATTATTTGCAGATTATTTCAAAAAATATTTTTTAGACCAATTAGGTGAAATTGGATAATTTCCACGGCACACTTGACGATCACCCACGGTGCCGTGGGTGATCAGTCCTAGAAGATCTAGACTCCCTGCTCTCCTCCATCCCTGAACATGACTGTCCTCTGCTTGTCCTTGGTGATATGAACATTCACTTTGACACTCAAGACGCCGCAGATTTCTTCTCGCTAACTCACTCGTTTTACCTCCAGTGGGTTAGCAGCCCCCCAACTCACTGGTAAAGTACTTGATCTTGTTTTAAGCAGACACTGCATTACCAACTCACTAAAGTTACTCCTCTACACCTCTCAGACCACTACTCTATTCAGCTTGATGATTGTCTCCATCAACTACCCACTGCACACCCTCCCACTGTCTCCTTTGGACAAAATCTCCACAACTTGTCTCCTGCCCACTTCTCTGCACTTGTAACCTCGACTCTTCCACCCGGTCGCATTTTCTCATCTCTGGAGGTAAATGACGCCACAGAGTCCCTCTGCTCAACACTGAGTTCCTGCTTAGACCGCTTGTGCCCACTGATCACCAAACCTGCAAGACCTGTGCAGTCACACTCATGGCTGACTGACTCCCTTAGATCTCCACAGCACTACTGACACCTGGAAGCTATTTTCTACCTTCTCTGTTAAACCCACCACCTTCTCCTCTTGCAACAAACCTCACGGCAGATTCCTTTGCCAACTTCTTCACCGACAAAGTGGCAGCGCTCAGCAGTCAGTTCTCAGACCCATCTACACAGACCACAGCTCACTCTTCCTCACTCGTCATTCCGCTGAATGCTGCTGAACCCACTGCTTCCTTTTCTTCATTTACCCTCTCACCGAGGAGGAGGTATCAAAGCTTCTCACAGGCAGCCGCCCTACATCTTGCCCTCTGTATCCTCTTCCCACCACACTCATGCAAGCCATAGCTCCAACCGTTGTGACAGCAGCCACTCATGTGATCAATGCTTCACTATCTACCGGATCATTCCCCACTGCCTTCAAACAAGCCCGGGTAAGTCCCTTATTAAAAAACCCTCCCTAGCCCCCACCCAAGTGGAGAACTACCGACCGCTCTCCCTCCTCCCTTTCCTGTCTAAAATCATCGTCAGAGGAGTCTCAAAGCAGGTGACAAAATCTCTCGCTCTCCCAACATGACCAATTAGGCTTTAAGAGCGGTCACTCCACGGAAACGGCAGTCCTGTCAGTTTTGGGTTTAGTTCCAGTTCTGGTTTGAATTCCAGTTCTGGTTTTAGTTCCAGTTCTGATTTTAATTCCAGTTCTGGTTTCAGTTCCAGTTCTGGTTTTAGTTCCAGTTCTGGTTTGAATTCCAGCTCTGATTTTACTTCCAGTTCTGTTTTCAGTTCCAGTTCTGGTTTTAGTTCCAGTTTTGGGTTTAGTTCCAGTTCTGGTTTTAGTTCCAGTTTTGGGTTTAGTTCGAGTTCTGGTTTCAGTTCCAGTTCTGGTTTTAGTTCCAGTTTTGGGTTTTGTTCCAGTTCTGGTTTGAATTCCAGTTCTGGTTTGAATTCCAGTTCTGGTTTTAGTTCCAGTTGTGGTTTGAATTCCTGTTCTGGTTTTAGTTCCAGTTCTGGTTTGAATTCCAGTTCTGGTTTTATTTCCAGTTTTGGTTTGAATTCCAGTACTGATGTTAATTTCAGTTCTGGTTTCAGTTCCAGTTCTGGTTTTAGTTCCAGTTTTGGGTTTAGTTCCAGTTCTGGTTTCAGTTCCAGTTCTGGTTTTAGTTCCAGTTTTGGGTTGAGTTCCAGTTCTGGTTTGAATTCCAGTTCTGGTTTTAGTTCCAGTTTTGGGTTTAGTTCCAGTTCTGGGTTTAGTTCCAGTTTTGGGTTTAGTTCCAGTTCCGGTTTCAGTCCCAGTTCTGATTTTAGTTCCAGTTTTGGGTTTAGTTCCTGTTCTGATTTTAATTCCAGTTCTGGTTTCAGTTCCAGTTCTGGTTTTAGTTCCAGTTCTGGGTTTAGTTCCAGTTCTGGTTTGAATTCCAGTTCTGGTTTCAGTCCCAGTTCTGATTTTAGTTCCAGTTTTGGGTTTAGTTCCTGTTCTGATTTTAATTCCAGTTCTGGTTTCAGTTCCAGTTCTGGTTTTAGTTCCAGTTCTGGGTTTAGTTCCAGTTCTGGTTTGAATTCCAGTTCTGGTTTGAATTCCAATTCTGATTTTAATTCCAGTTCTGGTTTCAGATCCAGTTCTGGTTTTAGTTCCAGTTCTGGTTTCAGTTCCAGTTCTGGTTTTAGTTCCAGTTTTGGGTTTAGTTCCAGTTCTAGTTTGAATTCCAGTTCTGGTTTTAATTGCGGTTCTGGTTTTAGTCCCAGCTCTGGTAGAAACTACTTCCAGGGTAAGTCTAAAGGAAATGAGAGGACGGTTGTTTACGCTGTGATCTGGGACTCCATGAAGATGAGGATGAAGACCAGAACGGCCGGAAGAACACTGGCTCCCATCATCCAAACTGGAAACTGTCCGTCGGAGCCCAGCGGCGAGACCAGCCAGCCGCGCCGGTCTGGACTGGACACTGAGAACCCGCTGGGGATGTTTAGCTTCTGAGGAGCAACAGGATGGCAGCAGGTCAGGGCGGGGTTCCCTCAGGAGACTGTGGGGTTGAACGCAGCTCCACCCTCACCTGGGTGTAGGTTTCTTCCACGCTGTAGTCCACCAGAACCATGATGAGGATCGCTATGGGAACGCCGAAGTCGCCGATTATCCGCCGAATCTGAAATGACAGTTCTGTTAGCCGGAGCAAACGGCAGCAGCTTTTATTTTAAGTAAAGACGTTTTTATTTAAACAATTCAAATGTTTTATTGCTTTCATTTGTCTATTTCTTCCTAATTTTAAATTCTTTAATCTGGTCGTCCGTGAAGAACGTTGGGTTTTATTGTTCTACGTGACGGAACCCCTAAATCAGACGTTGGTGTCCAGAAGTGTTGGGGTGGACGTTTGGACCCGGTTCTGTTCTGGCAGCCACTGACCCTTCCTGGGAAGAAGGAACTGTTCTTGAACTTCCGCAGGTAGAAAGCGATGAAGAACGTTCCTGCCATCAGGACCAGCGACAGAAGTGCTGTGTTCGGTTCTCCGGCAGGTTCAGCAAAACCTCCAGCCGTCACGGAGAAGTTGCACGGAGACGGAGATGCGGTTGTGTTTCCATGGAAACCGTTCTGAGGAGGATGCTCCTTAAAGATCTAGGAGACAACAGAGGATAGGTGGAGCTCCAGCTGGACTCATGGGTTCCTCTGGTTGGTTCAGGACTCACCTTGACCAGTTTAGCGAAGGTCTCGTAGATGAATATGAGGGAAATGAGGATGGAGAAGATCTCCTGAGTGAAGCGAGAAACAAAACGAACCAGGACGCTTCCATCCAAAGCCACGTTGACGATGACAATAAGCACCAGCCAGAAGCCGATCCAGACCCGACCCGTCAGGTACTCGATATCATTGTCTTTGCAGAACTGCACAGAAACACAGAGCGGCCCAGTTTCAGGGAGAACCTCAGCAGAACCAGCCTGAGGTTCTGGTTCTGTTAGAATCTCAGGTCACACGTGTTGTGCTCAAGTTTCATCCTGTGATCTTAGATCTCTTAGTTCGCATCTGGCCTTCATGTTCTAGATCTCTGAAGTTACTGAGATCATTCAGTAAAAACCTGAGAGACGGTCCAGATGGCCGTTAGGATCAGAACCTTAATCCCGTATTAATAGATCTTTGGATCAGTTTCTTCTCATTTCGACCAATGAGCTTTCAGCTATTGGCCACTTCCTGGCTGGAGAGCTTACCGTGTAGAAAGCTTCTTCAAACACCAGTAATGGACCCGAAAATCCGATCACCAGGAGAGGCTGAGCTCCCATGATGCTGAACACGATGCCCTGCATCGCAGTGGCAACTATCAACTCCGACACACCAATCAGACCCTCCGTCTTCTCACCTGCGTCAAAGGTCAAAGGTTAAATTTTAACGATATCTTCAACGTCCTTCCTTCGGAGGTTCTCACTCACCAAGCAGTCCGCCGAAGGTGATAGCCGGAGACAAGGCGGCAAAGTAAATAAAGATGACGGCCGCCATGCACTGGGGGTTCAGAGCATCCTTAATGTCACTGAGGTACTGAGGGTAGCGGCGGGTCACATCCTGGATAAGACCTCCAAAGAGTCGCCCTGAACGCCTCAGAGGCGCATCCCTGGACTGAAGAGGAACCAGAGAGTCTGAAAGAGATCAGCAGCAGGTACTGAGGTCGCAGAAGAGAAAACTCTTCAGTTTCACCAATACTGACGATATTCTGATGATATTCTGATAAAACTTTGACGATATTCTGATGATATTTTGACGATATTCTGATGATATTCTGATAAAACTTTGATGATATTCTGATAAAACTTTGACGATATTCTGATAATATTTTGATGATATTCTGCCGATATTCTGCCGATATTCAGATGTTATACTGACGATATGCTGATGATGATATGATGATATTCAGAGTCACTTTGGAGGGAGTGATTACTTATGCGTTCACTTATTTTGTTTAGTTTTTACTATTTTGGGATAAATCCATTTTAATTTTAACACAAGAAAGTTTTTTCTTAAAAAAATGTCAGATTTTGTTGCTCATGACTGAAAACAATAAAATTGATAAAACATCGGGGGAGTGAATACTTTATACAGACTACATGCTGATTATATTCAAATATCTCCCTTACGTTTCTACGATTAAGGCAAAAGTGAAATGATTGAAATGGTTGGGGACAGACTGACCTCGGTCTTTTTGAGGGACGCTTCGTTTCTCCTGCAGCTCGCCGCTATGGTCTCCATGGAAACCAGGAGAGGAGAGAAGAAGCTGATCTCTGGTGACCTCGGACGGCGGCAGAACGCCGCTGTGGTCCAGGAAGCGGCTCACGGCTGAGACCAGGTCCTGCTGGCTCTCTGCTCGGTGCGCCGCCTCAAGGAAGGGCTGGAAGAGCACAGAACCAGATGTTGTAATGCCCCCTGGTGGATGTATCCAGGAACAGCGTTACCTGAGAGCGGCGCCCACCTTGTCTGTCATCAGCGTGGAGATAGAGCGTCCGGTCTGGTGGTAGTCCAGGCCGGCCGTAGGTGGGCCCAGCAGGAAGTAGAAGAACCTGACCGGGACAGAACCCTCCAGAACTGAGTCCAAAAGAACCGCCTCCTGCAGACGCACAAACACCACGGAGGGCCGAAGCAGGACGCTCACGCAGCCTGCAGTCACAGCAGAGGGAATAAAAGAGTTCCAGACACAGATCCAGAACTGAGGGAAGCATCTGGGGTCCCAGAAAACCAGGCGGGTCAAAGGTCAGCCGCCAAACAGGTCTGGAGCAGAACCTGGTGGAGGCGGACCTCAGGGTGACCTCACCTGACCTCAGCTGACCTCAGCTGACTCAAGGTGACCTCAGGTTGATCTCATCTGACCTCAGGTTATTAACTTAAATGAGAGTCTGCCACCTTGTACCTGTAGAATCTATACTTATATATCTGCTGTTGGGCGACGGGAGGAATGAGATTTAGTTCTTTTAGACGGTTCACTTACATGACAGGCTGAAAGGTCAAAGGTCACATGAAGCCAGGCTTTATAAAACCAACTTGGCTTCTCTGCTGAGGAAACCAGTTCGTCTAACTTGGTCAACTGCAGGGCTGCACGACCAGTTCATACCTGCCAGGATGACGGCGCCCTCGGCTCCTACGTGGATCTTCGCCGTCAGCTTCCCGCCAGCGTTGGATCTGCATGGCGCGGCCTCCTGCTGGACAAAGGTCAGAGGTCAGATAACAGCTACAGGTGGCGCCATAGCTGGCACGTTAATGAGTTTACCTCCTTCTTGTTGACTTCAGTCTCTCTGTGATTGGTTGCGTTGGTGGAAAGCTCTGACTGGCTGCTGCATCCACCAATCAGGGAGGAGAGGTTGGCGGTACAGGTGAGACGGGAAGGGTTACTGGGTGGGTGATCAACTCTACTGACCCCGCCCACCTGTCTGTGATGATGGGGGGGGGGGGGCTCACCTGTGCGGCAGCAGCAGCGTTCTCAACAGCTCGTCTCGGCCTCCATCTTTAATGTGACCCTCCATCAGCATCATCTGCTGCACCACCTGCTGGGCGATGCCAGGCAGGGTTCTCTGCTGCAGGTCCAGAAGAACCGTGCCTGGAACCAGAACCACTGTTAGGACCTCCGGACCAGACCTGAAGGGGTCAGAGGGACAAGACTCACCATGGGAGACGAGCTTCTGCAGGGCCAGCAGGGATGAGGAGGCGGAGCCAGGCCTGCTGCTCGGCTCCGCCTCCTCCAGGTACCCGGACCATCGGGCCGTCGGCCTCCACCGCTGCTCCTGGTTCTGGTCCACCAACTCCCTCAGCTCCACAAGCATCTGACCCAAACACACACATGACCTTGAACTTTGACCTCACAATGCAGCACTGCCAGCTCACGCCTAACCAAACGCACACCGTCGTCACACACCTGACCTCTGACCCTGAAACAGCAGTCGTATCCTTGGCGACCAGGTCCCCACAGCACCCCCCCCACACACACACACACACACACACACAAGACTGGAGGTCCACGATGAGGTCCTCTGATGACGTTTGAAGATTCTGAAGAACCTGCTGCTAAACCGGGCCGGACCAGAACCGATCTGAACCGATCCCAAAGGTCCTACACTGACTGAACCAGAACCAACCCGAGCAGTTGTACCTCGTTCTGTTCGCTCCTCAGGTCCAGACCCGTCATCCTGCAGAGACACTGAGCAGGTGGAGCCTAAGCCCAGAGTATACATGCCACCCCCTTCCCCCCCACGACCCCCGGGCCGCCCCACCTGATCCACCTGGATCAACCTGGATCAGGTGGATCAACTCCTCTTTGTCTCTACATGCTTTGCTGTTGGAGGCGGACAGGCCCAATCTTCAGAACCTTCTACCTGTGAGGTGAAACCTGAGAACATCTGAGAACCTGGGAAGTGGTTCTGGTGGATCAGTGTGATAAGCTCTGCCCCCTGACCCCTGACCTCAGAGGCTCACCTGGAGGTTGCTGGCGGTATTGATCTGGTCGATCGATCCTGTGGAGCTCCGCCCAAACGGGACATCGTCTGACCTATGACCTGAGGGGGCGGAGTCAGAAGAAAGGAAAAGGATTAATTGTGTTTTTATCATTTTTCAAAATAAAAGCCCGGTGAGGTTCAGTCAGAATTCAAAGGTCATCATAGAACAAAGACTTTAGTTCTGGTTCTGATCCAGTCCATCTTAGCAAGTTCTAGACTGGTTCAATCAGACGGGTTCCAGAGATCCCAGTTTGTTCACGACATGATCAACCAGAGAGTAACTGGTGGAGAACCAGAGAGTAACTGGTGGAGAACTAGAGTAACTGATGGAAAACCAGAGAGTAACTGGTGGACAACCAGAGAGTAACTGGTGGACAACCAGAGTAACTGACGGAGAACCAGAGAGTAACTGGTGGAGAACCAGAGAGTAACTGGTGGAGAACCAGAGAGCAACTGGTGGAGAACCAGAGAGTAACTGGTAGAGAAGCAGAGTAAGTGATGGAGAACCCCAAAGTAACTGGGGGAGAACCATAGAGTAACTGGTAGAGAACCACACAGTAACTGGTAGAGAACCAGA
>JAVLVB010000795.1:51854-64458 GCA_032876305.1 Orestias chungarensis | reverse complement strand
TCACCACACCTGGACGCACACGCGCATCACCACACCTGGACGCACACGCGCATCACCACACCTGGACGCACACGCGCATCACCACACCTGGACGCATCACCACACCTGGAAGCAAACACACATCACCACACCTGGACGCAAACACGCATCACCACACCTGGACGCAAATACGCATCACCACACCTGGACGCATCACCACACCTGGACGCAAACGCGCACCACCACACCTGGACAATTTTGGTCCGATATCACTAATCAGAGCGCATTTCTGCTGTTAACAGAATGAAGGTAGCAGACGTCGGCCATCTTTGGAGATGAGGTCTGACGATAAAATGTTGCGTCAGATTTTTCTCAGCGCCGCTGCAGCTGAATCTGAGGAAGCATCACCTGACGCTGCAGCGGCGCCTTTAAACTGAACTCACTTCTGGTTCCAAGCTCAGACTTTGATGAACCAGATGAGTCGTGAATAAGCAGCAGAAACATTAATGAGGCTAAATTAGTTTCATTTTTAAATATACTTTATTTGATTCATTTACTTCTCGAGTTTCTTTAGTTTCAGTACAGATTCTTCGTCATTTCGCCCCCACCTGGACACACAGGTGTACGCACACCTGCATACGGCTCACAATGTCTCATTCCTCTCTCAGACATGTGGCCCCGCCCTTGTGGGCGTCGCCCTCCACCTACAGGGGGTGGAGCTTGTCTTTGAGCCGACCTTGGAGGCGGGGCCCGAACACTTTGTGAAAACCGTCATCCAGGATGTTTACGGTGTTGCCAGCCTGGTGACCCGGGTCTCTGCTCATCGCCACGGTAACTACCAGGTGAGTCTGCTGCTGCCGTGCTCTGCGTCTCATTGGCCGCTGCACACCTGACCACTCCTCACCTGTGTGCAGGCGTCCCTGCAGCAGCACCCAGAGCCGTGCGCTCTGGAGCAGGAAGCAACGGCGCGCCTGCTGCAGGTGAAGGAGGAGGCGGAACTGCTGAGGGTGGAACAGGCCAGGTACTCTCACCTGTGGCTGTGCGACAAGAGGGCGGCGTTCCTGGAGTTCCTGACCTATGGCAGGCGGCTGGCCGGCGAGGCGGAGGCTGAGCGCAGGCCCCCCACCCTGGGAGACTTCCAGAGAGAGGTGGCTCACCGGACGCACCTGTGACCTGTCTGGAGTTCCTCCCTCTAGTGTCTAACAGGTGAGGCTTCCTCTCACAGATCCAGGCGCTGCTCACCTGCAGCTCTGAGGTGGGCCGGCTGGAGGGGGCGGTGCTTCAGGGCTGGCTGCGTGTGGAGCTGCAGCCTTTCTCCGCCCGCCTGCTGTCGGTCATCGAAGACTGGAAGCACATGTACACCCGCCACCTACTGGAGGCCGCCACCTCCAGGTGAGTTTACCTGGCCCCAGACCCAGCGCGGGGTCAGAGGTCACATCGATTAGCGTGTTCTGTGTTCAGTCTGCAGCAGGCGACCCGACCCGGCGCCGACGACCAAGAGTGCTCCCCTCCTCCGCTCTCGCTGACAAACACCATCATGCTGCTGGAGGCTGCGGGGGCGGAGCTTCCAGCACACCTGGCCGCACAGCTGCAGGTAACGCCCACTGACCAAAAACCAAAAAGTTTTAGAGTCGACCCGGTTCTGATGGTTCCGTGTGAGCAGAACCTGACAAAGTTGAAAACACAGATGCATGCTGGGAGTAATCTGAAGCTCAGAGCCGGTCAGAACCGACCCGACCCGGAATAACCGGGACAAAACCAGGTTAAAGATCCGATTACAGTCGGACCGTGTCCTCATTTCTGGTTCTGGTCGAGGGTCTCGGTCTCCATGTGGCTTAATGGGTTCCCTCATGGTACTCCGGCTTCCTCCGAGAGGTCGTGACCCCTGGAGAGGGGGGAGACGCCCTCACCAACATGGAGCACTGATTTAATGCAGAAGAAGCTCAGCTGCTCTGATGGTTGTTTTACGGTCCAGAACCTGAAGCTCCTCCTCCAGAACCAGAACTGGGTCGCTGCCCGACCTCTGAAGCCTAACAGCCTGTTTCCTTCCACAGTGACGCCCTGACATCTCCTCAGAGGACAGCAGGGGGCGCCGCCGCGCCTCATTTTCTGACTCTTCAATAAAAAAAGCTTCAGTTTGAACGTTTGTCAGTTTCCCTGTTGATGGAGCACCTCAGATATACTGGGAACGCTGGGAATCCCCCATTTCATTAAGCTCCAGCATGGATCCAAATATAACCGTCCCTTTAAGAGGCCCCGCCCACCTGATCACAGCTCTAACAACAGTAATAATACAAAATCATTTCATCCGCAGATCAGACTATTTCAACTGGGAACTGGGAATGGTTCCAGGAACCAGACCTAATGGGTCTGGAGGTTTCAGAGTCCCGTCCAGAACCGGGTCGGTACTGAGAGACAGACAGTGAGATAACTTACTGGTTTAATCTGGAAGTAAAGCAGACAGGCACAGTGATGAGGAGCCGACAGAGAAACAGCAGCTAAAAAAATAAAAACCAGTCTCCATGGCAACAGCATCCAGTCCAGCCGCCGGCCAATCAGAGAGCGGCTAACGGCGGTAGACTCCGAACGCCACCAGGCTGAGGAAGATGGTGATCCCGACCAGCGAGGCCGTGGCGGGGGCGGTGAAGAACTGCCGGTACTGGATCTGGCAGTACCAGAGCACCGACAGCATCAGAACCAGCAGCGGCACCATCAGGCTGCCCACGTTCAGCGCCACCTGCACCTGGTCGGCGGGCCGGGCCGCCCCCGCCGCCCCCCCGCCCACGTGCTGGGAGATGTGGCAGTGAAGCACGCAGTTGTGCGCCAGGTTGAGGGACGCCAGCGTCTGGGCGTCGTCCGTCAGCAGCTGACCCTGGTAGATGAGCCGGACCTGCTGCTCCTGGCCCGCAAAGTAGGTTCTGAAACACAGCAAGGGACAGTCGGGTCAGAACCGCCAGGCTGTAACATGATGGAGGAGAGAGGAGGGTTCTGCAGCAGTCGGGACTAAAACGACTGAATGCTTTACATGTTCATGTTAGTCCTCTGCTAGCAATAACTTCTTAATCTGACACTAGAATGAGATTAGCCCCTCCCTTTAGTCCTACTGCAGACAGGAACAGCCAATCGGAGCCAGGGGGAGGGTCTTAGCGTCGCTAATCAGGCTGGTCTACAGCTAGCTGGGAGGATAATCTCTTAAAGTTGTTTCTGCAGCAACATGCAGATAAATGTGATTGGCAGACATAAGTCCCTCCCCCCCGCTCTGATTGGCTGTCTGTGAGCAGGTTAGTTCGTACCGTTTGATGTAGCCGATGGTGTCCTGCGGTTCCACCTGCGCTGTTCTCTCTGTGTCATTGAGAAACTTGAGGCGGAGCACCATGCTCCTCCCCTCTGCTCTCAAAGCCCCACCCCCTCTGTCAGGCCCCTCCCCGCTGGGCGGGGCCTCCGAGGGAGCTTCGTCGCCACTGGAGGAGGGGAGGGTCCTTTCTGGGGGGGCGTGGCCCGTGGAGGAAGTAACCGGCTGCTCCGATGGCTCCGAGGTTCGTGTTGAGATCCAGGCGAGCAGCAGAACCGCCAGCAGCAGCAGAGACGCAAACAGCAGCGTCACCTCGTCCCCGATGCCTTCGATCAGAGCCATCACCCAGGGCAACGCACCTGCACATGTGGGCGGAGCTTACATCACAACGCTTAAAGTGAGGATCTCGTACAGGTGAGCTCAGGTTCTGCTTCAGGTCCTACCTGCACCGGTCTCCATGCCAACGCTGGAACAATGGCCCTAAGCTCCGCCTTCTGGTCGCTAATCTCTGTTAGGTTTGTTTTTTTTGCTAGTGCTTCACGTAAAAATAAACCGAGATTAAATTAGTTTACTCGCAGATTAAACCAAAGATACGACCAACGTTTGTCTTCGTATTTAAAACTTTATTTACCCATAATCACAGTTTCCTCTATTATACCTGTGCAGGTGAAGCTCCGCCTCTATCTGAGACAGGAAGCAGCTGACCCCGCGACCCCACAGGGATAATCTGGATTATGGATATATAATATTTAGTTTGCTCCTGACTGGTAACAAACTTAACTTTATATATATTCAGGTTTAAAACGTCTCACTGAAATTAATTTGGATATTTCAGTGATTTTTGTTATGGTCAGATTATTTTAACAGTGATAAGATGTTTATTAAGATCCTCATTTATTTCCTCATTTGTCAGCAAAGTTAAAAACAAAGTTTAGTAATTTTTTGTTGTCCTAAAAACCTAAAACCACATTTGTGTTTAAACAGTGATGGCAGTGATGCATTCTGGGTAATTAACCATCTAACTGGTGTTTATGTGGATGAAAGGTCAGAGGTCAGCGCCTGGTTCTGATCCAGAACATGAGTCACGTGACCTCTGAGCTTCCCGAACCCTCTCTGGGTTCGGGATTTTGGCTGTGGAGGTTCGGCTGGTTCCGGTTCGGTCCGGCTGAACCAGCTACCAGTTCGGGGCTGCTCGCACCTGAGCTCACCTGGACGGCTAACTGGACCCGGAGCCAACGGTGGTACCGAGCGGACGCCGAGCCGGCCCGGACCGGCTCAGGTTCGGCCGCTGAAGGATCAGAACCAGAACTCACCGTCTCACAGAAGAAGCTTCATAGCGGAGCTGTTAGCCTCCAAGCTAAAGGCTAGTCTGGCTGCTGCCGGTTCTTCTTCTACGGTTCTGACGGAGCGGAGGCGGCGCTGCGCCCCTGCTGGTCACCGGCCGCAGCTACAGCCTCCGGCCCGGTTCCGGTTCTACCCAGCAGTAAACAGAACCGAGTATTTTTATTGTCAGGGATTAATGTTTATTATGGGCCGTTGGGTCTGACCACGAGGATGCTCCTCTTCCTGGTACCGGTACCAGGTTCTGTTTACATTCAGTCCAGGACCAGAACTCTCAGGTCCAGTTAGTGGAGCCCAGATATGAGGTCCATATCCAACAGAACCAGAACCAGCCTTCAGTCTGACCTGGTTCTGTCAGTGTCACTAAACAGGGACTGTCCCTTTAACGCGCTGAGCCCGACCAGCAGGGGGCGGCAGCGTCGGGTTTGTTTTGGGCCCAGTCAGAACCACCAGAACTTCAGTGCTTGTGTTACTGATGCTTGTGTGACCGGAACCGGTGGAGACGGAGCGGGCTGGTCCTGTTGGACCTGCTGCAGCTTTATGGGCTGGGTAGGATGGACCTGACCCGGTTCCGTTCATGTTCCGGCACATAAGGAACCGGAGTCCCAAGAAGGGAGTCCAGAACCAGCTGCGGGGGTCCAGATGGTTCCGGTTCTCGGCGTCCTCTCAGAGACAGTCTCAGCTCGCGTGTCTGTCCCGCAGCGGCTCCATCTGGACCGGGACCAGAAGCCTTGCTGGTGCCGGTCCCGCAGCGGCTCCATCTGGACCGGGACCAGGACCCTTGCTGGTGCCGGTCCCGCGGCGGCTCCATCTGGACCGGGACCAGCACCCTTGCTGGTGCCGGTCCCGCGGCGGCTCCATCTGGACCGGGACCAGAAGCCTTGCTGGTGCCGGTCCCGCGGCGGCTCCATCTGGACCGGGACCAGAAGCCTTGCTGGTGCCGGTCCCGCGGCGGCTCCATCTGGACCGGGACCCTTGCTGGTGCCGGTCCCGCGGCGGCTCCATCTGGACCGGGACCGGCACCCTTGCTGCTGCTGGTCCCGCGGCGGCTCTGGCTGCAGCTCTGTCCGCGGCTCTGGTTTCATCCTCCGCCTTTGTCTCATGTCTTCCCTCGCAGGTCCTCCCCCTGCGGCGCGGGGCGGAGTTTCATACCGAGCCAGACGCTCCTTTTGTCGGATCCGTTTCCATCTGCCTCCGCGGGGTTTACGGGCGAACAACAGGCGCCTAAAACGGCCCAGGACCGTCCGAACCGACGCGGTTCTGTCCGGGGACATTCCAGGAGTCCATCGGAACCGGCAGGTAAGCGGTGGGTTCGTATTTTAACCGGATTCCGTGTTTTTTCTGCTCGCTTGTCCCCGAGTCCTCGGAGCATTCATGGCGGCTCCGCAGTGAGGCTTTCAGGGGCGCCGAGGACGATCTTTCCGCTGCGACCCGACAGCAGCTCCCGGTTCCGGTTAGCGGCCCGGTCCAGTCGGGGGAGGCGCAGATGTTGTTTTTCCAGAACATTTTAAAAGCTTTAGGCTGTTTTTTACCGTCTCTACGGTTTAACTTTAAGGAATATCGGCCGCACATGTCGGAACCGGCCGACCTGCGCGAGTTGGACCGGGACCGTTTCCGCCCGTAATCTGCGCACTTTGGTCGGTTTACCGGGGAAAACGTCCCGGAGCAGATCAGCGGAAGCTGCGTGCTGACTCCTGCCGGAGGAGGCGCGCCATTACCGGGACAGCTGCGGGGCCCCGGGCGGGCTCCTGCACCGCGGCCCCTCATGGGCCCCCGCGGCTCGGGGTGATGAGTAAAGTTCCGGACCGGGTCTTTATAAGCTACAGTTGCCCCCCCCCCCCAAACACGGCTGCTGGGTCCGGAGCTGAACCTCCAGCTGCTGCAGCCCCAGCGGCTCTCTGCGCCCCCTGGCGGCGGCAGGAGGAAGAACATGCTGGGGGGGGGGGGGGGTCCAGAAACCAAGAGGTGAACAGTCTGGTGGCCATGAAGCAGCTCGGAGCTGCAAGAAGGTTGGTAGTCAAATTCCCGTTCAGGTGAGCGACTCACCTGTGTCACCTGTGTGCAGACCAGCGGGGGGGTGGAGGCTCCTCCATCAGCCGCTCAGGATGAACGGCAGCAGCAGCGTCTCTGCGGCTCAAAGCGCCAGGATCAAAGCTGACCCAGGTAAAGTGACGCCCCTCCCAGGTGGAGACACCTGTCCCCCCCCAGATGCTGACCTCTGTCTGTCCCCAGACGCCTGGACCCAGGAGGACAGTCTGACTCTGCTGGAGCGGATCCGCGGCCTGCTGCCCGACGGAGACGGCATGAAGTACAAGACCACCGAGTCTCACCTGGACTGGGACAAGGTCGGCTTTGGACGCTTCTCTGGGGACGTCTGCCGCCAGAAGTGGCAGAAGGTGTCGTCTGAGGTAGCGGGCCGCCGTCACCTGACCTACGTGATCACCTGACCCCCCCTCACCTCTGACCGTTCTGTTGCAGGTCCGGAAGTACCGCACCATGACCGAGCTCATCGTGGACGCCATCGACTTCGTCAAGAACCCGTATAAAGGCAAGAAGCTGAAGGTGAGGGGGTCCACCTGCCCAGAACCAGGTGTTCTCAGAACCGGGCCGGCGCTGACTCTCCTGTCCGTCCTCTGGGCTCCAGACTCACCCGGACTTCCCTAAGAAGCCTCTGACTCCGTACTTCCGCTTCTTCATGGAGAAACGAGCCAAATATGCCAAGATCCACCCGGAGATGAGCAACCTGGACCTCACCAAGATCCTGTCCAAGAAGTACAAGGAGCTCCCCGACAGGAAGAAGGTGGGGACCAGAACCAGAACCGGGTCTGGACCAGAACCAGAACTCTGCTTTGTCTCCCTGCAGCAAAAGTACATCACAGAGTTCCAGCGGGAGAAGGAGGCGTTTGAGAAGAACATGACCCGCTTCAGGTGAGTCCTGCCCCGCCCCTTCGGCTGTTGTCATGGCAACGCCCTGACCTCAGGTTAACCCTAACCCCCGCAGGGAGGAGCACCCGGACCTGATGGAGGAGAGGAAGAAGTCGGACCTGCCGGAAAAACCCAAAACCCCCCAGCAGCTGTGGTACAACCACGAGAAGAAGGCCTACATGAAGCTGCACCCAGAGGTACCAGGCCCGGCCCGGCTCTGATCGGGGAGCTCCGCCCCCCGCTGACCAGGTGTGTGTTCCCAGGTGAGCCAGAAGGAGCTGAAGGAGGCGCTGAGGAGGCAGTGGTCCCAGCTGTCGGACAAGAAAAGGCTCAAATGGATCAGCAAGGCGCTGGAGCTGCAGAAGGACTACGAGGTAAAGGTTCTGGTTCTGTTAGTGTTGCCGGGCCGCCGCTCTGACGGCGCCGCTGTGTTGCAGGACAGCATGAGGGCGTACCACCAAGCCCACCCGGACGCCGCCTCAGACGAGCACGTGCGCTCCGTCCTCACCAAGGCCGAGAGACAGCTGAAGGACAAGTTTGACGGCCGGCCGACCAAGCCGCCGCCGTGAGTCCAGACCCGTCAGAATCGGGCCGGCCCCAGCCCGGTTCTGACCCGTGCGTGTCTCTGCAGGAACGGATACTCGCTGTACTGCGCCGAGCTGATGGTGAAGATGAAGGACGTGCCGAGCACGGAGCGCATGGTGCTGTGCAGCAAGCGGTGGAAGATGCAGACGCAGAAGGAGAAGGACATGTTGCAGAAACGCTGCGAGCAGGTCGGTACCGAGCCGCCGCCAGCGCCGCCACACACGCCCCCCTTAACGCCACTTCCTGTCTGCAGAGAAAGAAGCAGTACAACGTGGACCTGCAGCGCTTCCTGGAGGTGAGGCTCCGCCCACCAGACTCGGGAATCGAACCCGCAGCCACAGCCGTGTAACGTCCTCGTCTATTCCAGAGCCTTCCTGAGGAGGAGCGAGAGCGCGTGCTGTCGGAGGAGAAGATGGGCGGGGCCAGGCTGAATGTGGGCGGGGCTCCCGGCCCCCACAGAGCCAAATCTCCGTCGGTGAAGGTACCGCCTTCTTCTTCTTCTTCTGCTCCTCCATCAGAACCAGAACCAAAGCTCGCTCTCGTCTCAGGAACCAGAACCCTGGGTCCCGGCGAGAGCGCCCAGAGACAGACGGGACACCAAGAAGACGGCGAAGCTTCCTGACACGCCCAAGACGGCGGAGGAGACGTGGCAGCACAGCGTGATGGGCGACTACCTGGCCAGGTTCAGGGTACGGATGGCAGCGGCGGGTCGGGCTGGGCCCAGGTGAGCGTCATGTGAGCGTCATGTGACCTGTGTTACAGAGCGACCGCAGGAAGGCGCAGGCGGCGATGGAGTCAGCCTGGAGGTCCATGGAGAAGAAGGAGAAGATTCCCTGGATCAAGAAAGCGGCGGAGGACCAGAAGCGTTACGAGGTTCAGAAGCAACAGCGAGACACGCCCCTTATATGCAGTAGACACACCCACCAACATAGTGGCCACGCCCACATATAATGCAAACCATCCACTTCTCCCCGTGTTGCACTGACTCTCTCTGTCCTGCAGAGGGAGCTGTCAGAGATGAGAGCTGCTGGCCACAGGAAGCCCAAGTTTGACGGGGAACCCAAGAAGCCTCCAGTGTGAGTTTGATCTGTGGGTCAGCAGAACCGGGCCGGTACCGGACAGGTTCCTGTTCTCTAGTTTAAACTGGACCACGTAAACCTGCCTGGTTAGCAGCAGTGATGCATTATGGGTAAAAACTATCGTTAGTGCCGTTTTCACTAGTGTGGAACCTTAGAAATGTGACAGTATGAACATTATCAGAAAACTGAGTTTCTGGTCTGACCTCTGACCCCAGGAGCGGCTACCAGATGTTCTCCCAGGAGCTGCTGACCAACGGCGAGCTGAACCACTTCAGCCTGAAGGAGCGCATGGTGGAGATCGGCAAGCGCTGGCAGAAGCTGAGCCAGATCCAGAAGGAGCGCTACAAGAAGCAGGTGGAGGAGCAGCAGCTGGAGTACAAGGCGGAGCTGGAGGCCTGGGTCAAGGTAGGCCACGCCCCCCTCACCCCACCCACGGCCGCGACCCCGCCGCTGACCTCTCTCTGTCTCCTCCAGTCGCTGTCGCCGCAGGACCGAGCCGTCTACAAGGAGTTCTCGTCCTCGGTGAGTCCCGCCACCCCCCAGGAGGCGGGGCCAGGTATGCTTCCGTCTCACCTGAGCTCAAACCTGTTTGTGATTGGCAGAAGCGCCGCAGCACCGCCAAAGCCACCAGCAGCCCCGTCACCAAGGTGCGCGTGACGGCAAAGGGGAAGGTGGGCGGAGCCAGAGCCGTGACCCCGGGGGTCAGCGTGGGGAAGAGGTCCATGGCGTACCGCGCCAAGGTAGGACGCTGCCACGCATAGCCCTCAGCACGGTCTGTCAGGCACTGAGGGAGCCATGCGTCTCTCAGCAGGACATGTCCGACTCTGACGAAGACAAGAGCGAGTCGTCGGACTCCGACGACGAGACGTCAGAAAGCACAGACAGCGAGGACGAAGACGAGGTGAAAGGTCGCTCTGTGGTAGAGCCCTGCAGCTTCCTGTTGCGATGGTAACCGTTTTAAGCACTTCCTCTCTCGCTTCTCAGAATGACGATGATGAGGACGATGATCAGTCTTCCTCCGAGGAATCCAGCGAGTTGGACTCAGATTAGCCCCGCCTCCTCACTGAAGGACAGACTCTACTGGCCACGCCCCTCCCCTGCCAGTCAACAGCAGACGATGAGGGGCGGCGATGTCTAAAGTGGGCGGGGCCTGACAGCGTTTTGTTACAAATGTTTAGGTTTTTATCTGACAGTTCATGGGTGGATGACAGCTTCCTGTGTGGGTGGGGTTTGTACATTACCACGTGCAGGGGGCGGAGTCAACTAAATAAATGCACTTTTTCCAAACCGCCTGGTCTGATGTGACATCATCACAGCGGCGTTATGCCAAGTCCTGGAGACGTTAGTGGGACCTCGTGTTCGTAGATGAGCTTCGTTCAGATAAAGACGTGTTCCTGTCTTCATGTCCCTGATCTACTACAAACATTAGTTAGGATTTTAAATCTAATTCATGTTTTCTAATTTTTATGTTGAATTAAAAAAAGTATTAACTTTGACTGGAGTATTTCTGGGTACCCCGGTCATCGTGGATCAGAGGGGCGTGGCTTTTTCCAGCTGGAGGGGAAATAAAGACTCCGACTCGTTTAGCTCCTTCCAGCTTTTATAAATGTTCCAGCCGATAGAATATAAACAACCTGCTCTCCTCCTGATACACAAATAAATAATCTCACCTTTGACCCCAACACCCACCCCCAAACCTTTGGCACATGCTTTAGAAATGTCCCTCATGCATCATGGTTACCATGGTTAAACAACTGTAGACAACAGCCCTGCCCCCCCTGTTGCACAGCCTGATGGGAATCTGAGTCCTCAACCAACCCCCCCCCTCGCATCCTTCCCCAGGTCATAGCGGGACGTCCAGCAGCTTCTGGTGCAGGTACCGCTTCACCTCCTCGATGCCGTTCAGCTTCTCCAGTTCGTGGTACGGCAGCTGAGAGAGGACAAGAGAGACGAGTCACATGACCAGCAGGTCTGGTTCTGCTCTGCAGGTTCTGGAGCGTTGGACCTACCTGCAGGATTATGTAGCCCAGCAGCCGCAGGTGACGGTCCCGCATGGCGCGGGACCCCACCAGGACCTCGGAGTTGTGACAGTAGTGCCACTTGTCGTTGACAGACATGATGACTCTGCACACAGATACTGGGGATCAGAGGTAGCCCCTCGGTTCTGATGGGACCCAGAAGTGGGTCGTGACGGTGGACTCACCTGTGGATCGGCCTCTGCTCTTCTGGGTCTCCCGTGTCGGGGGGGTGCAGCGGCGGTGACGGGGTCCCCCTGCCGGTACCGGAAGGTTCAGGGTAAAACTCGGGGAGGTCACCGTCTGTCCTCTGGACCTCCGGGCCCGTTGGGGCCCCGTCGTCCTCTAGGATTTTCCCAATAGAAAACTGGAAGAGGGAGTCCGGGGGGGGCCCCCCTGTAGATGTAGGCGGGGGGGGCAGGTTGTCGGAGGCGGTGCTGCTGAGGGTTGAGCTGAAGCCCCTGCCCTCCATGGCTCCGTCCGCTCGTTCAGCGACGGCGCCGGGCGTGTCATCGTCCTCGAACGCCATGAACGGGGAGAAGTTCTGCAGCTCCGAGGTCACCGTGGCAACGGAGGCTGGCTTGGTCGCCACGGCAACGCAGGAAGGAGGAACACAGGGTCCGGACCGGATGGGCAGAACTCGACCGGAACTGTCCAACCAAAGGACAAAGTCTGCAGGACAAACGAGGACACGGTACCTTAGAACTCTGCAGTACTGCATAGTGGCAGGGAGTACCCTGAAACATTTAGATACAAATGCTTCAGTGCTCTGATGTGCTCTGAAATTAAAAGTCGTGAGTGCTACTATGGAGTAGGGAGTAGTTGTGTGTATAGTTTGGATCCATCTGGTAGTACTGAGTACTGAGCTTTGTAGTGTATTTGCTGTACCTGAATGTGTTACTGTAATACCTGTGTAGTAGCCAGGGGGCAGCACTTGGTCCTGTTTGTAGTTGTGTTCTCCAACCAGCTGACGCAGAGCTTCAGCCACCAAACCTTTATAACTGAAACCCAACAGAACAGACTAGAACCACTGATGTCAGTTAGCCCTGCCCCTTTTGATCCCAAGCTCAGCTCTGAGATCTCATTGGACCGACGGGTGCGCCCGTCTCACCTGTACTTCCTGTTGACCTCGTCCGCGGTGAGGGCGTGGTCAAACATCAGCACCTTGTGTGCGTCCTGCAGGCGGGGTCCGGTGTAGTCGTGGTACTCCAGCTCCACGGTGGCATCCAGCAGCGACAGGTATCTCCTGACGATCAGAGCGTACGGACTGTCTACGGAGAGAGAGTGGTGGTTAGGCTGGGCAAGGGGTACTGGTGGAACCAGGGGAAGGAACCAGAGGGAGGAACCAGGGGGAGGAACTAGGCGGAACCAGAGGGAGGAACCAGAGG
>JAVLVB010000794.1:122534-154698 GCA_032876305.1 Orestias chungarensis | reverse complement strand
GATTCCAGAGGAGTGAATGCTGCAAGTCAATGACTCGATGCAATCTGCTGGGGTTCCTTAGATTGGAAACTTTTTCAAATTGATTTGTTAGAATGTATCCTTGATTTTAATTGATTTTTTGTAAAGTGCCTTGAGACGACACCTGTTGTAAATTGGCGCTATATAAATAAACTGATTCTTGATTCTTGATTCTTGGTTTCCGGAAATGATTAAATGTAGCGGTTTCGTCTGAAGAGTTATTTGGGGAAGGGATCTTCCATCAATGGCCGTGACTCGTAGAGGGACAGTTAGTGGTTCGGTCTCAACAATCATTTGTTGGACTAGCGAGCTGTCAATGAGATTCTGTTCGCAGCCTGAATCAACTAGAGCGGACATGGGTAATGTCTGGTTCTTGAACACTAACGTGCCAGGTAATGATAGGCGAGGGGAGTCGTTACTTTGTAGGTGGTCCGCCAGCCTCTTCGCCTCAACTGGCGGACCGAGAAGTTTAAACGGACCGGGCACTGGGCGAGGAAGTGTCCATGGGATCCAGAGTACAGACAAAGACTGGCTGAGATTTGCCTTTGCCGCTCCTCTGGGGAGAGGCGAGTCCGACCCACCTGCATGGGTTCGGGGTCCTGAGGAGCAGGAGGAGAAGGAGAGACCACAGGAGTAGATGTAACACGTCCCAGGTTCCTAAATGCCGGGTCTCTCCGGTTTCTATCCCTAGTACGAGACCGGATTCGTTATCCAGGCGAATGGTCAGATTTATTAGTTCTTCTAACGTCTCTGGTTCGTCTAAGGTAGCGAGTTCATCTTTAAGAGACTCGTTCAGAGCGTTAAAATAAGCGCTCTTTAATGCCGCTGCATTCCATTCGGTATCCGCAGCTCTTATTCTAAAATCTAGGGCAAATTCTGCTATAGTACGCTGGCCCTGTTTGATTTTCCATAATTCGCGTGAAATAAACCATTTATCCGAGTCATGACTGAATACTTGTCGTAACTCCCGAAAATCATCTAACGACCAACCACAATCACTTGGGAATGGGAAACGTGCCTCAGCCCACTCTAAAGCCCGCCCGGACAACAGGGACAAGATATAAGCGATCTTGGTGCTGTCGTGAGAAAAACTTTGCGGAGAGTGTTTGAATATTATAGAACATTGTAACAGAAAACCCTTACATTTGCTCAGGTCACCAGAAAATCTTTAAGGAGTTGGAGTCCGGATTTCCGAAAATGTGGTTTGGACTACTGGACTGGATCTGGAACTGACGCAGGATCTGGGGATGGGGTCTGAGGGACAGAACTGTGAAGAAGGTTAGCAAGTTCGTCTAGCCTGTCGGTTGGTTTCAGCTTGGTGTGTGCCAAGTTCTCTCAAGGCTATGTTTGACTGTAACGGGGTGTGTTGTTCAGATAAGGTTCTCCTGATCGCGTCTGCTGGGCTTGCTTGTTGGCCTGAGTGTTCTGTCATGATGGGATTATTTACAAACCCACATGCAGAACACAACACAGGAGAGAGAGTTTCAGTAAAAGTGAATTTATTAAATTATAACTGAACAGTGTAAAGTAACGGGTCTGGTCCAGAGAGAAGCGGGGCTCACGGAGCAGTCGGCTTACTAAGAAAACACACAGCGAGGAGGTGGTGAGTTCAATGCCGTCGGAGACGGCAATGCCGACAGATATTGGAAAGATCTTACTTGTGGAAGTGGGGTGCCAAGCCTGGGGGGTTTGCTGAGGGTGTTCGAGGTCCTTGAAGATGAAGTGCGATGGAGGGCGGACAGACAGGTTAAGGTAGACAGGAGTTAGAGGAGCTGCACAACGGCCAGGCGGAGAATCCAGGCGCTTGAAAACTGACGGAGGTGGTGAGTTCGGGAATTCAGGCAACCTGTGGGTTCGTTCCACAGCGTCACGAGGATGGTTTTATCCAGAAAACCAGGTAGATCACCACAAGAAGGATCCAGGGCGTCTCCAAGTAAAACCTGACAACAGGAAAAAACAGGAAGAATCACTAAGAGATCAGATCAACAGGGGAAACAGAGACTAACTCTAGGAGGCTCAGAGGTACCGTTACTGGCTAACACTCAGGCGCCGTACAGGCCGTCAGCTCCTCTTGTACTCACTGCTTGATGAACAGATAGGACTCAGGTGTGCAGGACGACAGCCCACAACTCCGGGAAAGGTGAGTCTGACGCTATCTGGTGGCTGAATGGTGAGTGGCGACAGCAAAGAACAAACAGCAAAGGACCCCGGAACAAAACACCATGTTTGACTGTCATTATGATGTTCTTCTTTTGAAATGTGATTTTAAGTTTCTTATCAACACTGATAAAATGAAAAAGTTGCATTTCTCCTAACGTTTGGTGATAATAACAAGCTTTATTGGGCCGTTGTGTTGGGATGTCCTATAGTAAGAAAGATCTTTTTTAATGAAACTTAAGAACACTGTTTGGCCCAGCCAGGGGATGGATGGAGGGATGTTCCACACGTATTCTTTGGTTTGTGAAAAATAACACCTCTACAGACCGATACCTACAATCCAGCCTGCAGCATCAATATTTGACTTGACAAGATAATTGCATGAGAAAAATTTTCTCTCCATACTATACTAAGAAAATTTACTGATACCAATTATATTTAGCCAAAAATACTAATTTTATGTATAATAATAATTATTTTTTTTAGATTAAATGACATTTTTTATAGAGCATATAATTCATCCATTTTAACAGGAATAGTAACACAGTTCCTTTACTTCCTCTATTCCTTTTTTCCTCCCTTGTTGTCAGTACGTTAGACATGAAAGGCCACAAATTAAATCTACTGAAGTATCCATAGAAAGGGGAAAAAGGGGAAAACTGAACAAATGTGAAAACAAAAAATATGATGATGAATCAACACAAAATAAGGAAAAATGTAATGAAAAGGAAAACTGGGGAGATCAAAACCACAGCTATAAGAAAGTATCAAAACACGACGTTCCAATGATAAATACTTCAGTCTTTAGGGCAGATGCTACATGTGCTGTGGCACATACAGAATAAAACATGTAAGACGAGTGTGCAGATAAATCATTATTATTTAGCTGTGCTGTCTCGTCTGTTGGGGACACAATAAATGTCTGTCAGCATCCAGATCCATCTTCTCCACATTAAAAATGAATCTGACATCCATCCTCTCAATCCTTGCTTCGCCACTCCTCGTCCTTTCAAACGATCTGCAGAGAACAGGCCATTGATTTCTCATCATGCGTTGTCATGTCAGGTTACAATGTCCTCTGTTACTGCATAGCAACTGATGTCTAGGCTGCAGATTTACACTAAAGTATTAGTATTCTTTCCGAGAGCCCTGAAAACATAGTAAGGTGAAAACAATACTTTATAATGTACAAAAGCTCAAATTGAGTGGATGGGAACTTTAAACTACATTTTAAATACATTTTTGCAGGGAACTTAAAAGATCTTAAAAGATCAGAAAAGTCTTATCCATGTAGTTTTATGAGGTTGATAATCTTAATATAGTTTAGAAATCTAAAAAAAACATGGGTCATGTATGACCCACATGAGTTATTTACACTTCAAATGTGTGTGCCGTTGTTTCTTTTTTAATTCTTGCCATTAATATCTCACTGGTGCTGCAGCACAAAACCTTATAGTGTCAAAATACCATCTCACACAAAATTGATTACTTTTGCCTCTTTGACAGTCGTAGTGTTGCATTTGTTACAACCAGAATAACATATTTCCAAGTGAAGTTTACTTTTGGATAAAAACTAAAAGTCACCTTTTATATTGATATTTGTACTTTTTTGTAGAGATTGAGAAAGTATTCATTCTTTACGCTTTTTTAAAGAAGGTATAAGACTGAATGATTTATGTGAAGAATCTTTTTTACTTGGTTTGATCAGAGAGATTTACAGACCATCTGCAGTACTGATATAAACCTTAAAAAAAATTATATATATATATATATATATATATATATATATATATATATATATATAATTTTTTTTAAGGTTTCTTGTGGTTCTGTCAGTAGGTTTGATGTTTCTGACACCACAAATGAACAGTATGAAGGTAGTTTACACATGCCGCATTGATATATGGCCTGACAAAAACAAAATATGGGGGGTTTTTCTATGATTACTCTTTCATCTTTTAATTTCACCACATCTCTAACATGTTAACTAAATGCCAGAATTAACATTAACAGATGGAATTATGTAATATGTAAAAAAACACAATTTATGTTAAAGTAGAAATTAACCTCTTTGTAAAACTGCTACATAAAAGCGACTTCTTCACAATCAGTTAAACAGTTTGGTCATTTTCCTCTTTGGTGCATTAAGTTGTTCTTTGGATACACATTTATTATATTTGTAATGATTTGTTTCTGAGTGTCCTACAGTATGTAAAGCATTCTACTTTTTTGTCACAGAATCTCTTTTAAGAAATGTATATGTTCTGCTTGTAAGGAGCCTAAATTTCTCTGAAAAGTTGAATATAGATAGTTTCCATCCAGTAGTTCCTCCAAGGCTTTCTATAAATAGCAAAGACCAACTTTTACTGAATAAAGACTTTTTTAAGAGCCAGCTTACACAGAAGGACTTGGTTATACTTTTCACACTTTGAGAAGGTTCAGTAAGGGAGCTACTACAATATCAATGTCTGAAATGAATAGCAGCTCAGGGTGATCGTTGTATAAGCATTGGCTTCGCACTGTAGGAGAATATCTCCTGGCCTCTCTAAGCTAAACATCAACTTATAGGTAAAACATACATAGAATAAAATAGAATAGAATAGAAGACAATAGAAACAAAATCAGGATACCTCACTCAAGCAAGAAGAATAGTGGTAATACTGTAAAAATGATCTGCAGTGAATGGAAGCAGCTAAAGGTCTCCTACATAACACACACACATTGTTGACATGGGAAAACTAAGAACATGTTGGTAAAGAACAAATTGAGACATGAAACTTAATTTGTGAAAATAGTAGCTTTTGTTATTTTTCAAAATATATTAGTTAAATTCATGGAGAAACCAAACCATGCTTTGAACAGCCCTTTCAGAGATTTAAAGGTGTTAAAGTTCACCTGCTTAATTAAAAAATCATCAACTTAAAAAATGACACTACTTTGGGAGGCATGTCAGAAACTCATGGCTGTTTAACACAGTGGCTTTGTTGGGTATCCACATGCTTTTGCCACAATAGACATGAACATTTAAAAGAAACAGATTTGCTATTCAACACCTCACTTGGAAAAAGAGACCCGGCAGGTTTGTTTTCTACAACTGTGCACACACATCAACAGCTTATATTAGTTTCATATTATTTAAAACCATATTGAGTAATATTGAGTCTAGACTGTAGATGTACACAAGACCTTGAAGGCGTCCTTGAATATTGTTTTATTTATGAAATGTGTATTGCCATATTGTATCAATGTGAATGTATGCTCAATAATAAATGTATTTTTATAAGCACTCATTGATGTAGTAAACAGTTTGGTGATGGGTAGTTTTTTTCCCCTTTAATGAAAATCATAATTTTCCTGTGGTTCAGAATAACAAATGGTTGGACAACCCTGTTCTGACCCGTTTACAGTCAATGCTGGGTGTCGGGCTTAATGGAAAGTAATGGAAATTACCTGCTATTGTTTACAACCCCAGCTTGCTGATCTGGGTTTTTTTTAGACACTGTTGTTTTTTTCCAGAGTGGCAAAATTATAATGGCAATATGTCTAATTTCTTTCATTTGATTTCTATCTGTTACTAATGCAGACATCGATATGGTAAATTTACTTTCTTTCTGGAATCAACAAGGTCTATGTTGAACTATCTGCGTTGCAATTGTTGTGATTTGCTGTAAAAACGTTACTCTAAGCACACCATATGTTACGGCATGCCTGTTTCACAAATCTCGCCACCTACTCTGAGTAGCATGAAGGCTTGGCTCTTTGGGTAAAGTAAGAGTACCCAACCCATCCTCTTTTGCCAATAAGCATCCCAACATCTGTTTAGTTTGTTCCATTTAGAAAACCATTATTTTGTCAAGAAAAAAAATAGGGCACAAAAAAATTGTTTAAAACTATTGCCAGTAATTTTCCGCTGTTACAATTTATAGTCAGACAGACTTTGCCCCAGAGGCTCTGTGTGTCTCAGAAATAAGTGTTATTAAATTAATGATTTCCCTTGAAACACACTAAAAGTCTTGCTTTTTTTAAAATTTTTATCATTTTAATGTATTCAAGACTTCTTGCTCCCATTCAATTAAATTCTCCTTTGAAAGTGCTTAACTTTGGGATAATCTCTGACAATGACAGTATAAAGACTACTTAATAACATGTGGTTAAAAATCACATTAGCCTGCCAAAATGACTCTGATGAATATATTCCACCCACTGCCGTCATGCTAACATGAAAGCTGGAGGTACATAACTTACCCGTGACAGTTTAGTTTGGGAGGATATTTGCAGGATGGTGTTGGCACAATTTTTGTCCTTGGAGTTGAAAGATGCTCAGTGGAACAGCAGTTCTGTAAAGGCTGTTGCCTTACAACAGGAAGGTTTTACAAATCCTAGTTTTTAAGCATGAAGATAAAATATCGTTCTCCTTTCATTGGAAGAAACAGGCTTGATCTCACAACAATAAAAGGATGTATAATCTATTAGTTATTCCAATGACCCCTAGATGTGTTTCGTTGATAAACTCCTAACCTGTTTAATTTTTACTCTACCTCACCTATTGTACTGGTGAGGGAGGTGATACTGTACCCATCTGTGAGTCAGCAAAGAAAAGCAAAAAAAGGATGAAATGTTAAACTCACCTAGTACTTTTAGACAACTTTTTTGCTGTGTTCATTTGTTAGTTTGAAGTGTTTTTCTTTTTAGATTTTGGGGGGATTTATGTAAACCCAATTTGTATTTTTATTTTAGTGAACCCTAAACTGTTTTTTTTAGAGTCTTTAAGAGTTTCTCAACATAATGTTAAAAAATATCCCATGCTTTTAATGAGTTTTTAAGGGTTTCTTAACCAGCAAATGAAGGCATGTCATTACAATTAATACAATAACTCATATATTAAACATTGCACACAGTGTATAACATCATGTTTTAAGTCAGCCAGACAGCATTTAGACTTTTTTGTTGTCCTCTACTGATTCTGCTATTGCCCCAAATAAACTTCTCAGTACATTAAAAACCTCAATATTTCCCCCAATGGCTTTTCCTCTTAATATCTTGCTGGTTCATGGTATTCTAGACACTGACAATAATTCTGATTTTGATTTCTTATTTCAAGTGCCTGACCTAGTTTTCCGTGCTCTTACTCCTAATCACACCTAACCCCTGGATCCTTCTATCTAGCTTTCCGTCCTTGGTTCAGACCCTGCTTTAGTCTCCGGATAACCAACTTCCTTGTTCTTTTTAAATAAACGTACCACCAATATGATCAAGGCTGATTTGGCTGAAATTCTGGTTTCTTCGCTCACATCTGGTTACAGCTGTAGACATTCTGTATAATGCAAAAACAAAAACATGCAGCTAAGAGGATCCATAAAGAATACTCATGGATACCTTTATGTAGCACTTAGGAAAAGACACAGCTTGAAAGATAATCAAGCAGAACGTTAGAAAATTAAAAGTTCTAGAAAGTAGCATAACTGGTGAAATCAAGAAACAGTTACTTTACCACTGAGGACATCAAACAAGTGGCTAAGGTATGACAGCTTCAAATGAGGGCTAAATGTGGTTTATTCATCTGCTACTTATTAGGTACAACAGCTGTTTAATTAACACGAGTAGAGAAGCAACACTGCCAAACAAAGCAGCAGAATAACGAACCCTTTGCAGTTCACAGTACTCCAGGGGCCTTCACTGTCAGGATCTTGCTTGTATTGGTGTGTTTTTTCTGTTAGTGTGAGTCTTATTCAAACAGAGCACCTCTCGTATATTCTTTATTCCCACATTGAAGTCACCACTCTGACTATGGATCACTTTTATTAGTTCTCTTTGTGATAGAACCGCCCGGATGCTTTACCCAAGCCACTATTGTTCACGGAAATTCCCTGTCTCTAGCCATCACCTGCCTTCCCTCTCTGCACCTGCACCTATATTCAGAGTTTCAGAAACCATTGTCTAGACTACCATGGGCAGGCAGATAGGTGCAATCATGTGTTGATTAGTGGGCGTGGCCGGAGCAAGATGGATTCAGACATTAATGTAAACAAACCAGTCTCTTAGAGTGAATGCAGTGAGTACACCCCCCATCTTCCTTTCTCCCCAGCCACCTCTTGGTCGACCGGTGGGTGGTCTCCTGGACTGGTCATGGCTCTCGGGGCGCAATCGCGGCTTCCATGGGTCGGGAGGACTTTGGCCCCTGCTGTCCCCTGGTGGCGGCTGAGAGATGGGGGTGCCTTTTCAGACCATCTGGTCCCATCATCCGGGGGCAGTGCCTCTGCTCCCAGTCTTACACACCTTACTCCCGTCTCCTCTCTGGCTCAAGTCCATAACACTCACCCACATAGTTAAGGTCTTTGGCGGAGAGGTGTGGTTTCTGGAGTGAGGTGAAGTAGTCCTTTGCCACACTCCATGAACCACTCTCCCTCATTCTTAAATTCACATTAGTCACTATTACATTCTACAAAATGACACACCACACACAGGGCGGTTGGGGGCGGGGGCTGTAGCTGGAGAGCGGTGATCACGTTGCCGGTTCTGCATGGCTCCCGGCTCCTTGCATGTCCTGACAGTGAGGGCCTGTGTTTGGGGCGTGGCTGGGGGGGAACTCCACTGTCTGTACACTCTGGCATGCTTCCATCCACATGCCCTTCCCTACGATTTTAATTACATCCTAGTCATTAACATTTGGGGCCAGAGGGGGGAGGGGAGGGGAAGGGTCTTACCACGCCCCTGTTTCCTGGATGCTATCCGGGGTGGGGGAGATTGGTCTGCGGGCTCGGGGCGGTCAAGGCAGCATCCTTGGGGGCGCCTCTTGTCCTGGGGGCCACCCATTGGGCTGCACCAGAAGCTGGTCCCCCCAAACCACCAACCCCATCCATACCTTGAGTGTGTGAGAGACTGTGTGAGTGAGTGGGTGAATGAGTGAGTGAGTTTAAATGTGTGATTGCGTATGAATGTGGGTGGGGCTGGGTCTGTGACTGGGTGTCCTCTGACTCCCCATGCTATTCCCATGTTGGGGTGAGTCGTGCCCTGCCCTCTCCTCACCCTTCCTCACTGCTTGCTGCTGCACTCACCTGCGGACGGACTGGGCCCTGGGGTGCAGTGCTGAGGGCATGAGGGCTTGTATCGATCTGCCCCAGCTGGTTGTCTGGGGTCGCCTGTCCCTCTCGGGTGTCGAGCGGGCCCTCTGCTGGGCACTGGGGGTGCTTGAGCATTTGGGCCCTGGGTCCTGGCCCTGGCCCGTGCGTAGGCCCCCGGGGCCTGGCAGGACGGGTATGGTGCTGCTCCTGGTACCTTGGGGGCTCTACTCAGTGGCCGCGGGGGGCTCTACCCCAGACCCCTTCTGCGGTCCTCTGGGTCGGTGCGTGGTGTCCCTGGGAGGGCTGTCTGATCTCTGTGCTCTTGCGTGGCCCCGGCGGACCTTGTGGTTCCTCTGGGCTCTGGGAGGGGGCTGGCAGTGGGCTGCTGTACCCATGGCTGAGCATTATTTAGGTAATACCTACATTGCAATTTCTGCATGCTCACGCTGAGTCACACACAAAGGAGATCACAACACTTTAAATGAGCCGATCTGTGTATTAATAACACCAAGTTTGCCTCATGTTTATTTATGTGTTATGTGCTGCATACATTACTGTCTTTGCTCTGCTTTCTGCCAATTATATCTCCACCTGTATGATTCATTGCCATTTTGCAGTTTCCCAAGGATGCTTCAGAAGCGATCTAGTAGCAGCTAGTTTTTGGTTCCTTTGTTTTGTTTGTTTGTTTTTGTTATTGTTTGTTTGTTTACTTGTTTTCATTTGAATATTGGTCTGTGTATATGTTCCCTTTTACTCTGTGCGCCCCCACCCCTCAGTCATGTTTAGCTTTAGAATGTATATAACACGTCAGAAATCAATAAACGATTAAGGTATGGGGGAAAAAAAACAAAAAAAAAAACAGTCTAGCTGCCAGGAACATTACAGACAACCCCCCCCCCTCCCTTTTTTTTATATACGGCAATTTTAATAGTTATAACACAAAACAAACCTTAATTTGGTTAATACACACACATTTATTGGTGTTTTAGGATAATGATGTTGCAAAATATTAGTAATATCTGTGACTGTTCAGAAGCAAAGAGTTGATCCTATGTCCTCTGTGTTGCGGATTTAAACCCCAGATACTGTTTGTTTTAGTTACTCGGTTCAAGTTGCCTTGTTGTAAGGCAAGGCAAGTTTATTTGTATAGCACATTTTACGTGTACAAGACAATTCAAAGTATACTATCCAAGTATACGACTGTATACTGTTGTTTGTTCTAAAAGGAATATTCTAAATATTTTATTGATGTTTGTTGAATATAAAAAGAAATATTTGTGCTCTTTATTCTAAGTTGGTATTGGCAGCTGTTTGTTTTCCCCTTTTTGTTTAGTAAAAGGTCCAAAGGGTAAATTGTGCTGAGTAATACAATTTACATCATAAGGTATGTTTGTAATTTAATTTAATTTTTCTTAAACCTCATCTACTGTCCAGGCAAATGAGGTACAGCTTTCTTTTCTGTAATTGAGACGGTAAATCAGAGTTGACATATTAAGTTAGGCAAACTTAAAACTTCTGGTCAGAGTTATTCACACAGTTAAGTTGAGCCAACTTGTGAACACAACCTGATTAACCATCTTAAGTTTCTTGAATTTAAGATTCCACTTTGATTTACATTCATAATTTCGGTGTTCCCAATGCAAAAAACTGTTAGTTGAGTTTACTCAAAAAAAAGCTGTCCAGCTGGTTGCCTTACTTTTTTAAGTTCAGTCAACTTTTTTTTTTTTGTGTGTGTACTGGTAACTGGTCCTGTTGTTGCAAATTCTATTGCATCCTCAGTTCAGTCAGTCTTTATCGGTCCAACTTTGTATGCAATGTAGCCTACCTCCACCAGTTTGAATGTTTGTCTTAAATGACTGAATGCAGTGTGTAGTGCTTTGGACTTGATAAAGCGTTGAACTAGTGCAGGCCATTTATGTTTAAAAACATCACCACCATTCAGTAGCAGCTAGTTTTTTGATTCCTTTGTTTTGTTTTTTTGTTTTTGTTATTGTTTGTTTGTTTACTTGTTTTCATTTGAATATTGGTCTGTGCATATGTTCCCTTTTACTCTGTGCACTCCCACCCCTCAGTCATGTTTAGCTTTAGAATGTATATAACACCTCAGAAATCAATAAACGATTAAGGTAGGGAACATTACAGACAACCCCCCTCCCCCCTTTTTTTTTATATATGGCAATTTTAATAGTTATAACACAAAACAAATAATTTTGTCATTTTGCTTTCAGCATTTTGTGTTCCCACCAAGTTGGAATATGTCATGCCATCACAGACACTACTCTGTTATAGGTTTTAAAAGGTAGGTCATTCATAAGTTAATATACATCAGTCATGAACACAATTATTTGCATAGCACAGAGGACTGAAGCAAAACTTTTTTTTTCTACAGCCCTTTAAAAGTTGTTCTGGGTGCTACTGTAACCTCCTGAATGAATCTGTTAATCAATTTGTGTTGTTCGTACAGTGTTAATTTTTAGGTTTAACAGTGTTCTATGTTTTCTTCACATTTTGGACATTAGCTCTCACTGTGGTTTGCTGGAGTACAGAGTACAACAGGCAAAAAAAGAGGCTTCATGTTAAATGTAGTAACTTTCAGTATTTGTAAATCTTTTTTTTAAAACTTCATTCCAAATAATTCCTGGAAATATTATTAAAGTATTCACAGATTATGTTTATTGATTGGTTATGCAGTAGTTTTCTTAAGGAGATTTAACTCCAAATTATCAATTTAAATACTTTTCTTTAGAGCATATCTAAAGTGTTCAACTGAAAATGCACCTTGGTAAGCTGAAATACCTAAGCACAATGTTACTTGACACTAAAGGGTAGCTGCCCATCTATGTTCATCATTCATTTATCATTGCATGGATTGGCTGTAGCTCCAAGCTAGGAAAACAATGGATCTTAGCCTCTACTGTATACTAAGGTGGTTATATTAGGATATATTTGGTGTTTGTACTATTAAATTAGGAAGTTACAATCATTTTTTAGTGTGGATCTAAGAGGAGAAACAGGGTCAACTGGGCTGAGACATCTTTACTCCTAAATAATTTTGCGTTGTTGACAACAAAATCCTTTATAAAATAAACTTGTAAAAATATTATAACTGCTTTCAATATACTAAAAGAGATTATCCAACAGTCCTTCTGGTATGCCATAGGGTTTTTGATACCATTTTGTTGATAGTTGCTGAAGCATGCCGTGTTGGGCTGACCAACGTGTTAAGATGCACCGTGAAGCTCTCCCTCCAATCATTCATGCCTTCACATTGCCAGCTACAGCAATAAACCTTTTGCTCTCCCTGATAAAATATTAAAGATCTGCCATGATTAAAGTGCATCCTCCTCACCTTGGCAGCAAAATCCATTAAGCGCAGCAGAATCAATTCCATTGATTTCAATGATAGAGGCTCGAAATGTGCATGTGGAAAAACGGGTGGGAGGTCAAGATACAGGGTTTGAGGAGGTGAAAAATGCACTTTGTTGGTGAGGAGATGGAATCTGTCTATAGAAAGGGGAAAAAAACGTATTCGCTCCGTGCTCATTCAGCTCAGATCCTGTATGAAAAATGCATGGGACATCAGTCAGAAACACAATTATTTGCATGGCTCAGAGGATTGAAGCAATTCATGGAAGCCTCCTTAACACAGCCCCTCGGGATGCTGCAAGAGTATCGCGCAGCTTAACACAGCAAAGTGTAACACAAAAGGAAAGCAGAAAGCCAAGCAAGGAGAGGCTCGGGGAAAAAGGACACGCACCAGCTTGAATAAACCCAGAGAAAGGCCATGTGTAACTGCGTGCTAAATAATTGATGTCACAAGCTTCCATACCATCTTCATCACAATTGTAATAATATAATAGACCACAACTCTAAATACACTGCAGCCAAACTCTGTGGCTGAAAAGGTTTCTGTTCACTGCAGAACTTATCATTTTCCATCACATCATGTGTTATATAATGTACGTGATACCATTTGTGGCGAATGGCAGTAATTACATTGGCAGGGTCGAGGTAGTTTTCAACAATGACACTTCTGTGTACTTTGAACGCCGTTAGAGATAAGGTGGTCTGGGTGGGTGTGCTGCTGAGTTGCGGTCCTATTCAATGTCTGGCGCTTGCAATATTTGAAATATATTTTAATCCAGAGCTGTCAAATCTAATAATAAGATTTACACTAAGGTGTGCTTTCACTGCTATTTTTTAATTAGCCTTCAAGAAACTGGGGGTCCGCTTAGGTTTAAATGTGATGTACAGACATAACTCTCACATGGGTACAGTGTTTAACCATTCCTCTGCTCATCTCTAGATACTGTTATATTTTGGGAAATAATTCTGTTAAAAGGAACAAAATATATTTCACCATTATGCAGACTTTTGACAAACATGAAAAAATGATATTTACTGTCGTGGCCTGTGTTTTTGTTCTCTGTTCAGTTTGTTGTAGTTCTCTTGTTTTACTTATCATTATTATTATTATTATTATTATTTATTATTGTTTTCTTTAGGTTATTTTCTAGTTTGCTTTAGTCTTTGTTTTGTTATTTCCATTCTGTTCTCTAGTTCCCCCCTGGTCTCTATTCCCTCTTCTTTCTCTCTCGTCCTCCATGTGTTTTCCTTTGGTTCCTTTGTAATCATCATTCACATCTGGTTCTAATTATCTAGTCATCTTCTCCACTGCTCCATCTCTTGCTCCTCTGTATTTAAGCCTCCTGCTCTCATTCACACACCGCTGGCTCGTCCGTTACCTTATCTTCCTTGTTGTTTTGCGTGCTCTTTCTCCTACTAGACCTCATCTCTCCCAGTAAGTTCCCCTGCTCGCCTAATTCTCTGTTGCTGATCTCTCTCGCCCCTATGTTAGTTTATTTCTTCAATCGTTTTTTCTCCTCGTACCTCATTGTTGTTTAGTTTATTAGTTAGGTTTTGTGTAATCTTTTATTTCCCATCCTTCACTGGTTTGTTTAAGTTTGTTCGTTGTTTAAATTCCATTCTTGTTCGGGTGCCGCTTTTATTTAGTCTCGGTTTATGTCCTGTTTCAGTATTTTCATTTCACTAAATCATTACTTCCTTACGCTAATCCACCTCTGCTCGAGTTATTTGATCCGTTACATGACATTCGCATGCATTCTATGTCAATTTCCCCCTTTTTCATATCATATCTACTCTATGCAAAAGTAGATCTACAGTATGCCACTGGATACTTCGTATGTACCAATGAAAAATTGAACATCAAATAATTGCACACTAAGATCAGTAGAAAGATATAAGAAACTTTACAGAAATGTATGTTTACATACATTTCTCTTTAATATTTTGAGTAATAAAACTGATTAATAAGAACAAATGTGTTGTGTATCCTTGTACCGACCATACCTTAGCGTAGGTTTGTCATGGTTTTCTCAAGGTTGCTGAACCAAGTGGAGAAAAGGCAACTCAGAAGGACAACAGAAATCAGATAAAGTGATTTATTTACAGTGAGGTATTTACAGATTCAACATTTGAATGTGCAAGGAGAAATCTCAGGTCCAGGACTGGAATAAGCAAAAGCGGAACAGAGAACTCTTGAGGGAAACAGACTGAGTTTATTTCCAGAAAAGTGTGAATACATTTAATCTGAGTAGATCTTACTTTGAAACCGGAAGAGGTCCGCCAAAAGGAGGTTTGAGGATCTAGTGAGTATTGGTTCTGTTGTTTCAGAGGTGTTGAGTCCAGAGGGCGGAATGATGGACGCTGCGAGGGATATGCTGGGGCGGACAGGTAGAGCGGACATGTAAAGGAT
This sequence comes from Orestias chungarensis, assembly GCA_032876305.1. NCBI lineage: Eukaryota > Metazoa > Chordata > Actinopteri > Cyprinodontiformes > Cyprinodontidae > Orestias > Orestias chungarensis. The sequence goes on along the minus strand of JAVLVB010000794.1, from coordinate 139,686 downwards.
TGGCCTTGTGGGTGTCCAAGGAGGGGATGCAGTCAATAGAGTGAAGTCCTTGGCTGTTTCGTGCAGTTTGGTGTTGTTGAGGCTCTTTAGATTGAGGATATACACAGCGGATTACCTGGTGTAGCAGACACAATAAAAAAATCACAAGGGACAACACAAAAAGTTGCTCAGACATAGATTTAAACTGTGTCAGGGGACACAGGAGGGTTTGATGATACCAAGGTAAGATAACACTCAGGCACTGAATGACTTCAGAGCCGCTCCTCTTATGCTCCACAGAAGCATTCAGGTAATCGGCAGCACCTGCCAGCTTAGCAGGCCCCAGGCAGAGCTGCCTCCAGGAGTGCCCTGCTGTGATGAAAAGGAGAAACCCCAGACAGAACCAGCCAAAGATTCACCATACCTGACAAGTTTGCTGTAAGTTTAGGCCATTCACACTGATGACCTTATTTGTAACTCCCTCTCACACCTCTATGCACACAAATTTTAACTGGAGCTGATATCGGGGCTGATGCCCGCTGCAAAACATAAGTTGTTTTTAAATTCAGAGCCTTCAAAGTCTACATTTTTGGGCAGATTAGGTCATACCAAGGCGTCAAGGACTGTCTGAATTCGAAGACTTGTTTAAATCCATCCAAAAAATCCATTGTTCTTTTACACAGATTTGTAGGACTGGTACTGTGTTTTATTCATGGCCCGCCCATTCCCATGATTATTGCCGGCTGATCAGGTAGCCGCCTGAATCCATTTTCACGCTCCTGCTGGCTTTCCCAAGGATTGGAACTTAAGCATAGACATATTTTAAAGGATATCAAGTGGGTACGTTTGATTTCCTGAATGGTTTTCCTCCGATTAAAGTTAAACTTGCAAACAAAATACAGTATCTTTATTTGTTTGTATTTTCTTGTTTCTTATATTCATATCCTCTGTGCTCATGATTTAAAAATATTAACTTTTCGTTCCACAAAGCGTTACTGTTCACTTGACCAGAAACCCCAAGGATAAGACCAGTGCACATTCATTATTCTTTATAATTAAATCAACTAGTTAAACCTTTTTCTGAAGTCTCCTGAGAAGATCTTACACATGGGTCAGAAGCCTCTTTAAAACCTTGACATTATGAACTTTCATAAATATCTTTACAAAGACTTTTGGTTTAAGTAGGGGATTTCAATGTACATTTTGTAGTAAACCCTATTCATTTCTGCGACACAAACCCATTTGGATTCCAAGTCTGTGTATGCTTCTATAAACAGATAAATTTGGCAGCCTAAGGCAATTCGGAATAGTAGCTGCGTCTGACTGCACGAAAGAAATAAAGAAAACAATGAAGTTTATGTAGTCGAATTACCTAAGTAAACTCACCACACTTTTGTGTATCCCCACGTGTTTTGCTGTGAACACAGATCACTTTAGGTGGGCTTTACATAAATAACATCTCCACAGTATATAAAATGTGCATAATTTTGTCCTAGATGGAAATGAAATGGGCTGCGCAGTGGGTAGCACTGTTGCCGTGCAGCTAGAAGGCTCTGGGTCCGATTCCACCTTGGGTCTTTGGTCTTTCTGCAAGGAGTTTGTACTCCGGCGTCTTCCCACAGTCCCAAAACATGACTGTTAGGCTGAGTGGGCACTCTAAATTGTCCTTAGGTGTAAGTGTGTGTATGAGCGGTTGTTTGTCCCGTATATTTCTGTGTTGCCCTGCGATGGACCGACAACCTATCCAGGTTGTATAATCCAATCCAATCTACTTTATTTATATGGCACATTTAATACAGGAACATGTCCACCAAAGTGCTCCACATATAAAATACATGATAAAAGATAAATAAATAAAACATAAAATAAACTAAAAGAATATAAGAGAACAATAAAATAATACAATAAATAAAATAAGTAAAAATAAAATAAGACAATCAGCTAAAACAGTAAAAGACACATCGGACCATACAACTCATGCAGTGTTAAAAGCCAAAGTATAAAAGTGGGCCTTCAGACGAGACATAAAACACTCCACAGTGGGGGCAGTTCGAACATGGAGGGGCAGAGCGTTCCAGAGTCTGGGGCCAACAACACAGAACACCCTGTCTCCCCTAGTTTTAAGTCTAGTCTTAGGGACCGTGAGCTTGGACTGGCCCCCAGACCTCAGAGCGCACGACTGAGTATAAAGATGGAGGTAATCTGAAATGTATTTTGGACCCAGTCCATTTAAAGCTTTAGAAACAATAATAATATAAAATCTATTCTAAAACGTACAGGCAGACAGTGCAGGGAGGCTAAAATGGGGGAGGTGTGTTCGTGCTTCTTGGCCCCTGTTAAAAGTCGTGCCGCAGAGTTCTGGACTAACTGCAGATGGGAAAGGGCCATGTAACAAACACCAGAGTATAGGGCATTGCGGTAGTCCAGGCGAGAAGAGATAAAAGCGTGCACAAGTTGTTCCACAAGATTAAAAGATGAAAAAGGTTTGACTTTTGATAAAAGTCGAAGGTGATAAAAACTTGATTTTAAAACTGCATTAACATGTTTATCCAGTTTAAAATCACTGTCCAAGGTCACGCCAAGGCTGGTGACTTTGGGACCTATGTAGGTTTGAAGGGGTCCCAAGTCAAGAAGGGTGTTCCCAAACAACATGACTTCAGTCTTTCCCTCGTTTAGCTTTAAAAAAATTTGGGCCAACCAAGCCTTGACGTCATTTGGAAAGCTAAGTAGGGGTGTCAGGAGGAAATGGGTATTTTTTGTGAATGGCATGTAAATTATGCAATCATCTGCATAAAAGTGACAAGACATGCCATGTTTTCTAAAAATCTCTCTGAGTGGGAGCAGGTACAGGGCAAAAAGAACTGGCCCTAGGATTGAACCCAGGGGGTCTTCACAATGGAGAGGAGCACAGGATGAGGTGGAGTCCCCAAGCCTGACAGAGAAGGACCTCTCACTCAGGTACGACTGAAACCATTGAAGGACTGTCCCCCTGACACCCACACAGTTTTTCCAGACGTGATAAAATAACTGCATGGTCCCCTGTGTCAAAAACAGCAGTGAGCTGAGCTAAGAGCACTAAAATGGCAGAGCTACCAGAATCAGTCATTAAAAGCAGGTCATTAAAAACCTTAACAAGTGCAGACTCAGTGCTATGGAAGGCTTTATAGCCTGACTGGAACGGGTCTAAAATGCCATTGGTGTCTAAAAACGGATGTAGTTGGGCAAGGACACATTTCTCTAAAATCTTGGAAACCAGTGGTAATTTAGAAATCGGATGATAATTCGCTAAAACCAAGGGATCAAGACCATTTCTTTTCATTAGAAGTACCCCTGCCTCCCGCCCGTTGTAAGCTGGAGATAGGCGCCAGCAGACCCACCCAACCCCAATAGGAAAAAGGGTTTATAGAAAATGGATGGATGGATGGAAATGAAATGAGTCCATGATAGTATATATTCTAAAGTTGTTCTATGGATATGCTTTTCCTCAACTGATGCGACTTTTCTTACTTTGGTGTGCTGCATGCTTGAATTATTGTCACAGTGGAGGAGCCAAGTCTGCTTTTTGATTAATTCAGTTAAACACTTAGAGAGATTTGGTCTATCAAGATTTGGACTTTTATTTTATTCATAACAGTCATTTTATTTATAACAGTCAATTATCAAAATCAATTACAAAGTTAAATTGACACATCACAGCGACCACAAACTGGCTGGCATGGTAACAATCTGCACATTTCAACAGTATATTTAAATCCAAATATATCATTCAAAATAAAAGGACTTTAAAGAATAAAATGAAGCAAACAAGTGGAGGACTGATTACCGCTGAAAGAGAAAGAACAACCTGGCATCAGGTTACTCCACTCCTCTTAAGCTTCTGCTGATTGGACCTGATGAGCTTCAGCTGTGAGGACATATCTGCTCGAAGCCACAGACACACAAACACACTTGGAGGGATGGTAAAAGCTGGATGCGCTACGTTTGCCTAGCATTCCATGCTGCAATTGCCTCCAAAAATCGGTAAATCATTTAAAAAAATGAAATTGTAATAAAAAAATAAAAGTTTGTTTTCTGTACGAAGGTAATTGGATGTAATGTGATTTGTAATCGTCACTATTTAGATTTAGTATTTAAACTACAGAAGGCTATAGTTTTAATACATTTAACTACTTGCTCTCTAGCCCTGCTTATAACTATTGCACATATTTCATTGGTATGATCAAGCTTGGTGTTTTTAAAATTGCCATTCAATTAGTAGACCGGCGTAAAATAAGACATGCACCTTCAAATGTTGCTCATGCTACATTTTCAAAAAGAGACTAGGACACGTATAAAATAAAATAAAAATGCATTGGGGTAAATAGTGTGCTAACTGGGCTTGAAGTGAAACAATCTTTTCTTTGTTCCCTAGCAAGATTTTGTGTGCCGAGATTGCAAGTTTAGGGGTAAAATTTATAAAATAAGAAATACTAAATACACATCAGCAGCAAAAATATTTCATAAAATTATGTAAGGATATTTGAAAGAGAAGTTTTTTTTTTATAGCAGGTAGAAAATTAACGAGTAGATATCAGCAGTACTAAAGCAAACTCTTGTCTGAGGTCTGCAATCTCCACATTTAGAAGAGCTTCTCATACATAATAGCGGATGTTGGGGACATTTGTCTCATCTCATTTGTCTAATTTGTGCCTGTTCATTCCCTCTCCTCCACCGTGCTCTACATGACCTGGAAATAATTCACAGCAAAACATTTAAAGAACTTCTTATGTCCTAAAAAAGAAATGTAGTTAAGACAGAGTAAAAGTTTCCTACAAGTAATGTCAGAAAAGGACCTTCGGCGGTTGGGGGTGAAAGAAGATGCTAATCTTAAATTTTAGGTCAAATTAAAATTAAAACAAAATCCTGGAACATCCACAAATGTGAACAGCTGAGATCGTTTACCATTTACAAGTGATACTGGAGATATCTTACCAGTCCATGATTGAAGGTGCCATTTACAACACTGGGGTCCGTTGAAAGACCAACCTCAGTGTCAGAGATGGGAACCAGTTTAATTAAGTTTTTAACATGTGGGCAATCTTCACCAGCATTTTCAACAAGTCACTACATCTCTGCTGTGTTCCAGCCTTTTTCAAGACCTCCACTATCATCCCAATGTCCAAGAAGCCCACCAACACTGGAGTTAACTGTCGCCCTGACCTCAATAGTTCCTGACAGACAGGGAACAGCAGGTGCGACTGGGGAAACACACATCTGAACTCCATACACTCAGCACTAGTGTTCTACAAGGGTGCGTTCTTTCACCCCTTCTCTTCAGCCTCTACATCAATGAGTGTTTCTCTAAGTAAACATCTGTAAAGGTTCTAAAGTTTGCAGATGATTCAACTCTAGTGGGTCTCATAGCCAACGGCAATGACCCAACAGAACATAGGCCCAGCAGCTGGTGTGTTGGTGCGGCAAAAACCACCTGCTGCTTAACACAGACAAGACTGTAGAGATGGTAGTGGATTTTTGCCGTATTCCACTGTGGAGTCACTCAATTTCCTGGGCACCACCATATCCAGGGACCTGAAGGGGACTAGGAACATGGTCACCATCACAAAGAAAGCTAAACAAAGAATGTTTTTCTTGAGACAGCTCAAGAAATGTGACCTCCCACAGACCCTGATAATCCAGTTCTACACTGTGATCATCAAATCCCTCCTAACCTCTTCTATAACCATCTGGTTTGGTTCCCCCACCTCTCAAGAACAAGCCAAATTCTATCAGGTCAGCAGAGAGGATCATTGTTTGTAACCTGCCATTGCTTTAGGAGATCTACATCAGCAGGGTGAGGAAGCGTGCTGCCAAAATTACAACTGACCCCTCACATCCTGGACATCACCTCTTTCGAACTCTCCCATCTGGTCCAAGGCTTGGGAACCATCGAAACCAGCACAACCCGACATGCCAACAGCTTCTTCCCTAGAGCTGTAGCACTCCTCAAACATAGCATACACCTCTAAATCGGACTTACAATTTATTCACCTGCACTATGCTAATTTGCACAGCTGTACAGATGTTATATTATCATCTGCTACTCTTCATAAACAATATTTAATATAAACCTACCTCATAGTACATATTCTATGTTACTCTATTTTATTTTTCTTTCAATCTGTAACTGTCATCTTGAGTCCTTTCAGTGCACTTTACAGGTCGTCCACTGGGGGTCGCCAGAGCCTCCTCTGCTGGAGCACCTTCTCCATCTGCTCACCTGGCCAGGTGCATCCGTTTGGCATTAACTTGGTATTTCATAAAATGTGAGAACCGTGTTGCCAGCTGGCAGCAGTGGGAGGACTTTTTCTAAGCCGCGTTTTCTCCTTCCAGTTTCCTGACTGGCTGTTTAAATGAAGGATACCCACCGGGAACCCAGTTAACCAGAGGATGGGCTCCTTTTGCCACAACAAGGTTTAGCTGAATTCTTGTTCACCATTTTAACTGCTACTCAAAAAGGCAATATAACCCCTGACAAAAGGTCAGTAAAGCATAAAAATAGAATTTTAATGCCCGTAAAGATGATCTTTTTGCACTGTTTAAAACAAAGAGTAACATTGATACATTAAGCTTTCATTTTGACATTTGTACGTTTTCAGGTAGAAAAATATTTACCCACAGAAAAAATGCTAATTTTATTTCTAAGGCTATTTATTATTTTTAAAGAATTTAAAGAGGAACTTAAGATTTCCAATAGAAAATACAGAGTTGTACAGAATCCTTGTCTAGATTTTAAATTTAGATTGCACAAAGAATAAATTTGACCTACGCTTGGAAGTGCTCACAAAATACAGACATTGTGTGTAAATACAGAGAAACTAAAACTAATGTTAAAAAGAACAGTAAATACATGTGCAATTGCAGCCTACTTCCTAGTAGAGTAGCTGACTATACTGCACTGCGAAAACAGAATTTCTAAGTTTGCATAGGTTCTGGGGGAAGAAACAGTTTTCCATTACCAATGAGCAATGAACCTGAGTAGTTTGACACTGGGTTAGCTGCATTGGCATCATCCATGTCTACATGGCTACAACCATGTCACTCATGAAACGGACTGATAGTGCTGCAAAAGGTTAGTCTAGGCGCATTTGCACGAGAGCTGCTATGCACATCTTCAAGTCTTTACAGAAAAAAAGATTGAACGAGGTAAACGGCTCAAACCACAGTTTTCATATAAACCAAAGTTGAGCTGCTGTTCACAAAAATAAGTATGCCCTGCATCCATCTTTAATCCCTCTTTAGAGTGAAGCTTTGTAGCTGGAAAAAAAAGTGCATCCACCTCCGAATTGTTCTTGGTTTTACCTGTACCGATTGCTTGGAGACCATGTATTGCTGTTGGAGCCGTAGTATGATTGGCCTATGATGATCCGCGATTGTGTTCACAAAGGATGTTATTGAATAGCGCATGGGGCTCTGTACGGAAACTCCTAAAGCTATATCCTTCCAGGCAGCTGATGTGAAAACACTGACTAAATTACCTCAATAGTAAAAACGGATTCTGGAGGGAGAGAATCCTCCGATATGTATAAAGAATTTCTAAAGATTGTGACAAGGTCAAGAAAACCTTATCAAAAGAAAAAGCAGCAGGAAAACACTCTGCTCATGTTGTTACTATCAATTCTTACGGTTTTACGCATTAAGCCGTACCTTAGTATTGCTTAATATTTAAGCATTTGTCAATACTGATATTGTGAACATTATCTATAAAAATGATTTTTTTAAGGAGATTTTACCCCAGTAAAACACAATTTTCCAGACTAAAACAAATAAATAAATAAAACTTGCTGTCTGGACATTGAGAAAAGATTGTCAAAAACTTTTTTCTAAATTGTAGGAAACACTTTCAATCTTCAGCATTACTGTAATTTCTGAAAATTAACATTCATGTTTAGTAATACAAATGAAAAAAAATATGTGTTCACATGAATGATATGTAGAGGGTGATACTTCCAAGATTTTTTTAAAGTTATTGACTGGAGTTTATTCAATAAAAAAACTCTTGGTTTGAATTACTTGAAATTCCGTTAGAACTGAAGACAAAATGTCAGAATTTAGTCTTGAAATATGCAGGCAGACCCTCCATCTTGCCCAATGACTGCAGGTGAAAAGCTGCTTTGGAAGGTCTTTTAACTCCTGGCCTTAAACGAGAACCTACTCTTTAACCCAAACAGAGCATTTGAGCCTTTTCCATGCTAAAAACAGAACTTTACTTTTGAGTCCTGTTCAAACTAGGGACATTACTTTTAAAAATGAGGTTTTAGCATGTATATTACTTCTTTGAGTATGTGCAATACTAAAAACAATGTGAACAGAAATAGAAAAATTAGAAAACACAATCTCTTGTTTTTGTTTTGCTTGGATGGGGGCTTTATTTTGGGCTGTAAAAATATAGTTTTTCTTCCACTTTTCAATGTCCGTTTCCCAATAAAATCTTTATATACTGTACAGCATATTTCCCCTCACTTTTGACTTGGACCAAATATGAAATAACAACATTATAGGACATTTTTGTGTTTTTTCACTGTTCTGATGTGTATTAAATTTTAAATGTGAAAAAAATAACTTGAAGGACCTTGAGCCTATCTTCGGCATTGTTAAAGATTGTTGCCAATTTGATAACCATCTCCTGGAACAGCAACATATTTGATTGTGTATTAACAGTATAACAAAATCAGCTTGTGTGGCTATTTATTTCTTTGCCGAGGACATAATGTTTAAAATTTTAGATATGAAGTTCCTGTTCTTTAAAAGACCAGACTGTATTAACACCAAAGAGCATCCCTGGTTGAGTCCAACCTCTTCACATGGAACAGGCCTGCATTTGTGCAGGATTTTGGACACAGCTCTTTGTTTGGTTGTGCAGAGCAAAATTAGCTCCCCAAAATTCCCCGTGGCTCCTCCTACTCTGACAGCTCGCGTCGAGGAGTTCTGTAACAATGGTTTTTAAATTGCAATTTAAGAAAAAAAATACATATAAGACAAAACTCTTTATATCTGTTATGGCAGATGTTTATGGTCTTCATTAGGGCCAAAGCCCTGCAATTAATCAAAAAAAGAAAAGGCCTTAACAAAACTACAAAACTGTATCTCCAACGTGGCCTTTACACCTTAATTGTCTGCTAAGCAACAACAATGAGGAATCAAAGCCTTTGAAGATAAAGAGAACCCATTAAGCTTACACTGCAGCACCAATCATTATCACCCAAATGCCAGCGACAGGGCTCCCAGGGCCAAAATAAAGAGCAGATAAGGCCGGAGCTAATGATGATTCTTCTCCCAGCTTTCGAAATGAAAGGCGAAAAGAGTCCAGAGAGGTGTGTCTCTGAAAGCCTTGAAGCATCTCACAAAGGCTAATCACCAAGGTTAAAAACTTTCTAAAACAATCACTTTGACGACTCCAACAGTGTTGTGTGGACTAAAGTTGTGTCATTGTTAAAACTTATATTAATGGTGACATGGTTCATAAGTCTAACGGTTTAAATATGCTGAAATTGTGTCTAAAAAGAGACTCAAACAAAATGCATATTTCCTGCTATCGTTTTACCTTAACATCGTAATAATCACCCAACGACAGCCTTACTGCCAACACACAAGTAAAATGAGGGCAGTTTTTCAATAAAAGCTGAAATCTAATGACACCTCTCATAAGCTTGATTACATTTTCCACACTGATTTATAAAGCTGTCAGGCTTCAGCTCAACAGATGTAGTTTTTAGATACCTATCCCACCTTTCATTTATCACCCGCATTTAGAGCCATTTTTAATGAGTTTTCACCGTCTGTTGTCTTTATTTGTGTTAAATTAAATCTACTGCCACAAACTGAATTCAATAAAAAGCTTTCCAGCCCCCTGAACAGGGCCTACAGACACGAGTTGTAATTAAGCTCGAACAAAGGATACACCATAAAGTATTCACACTGGAATTGGTCAAGTTGAGCAACTTTCCGTCAAATAATTGTTATTATTACATATTTCTAAGTTAAAATAGTAACTTTCATATGGGATGAACAAGCACAAGTGAAAATTTAGGAGCCTTTCATTTAAAATGTAAAGCTGACATCTTCTAAACTTTTGAACAAAACCTTTCAAACTTTTAGGGCAAGGCAAGGCAAATTTATTTGTTTTTAAGATGGTAAAAAGCTGCTGATGTTACTGATTTAATGTGGCTGTTGAAGTTCAGGTCAGAATCCTGTATTACCCCAAGAGAGTATTACATCCAGAGAGAGCGTCAGAAGGTAACTGATGACACTTTCTCTTTGTTTCTGTGGGCCACAGACAATGATTTCAGTTTTGCCTGAGTTTAACTGGAGGAAGTTGTTCTGCATCCACAGACTGATCTGTTCAATACAGTGACACAATAAATCAACAGGCCCATGTTCTTCTGCTGTCAGTGACACGTAGATCTGAGTGTCATCAGCATAGTTGTGGTAGGACACATCATGGCTGCGTATTAGCTGGCCCAATGGAAGCATGTACAGATTGAATAAAAGGGGTCCCAGGATCGATCCCTGGGGAACCCCACAGGTCACACCCATTCGGTCGGAGACGCAGTTCCCAATTTGAACAAAGTAACACCTGTCCTCAAGGTAGGACTTGAACCAGTTTAGAGCCATACCAGTGATTCCCACCCAGTCTTTTAACCCCTGTAATAAAATCACATGTATCAAAGGCGGCGGTCAGGTCCGGCAGAACTAGGACAGAGACTTTGCCTGCATCTCAGTTTAGGTGGATGTCGTTTGTCACCTTGATCAGAGCTGTCTCAGTGCTTTGGGGGAGCCTAAAGCCTGACTGGAAAGCATCAAACACATTGTTAGACAGGAGAAAGTTACTCAGCTGTTGGTATACAACTTTTTCCAGCACTTTTCCTAAGACTGGAGGTTTGATATGGGCCGGTAGTTGTTCAGTACGGTGGCATCCAGACTGCACTTCTTTAGGAGAGGCTTAATAACAGCAGTTTTGAAGGCCTTTTGGAATATACCAGTCTGAAGTGAGATATTGACTAACTGAGCAAGTTGTGGCAGCATACTGCTCAGCACAGACTTTAGGAATCTAGTGGGTAACTCATCCAGGCAGCAAGTAGATGGACTCAGGGTGCAGATGATCTCTTCAACTGTTTTATCTGAGACAGGTGTGAACTGTGTCAGATCCATATGTCTAACTGGGGGTAGAGGAGCTATGTCTGTCGTGGAAACAATTGCATTTTTAATGCCTTGAACTTTGTCATTAAAGAATACTGCAAACTCCTGACATTTGGATGTAGAAATCAGTTCTAAGGGGATCGAGACTGGAAGGTTTGTTAATCTGCTCACTGTAGCAAACAGGACACGAGAGTTGTTTCTGCAGTTTTTGATGATATCTGAAAAATAGCTCTCTCTGGTTCGACGCAAAGTCTTGTTGAACACACACAACTTTTCTTTGTAGATTTCAAAATTAACCTGGAGCTTTGACTTACGCCATGTCCGTTCGGCTCTCCGGCACTCCCTTTTCTGTGCCCTGACTGAGACCTCTTTTCTCCATGGTGACTTTTGTGTACGTTTAACCATTTTAACCTTAACAGGTGCAATGACATCCATAATCTTCAAGACATGTGGTAGGTAAGAGTTTAACATATCATCAACATTAGAACACGGAGCATTTTCAAACCTAATAATTTTCAAAAACTGAATCCCTGTGTTGTCATCAATAAGTCTTCCTTGAGTAACTGTAGGGTCAGCTGTTGGCTTGGGTGTAACAGAAAGGTCAAAGAAAACACAAAAATGATCAGACAAAGCGACATCCACAACACCCACATTTAAAATAACAACACCCTTCGAGATAAGCACATCTAAAGTGTGTACTCTGTTGTGTGTAGGCTTGTTCACATGCTAAGTTAGACCGAACATCTCAAGGACAGCAGTGAGTTCTTTACATTGTTTATCTTGAGCTGCATCCATGTGCACATTCAGGTCCCCCTGCATACAATTGAAAGTAGTTCAATAAAATCATCAATAAAACTGTTCCTTGGAGATTTGTAGATAGTAATACAAAGAATGGAAGATTGTTTTGGATCCATTTTGAATGATATATAATCAAATTATGAAAAAACCCCAAATACTAATTTATGAATAGGTATATTGTCCCTGAATATGGCACAAACCCCCCCACCCCTCTGGTTTTGACGTGTTTCAGATAAAAAATTGAAGTGAGGTGGACTAGCTTCAATTACGACTGTATCAGCGGTGTTTTTATTGAGCCATGTCTCGGTTAAAAACATAAAATCAAGGTTATGAGATGAAATCAAATCATTAATCAGAAAGGTTTTCCCTGCCAAAGATCTGACATTTAGTACAGCCAGTTTCAGCGTGTTACTGTTATTTGCTGACTGTGGCTGGCGAGTAGTGAACACAAGATTTGAAATGCGTACAGACTGTTTTGGACTGTTTTGATGGTTCACTAATGGTTTTCTGTTACGTATTACTACAGGGATGAAGGAAGGTACTTCCGCATCGGGCCCCGGCTTATCCTGGAATGAGGCATGGGTACATGCAGTACTGCTGCCTGGACCCGATGCATATCATTCATCTAGCAGTTGTTTCAAATGACTCACTCGCAGGACTCTCTGTACACTGGAAATGGAGTTGACATAAGGAGTTTGTGTTGGGGGAGGAGTTTCAGGACGACCTGATAGGAGAGGACTGGGGCATGGGGTCATCCTGGGGTCAACACTAACCAGCTCCTTCATGTGTTCTGTAAAATCCAGAAGAGGAAGAGATGGGGAGGATGATCTTGATGAGGGCGGGTCATCATTCCTGCCTTTTAGTGGAGGCGGTATGTCAGAGAGCTCCAGGAGGACGTCATCTGGAGGCGCAGGTGAGGGCTTGGGTGCCACCGTCTCCGGGAAATCTCTGGGCTGCGTCACATCCTTATACTTCTCTTCATGTTTTCGCTTCGTTCTGTCATTAGTCGCTGGAGCAGAATGGGAACTCAAAACATAGAATAGATTACCTGCAAACAGCCTGACTCCAGATCTATTGAGGCGGAGACCATCTGCCTTAAAATAATGTCTGCGGTCCCAGAAAAAACTGAAATTGTCAATATAACTAAAGGTGTAGGTGGCACACACACCTGACAGCCATTTGTTCAGGCTGAACAGCCTGCTGAACCTCTCATTTCCTTTCATTGGTGGTAGAGGGCCACTGATGAACACGCCAGTATCCAAATTATTAACTGGATCTAATAGCTTCTGAAGTCCTGTTTCAGCACCTCAGACTGCTGTTACACAGTGTTGTTAGATCCCAGGTGTAGAACTTGGGTCTCAACAGTTGGATGTTCAGCCAGAATTTCCACAATATTGTCTCTCACATCTGATACCATGTCCTTTGGAAAGTACAGTATTTTTGTACGTTTCCCACACACGTACCTTAAATCCTTCACCGCAGCATGACCAACAATCAGAGTCTCAGGACCAGGCATTAGCTTCCCTCTTTGCCTTTTATTTTCTGATTTGCTTCTTCGGTTTACCTTGCTGTGGGAAGAGACTTCATCCTGGTGATCAAGTGGAGAACTAGATTTCTGTAGTGGTGCAAATCTGTTCTGTAGTGGGATAGTTGTTTGAGGAGGAGGAAGCTTCATTTTTGGTTTTCCACTGACAGCTGTCCAAGTCTGTGTCCTGCGAACGACTGGAGTCGAGGAGGATTTTGGTCTTGTCGGTAGTGCAGGCCAGCCGGTCGCATCGCAGATATCACCAGACAGGGCTGGTTCTCTCTTCTTCCTCTGAGATTACTTTCTCTTTGGTTTAGCGCCAAGCACATTCCAGACATTACTTGTCTTGTTTTTCCAAGCAACATCCTCTTGTTTCTGGTTGTCCTTGCCCGTGCTGATTAGCTGACGGGTAGCAGCATCATGTCCAGTAAGAGGTAAAGTTGTATCGTAACCGCCATTTATTTCCACATTTACTTCTAGACGTTGGATTTTGGTTTCCAGCATGTGGAGTTTCTGAAGGAGATTAGCATAGTCATCTTCAGAAAAAGAAAAAGGAGGCATCTTGCTGATGGATTTTTCTGTTTTCGGAAGATATGCAGAGAGAAGCTCCAAAAAGAATTAAAAAATAAATAAATACATTTTAAAAAGAATGAAAAAACACAAAACGCAGAGCTGAAGCAGGACAGATAAGGGGAAGGTCGGGAGACAGAGAGAAAGCGTCCGCATTCGTCGAGAGCAAAGCAAGAAACAATAAATTGTCAGAAAGATTTTTACAGAGTGTAATAACATAAATTCTGATGTTTAAAAAAATAGCATGACTGGAATTTAGATTTCTCCCCTGATCTTTATTATAGGTGTGGAGAGATGACAGTAGTCGGCTACATTGAGCCCTACTATGCTGTAGCTTTGATAGGGGGGTACATATAGGCGACAGACTACCATCTAACAGGAACAACTGCAGAGCTTTCACAGCAGGTGGATGTTGATGCACCAACTCTCCAACACAAGAAATACGTGTCACTTTTGAAAAGCAGGACCTTATATACCTTATGACATTTTACGCTACTGCCATATTCCTGCATACTTTTTACAGCAAGTCAGATTTACTGTACAGATGAGGAAAATACATAATCAACTTCAACCTTCCAATACCTACTGTATATTCTCTTTCCCAGCTTTTTATTGTCACTTACTTAACATCTGTTTATATCCTAGTATATAAATATTTAACATCTCTTCATAGTCCGGGATATTAATATCAAATCAACAACAAAAAAACAAAAAAAGCTATGCTTGTCATTGCATCTGATCTGATTCAAGTAGTAAAACTCTTCCATGATATCAATTAATTACAGGCCAAACTCTAACCTTGTATCAATCAGCACAATAATTGTAAGGTCTTGGTTTCTCTGACTCATATCATCTACAGAAATACTCAGATGACTCTGCAGTTGTCGGATGTATCAGAGATGGAAAAGATGCTGAGTACAGAGAGCTGGTTGATGTCAGGAAATGCTCTGTTCTTGGCTGGAGGGTTGCTGTTTTCTTCTTGCCTGTGTTTTCCCCAGGGGGGCGTGTCAGGAGGCTGTACTCGACTGGAGCTGCTGAGTTCCTGCCCGGGTCGGCCATGTGCGGCTCATCAACCTCATCAATTAGTGGAGGATAAAGGGAGCGGCTTGGCAGTCATTCCCTGTACAGGTTCCAGCGCAAGAATGCTCCTTTAGAAGAAAACACTCAACACCTCTTTGCCAAGATTAAGATTCAAGGCCACACTCACAGACGCCAGCCGCTTCTCGGACTCCTCTTCCATCCTGGGTTCGCTCGTGCTCGCATTTCATTCTCCAACTCCCCTTACTTCAACCGATAGCCTCCGCCTTCCATCCACGCTCCCCTCTCCAGACCATGCCTCTATCAGCAACACACCAGAATCCAAGACGACAAGATCCAGTCATCTCTCCCTGGCGGAAGATACTTCACCACCCAAGTAAGATCTACAATATTAGTTCCACTCACCTCCACTAGAATTCGTCATCTCACCTGTCTCCCTCCCTCCAGAGCCCCCGGTTTCTCTCGTTGTTTCCGAGTTCCTGTTACTGCTACGAAGATCTCCATTCACATCTACACGATCACTTCAATAAACTTACTTACCTTATCAGTTATCTCCTGAGTGGTCTTCCTACATGTGGATAAGAGCCCTTACTAAAACCATGACAGTTTTTGTGGCATGATGTGGAAACAAATAACTCATCTTGAATGTGAACATAACAAAAGAGATGATTGTAGAATTGAGGAGAAACCGATATTTCCATCAAGGTAGAAGGAGTACCACTACAGAAGAACTCTCCTGCCCACAGGCATCCCCATCTGCAAAAATCCCTTAGTTAAATGAGTTACTCCAACAACATTTAATTTCCCTTTGGGATAAATCAAATATTTTGGATTTGATTCAACAGTTAAGTAGCTTGTTAACAATAAACAACTGCTTTGACATCTTTCCATAAGTTTTCTGTGCTCACCACAGTACTGAGACTGTCCATGTCAAGGATGTTTAATGACATAGAAACAAATACAGAATGTAGAACAACCACAGTGCTGGTTCTGTTGGACCAAATTTAGTACCACAAGGGTCTGTTCTTAGGCCACTTCTGTTTAATATCTACATGCTCCTGTTTGGTCAGTTTACACCAATAAATCACATTTGTCACCATACCAGCAGGTAAGTATGAACCCCTACAAGCATGTGCTATAAAAATAAACTAGACCTGACCTATCTTAATCAAATGCTCAGTTTTAAATAAGTATTCAAGCCCTACAAACTTCTTATCGTTTTGTATTTCATAGATTGTTGGAGCTAAACAAAAATGAAAGAAAAAGTTAGTCAGTGGTCGTCCCTGATGAAATTCCCTAACTAGAAGAAGTCAAAACTGTGGAACTAATTACTCCAAACATTGTGACGCCTGGTGCACCAGGTTGGAAATCACACAGAAAGTTTTATTAGTGATGGGACAGAGAGACCTCAGCTTTAGCTGTATTATAGATTGATATAAGGATTCACCATCAGCTCTTATTTAACATGACAACAACCTTCAAGCCTTTGTGATGGTTGCTTTCATGTTTGACCGTATTTTCTTGTATTGCTTCAGTAAATATTATTCCCCAAAACAGCATTAGTCCCATTCATAATTGATGAAGCACATCTGGGGTGGATCGGTTCTTCCAGTGATTGTTTCATTCCACATTTCCTCTCACTTGGAAGTTATTGTCCAAACGATGAATGGGAGTTTTTACATGCTTGCTGCTCTAACAATAGCAATTGTTGGCGTACAAACAATTTCCTCTTTGAAAATTTACTTTCAAGACTAAGAAGAATGTGAACTGAAATAGAAAAGTTTTAAAAAAATCACCTCCCTGCATTTTAAACCACACAAAGCGACTGTAGAGTTTTTTTTGTTTTGTTACAGCTTCAGTTTTCGAAGGGTCCTTTTAAACAAAAGCACGCTGCTTTTCCAGGATAAATAGCACTCCTCTAAAAGTGAGGACCACCATTTCTTCTCCAGTTTCCTGGTTTTTCCCTTCGAGGTACGAAGTTCTGAATTAAACCAGGGAGCCAACCTCCTTTTAATGGGGGCTACGTTATCTAATGCAGTACGCAACGAGGATGTAATTCTATGAACA
>JAVLVB010000794.1:89479-114570 GCA_032876305.1 Orestias chungarensis | reverse complement strand
ATATATATATATATATATATATATATATATATATATATATATATATATATATATATATATATATATATATAAAATAAACCAGTGGTCTGGAAGAATATTAGTCAACTGATTTAATGGGAGAACAATATATTAGACTGATCATAAAGAAAATAGTACTTACTCTAATTAACATTTTTTATAGATATTAATTATATATGTAATATTGACACTGCTTGTTTCAATAAAACTCTGTGCTTTCATTTATTGAACCCATCAGTCCACAGTAGGAGGTAAAGCACACTCTAGACTAGTTTATCACAGGGCTCCACAGACTCTTGGATAACAAAAAAGGTCATCTGATGTCGTCCTTCTGCTGTCAACTCTGGCATATGTTTTATTATTTTCCCTCTTTCTATTTGATGAACAGCAGCAGCACTTCAGGGATGCACAATGCACTTAGAGTTCTCGCTGTGTTCTGGAGTGTTTACATACATCTGTTGTGTTGTGGTAATAAACATTTCCTGCTATCTTTTTTCTTTCATAAAGGATGATCTTTTTACATTTCTTTATTATTATTTGAGTTCTCAATAAATAATTTCATAGTGCTAACCTGCTCAGCACTTTGAGAAGGCACCTGTGGGGCTGGAAGCACTTTAGAGACCCCGTTTCTGCACTCATGTCAAACTGGATCTGAAGCCATGTTCTCTACATGTGGACATATTCATATCAACCGCTTACAGCCCTGACATTGCAACGGATAGTTTGTCCAAACCTCTTAAGAGCTAAGAAACAGACAGACCTTTGTTCACTTTGCATGCCTTTGGAAAAGAGCAATGATTTTTATAACCATGCCTTTTCCTTTGATTTACTGCAGGAATTAAGACACACAATGCCGTGGATCATTCCAAAAATACCTTAATGGATAACTCACTTCCATTACTCGTTACTAGGAGGTTATTTAAAAAAATCGTTTTATTATAAGAGAATACAAGGGGTTTGAGAAAATGGATTGCTTGTGTACAACTGGACCGGGCGTTTGAAAAACATAAGAGGAAAAAGGAAGAACAATGTCTCTTTTGTTCAGTAGTTTTCCAGGAGTCCAAAAACAAGCAGCCGCACTGAATGTTTCCTCTAATTGAATCTGGTCCAAGCACACTCAGGGAATGGACAATATCAAAGGATCTTCTCTATCTGGAGACTAGGATTGTTTATCTATGCATTCTTGGACATCGTCCTGCTGAAGCCGTGTTGGGCAGTAATCCCAAGAGGTGCAATAAATGCAAAACAGTGGCTTAAATTTGCATGTACCATAATACCAATGAAATGTAATAAATGTCTCAGATGAAAAAGTCTTTAAAAAACAATAAAAGGAATAAAAGATAAATGATTAAATCCCAAAACTGATCTTGAAAAATATCTTCTTGGCATATTGTCATCCCAGGATGAAATCGAGCACGAAAAATGTAAATAAATGCAGAAGAGACAAAAACACTACAGATACATTTTCCCCAAAATTATTTGTAAAACAAAAACGCAAAAGCGGTTTTATTAAAATACTCGGAAGCAGTGTCTGCCCCAGGTTTACGTTCGAATTATTCACTGATTGTGTGCTGTTTAATCCGTCATCCAGCAATGGAAAGATTAAGGCATATCTGTTAACCTACCAAGACGACGCTGTCCACCCAAACTTACAGGTCAGACATGAAGAGAACCGAACAGAGATGATGAGACTGGACAAAATAAGGAGATTCACTGCTTAGGTAGGAGAATCTGTCCACAGGACAACAACTTGTCATGCACTGGGTGGCAAGAAGCCTGCGTTGTTAAAATAACACCATCCGCCGCGTCAAATATGGTGGTGGCAGCATCATGCTGTGGCAGTGCTTCTCCTCAGGAGGGCGACGCAAGCAAGAGCTGATGGGAAGATGGATGGAGTGAAATACAAGGCACTTCCGGAAGACAACCAATTGGTGTCTCCAAAACACTTTAGACTGGGACGTTCCAGCAGGACAACGACCGTAAACATAAAACCAAAGCTACAAAGGAATGGTTTAAAACAAAGCATATTCATGTTTTAGAAGGGCCCAGTTAAATTTCAGACGTAAATACAATCAAGAATCAACGAGGATCTCAAAACTTTTGTAAAGAAAACGGGCTAGAATTCCACTTAAATGAGGAAAAGCTGGTAAAAACAGATACTAAAAGACATGAATCTGAAATTGCAGCCAAAGCTGATTCCACAAAGTATCGACTGAGGGGGTATGAATACTTTAGCACTTTGGACGTTTTAGTTTTATGTTTGTATAAAATGTAATAAATTATGTATTATTATCTTTCGACTTCACATTCGTAAGCCCCTTTTTTTGTTGGTCTTTCTCACACAATTCCAATCAAATATATTTATGTTTTAGGTTGTAATGTGACAAAAATGTGGACAAGTTCCAGGGGTATGCAGACTTTTGCAAGCCACTGAACTTCCACCGAAAATAAATTAAGTAAACTTACTGTGACACAATAGAAACACGACTACTGGAATTGTGGTGTAAATCGTGCAATTGCTGCACTTAGAAAAAGTCATCAGTAACAAATTGATAAACCCGTCTTATGATAGTTCACATTGGAATATTGCGTAGTCCTATTTGCAAACAGCTTCGGGGATGCCACTTATTCACTTTTTCCTCTTATGTTTCTGCCGGAGCCAAGCAAATGATTTGTCATTTTCATTTCCTGTTTTGTCTCGTGCATATGATTGTGTTAAGCAGCAAATGTTGCACACTTGTGCCCAAAGTATCATTCAAGCGTATGAAAAGATGTGAAAGGAATACTTTTAGCCTTCTTTTGCTTTGGAAATGCACAACAGGCTCTTCTGCAACATGATTGTCACTGCATGCCGTCCCGTGTCTGTTCTGTTCTATCCTTCACATTTATATTGTAGCAGGTGGTTAAAGCCATAGATTACAGCCACATGCAGCACTATTTTAGATCATTTGCCTCTTATTACCCAGCAACACACGTCTTGTTTTACTCCAGTCCACTTTACTGCTGTACAAACACCATGATGAAATACCAGCAGCAAAACTGGATTACATATATCCACTGCTTTTGCCCACCTGAAGTTATTCACAAGCGAGGCAGCTCAGTGCAATTATGACTGCAGGCAATCATAATAAATGAGAATCAGACAGAGTTGGCCAGGGTGGTTTCTTTTGCTTTTCTGTGCAAGTAAACAGATAAAAGAAGAAACATCGGGTTCACTTCATGTAAACACTTTAAATAATTCTGCTGGAAATACAACGTCAAGGTCAGTCGCAGATGCCCAGGCTGATCATTTGCTAGATCAAAATACAACATTACTTTTAAAACTGTGTGACATCTAAGTACGTAACACTTCATAACCGTTCTACTTGATGTAAAACACAAATAAGTGTCTGTTTGTTCAAATAAAGAAGCATCTGGACTGATATGGGAATCCATCAGTTCCTCTGATGATAACCAAATGAGAAACTGACGCACCACCAGGGGTAACACAATCTACCGGGGGAGATTATTTTTAGTGAAAGGCATGTATTATCACAAAAGCAACACTTCAACATTTCAAGGCTCACTAATAAATTATTGCTCTCCAAAGAGAGCAGATCCAAAACAGCAGCAGATACTCAGAGAAATGTTTAATTTCAGCTTTATGTTGTGTTGTCTGCACAGGTTTACTCGGTCATTTTTGACTTCAATGGTTTCTTAGAAGTAAGACCTTCATCAGGGACTCTACTGAGAATGTTTCTTTCTGAAATAAATGTCGCTCTATGTTGGTTACTTCATGCATTCCTGAGTCGATGCATAGACGACACAACCGGAAGCTCGGTCCAGAAACAAGTGCGGCTTTATTGCCAACGTTGCAAAATAGTGACGGCTTTAAAGGTTTTACAACGTAGTGGTCCTTTAATGGTCGTTTAATTTTAATTTTGGAAATTTCTTTCAAAATATACGTTTTAGTACACAAGTCACCTGTTTAAATGAATGATAGCTTATACTGTGTTGTGCCTCTAGTTCTAATTGAACTGTGTGCTCTAGTCAAAAACTAAATTAAGATCTCTGCTTGTGGGTCAAATATTTACATATGTACAGGTGTAAACCCAAAATCTGAACTCTTTTTACTACTAAAGACATTTGTGTATGAATGTATATTTGATTTTTGATTTGTTGTATAATTGTTGTTGTTGTAAATTAACACTTCTGCTTATTTTAAAGTTCAGATGGTAACTTCACATACGAACTTGTATGACTAAGACAAAAGGCACATGTGTGACTCAGCCTCATTGTATTAACCAAACGGTAAAGGTTCAAGTAGCCCATAACAAAGGTTTCATTTTCACAACTCCGATTCAAAACCTGTTTTTTTTAAGTTGACACGTGTGCAACCATTGAATCAAGAAAACTACATTTGCTTGAACGCTCTGCTTCGCTTCTTTTCCAGACCACAACACCTTTAGGCTTTAAATCCCATGAGGCTCCCTGACAGCTACAATGAAGTAGCCTCGAGCATGTATGGGGGCGCCCTCATTAGATCTCCTCCAACCTCAGCTTACGTCTTTCAGTGGACAGGAGAGTTTCAGATTCCAGTTCCGGAGCAGTGAGCTGCTTCGGCAGAAGCAAATTTAACCCACCTGAGGGGGAACAATGTGAGCCGATTTTACAAGTGCCGCTTCGTTTTATCAGCAGTCAATCATTCCTGCTCATCACTGATCGTCACACATGACCGTTTTCCAACTTGCCACATCGTCCACCACTTGCAACATTCCAGGACCTTTTATCCCAGTGGTATTAAAATGTTTTTGTGTTTTTTAAATCGGGATAAGTTCAGAAGAAAAGAAAAACAAAAGCCTCGTCACACAGGGAAACCATTTACATCAGTTGGGAGATATAACATAGAAAGAAAAATAACAACAGAAAAACGAAAAAGGCTTTTTCTAAATTTATGTGTACATCTGTGGGGGGTCGAAGATCTGTGGCTGTGTTTCATGGGGTCATGTGTTTTATATTTTTGTATGCTGGGTGACACTGTGAGGAAATGTATGTCTAAGGTCGTTGGCTGAATGACGTTCATGAACTTGGATTATTCTTCATCTGCTGGCATTAACTTTTTGTTCAGTTTCCTCTGTTTCTGTTTGTGCCTTCTTTCTTTTCAAACCCCCAGTCGGTCGCAGCAGACGGGCGCTCGTACACAATCAGGTTCTCTAGGAGGTGAAAGATTAGTTTTTACTTTCCACTGTCACTACATGCATTGTCAGTGTGAAGGATTTCTGTAAAGTCAATGACACAATGCTCTCAAAACCTATCTGAAAATACAAAGTATGAAAAGGGGCAATGCAATCTGCTTGAGTGTGTTAGATTGGAACATTTTTAGACTGACTTGTTTATGATGCATCTATGATTTGAATGGATTTTCTTGTAAAATGTTTTTAGACGAATCAAATCAAATCAAAAATACTTTATTTATCCCAAATGGAAATTTAACATTGTTGGAGTCTCTCATTTAACTGAGGAGTTGTTGTAGATGGTGATGGCTGTGATCAAAATTTTCTGTAGCGGTCTGTTTTGCAACTAAGCTTGATTTTCTATGATTTTATGTAAAATCCTTCTTTTCATCATGAACTCCAGAGATTTCACATTTGTCCCCAGAACAGACCCGGCCTTCTTCATCAGGTTGTTGAGCTTTTTAAGGTCCCTTGCTCTGACGCTGCTGCCCCAACAGATGATGGCAGAGGAGATGACACTCAACAACAGATGTATAGAAGATCTGCAACATCTTGGTGGAAACCATGAAGGATTTTAGCTTCCTCAGAAAGTCAAGTCGGCTCTGTCTCTTCTTGTAGACGGCTTCACTGTTGCGTCTCCAGTCCAGTCTGTTGTCCAGATAAACACAGAGGTATTTGTTTTCCTCAACCATGTTTTCCTGCTTCTTCTCCCATGATGGAAGTAGGGGTTGATCTGACCCCGTTTCTCCTGAAATCTACTATCATCTCTTTTGTTTTGTTCACATTCAAGATCAGAGGATTGTTCCCACACCACCAGAGCGCTCCACCAGCTCTCTGTACTCAACATCTTCTCCATCTCTGATACACCCGACAACTGCAGAGTCATCTGACCATTTTTTTAGATGACAGGACTCTGACTTTTACTGGAAGTCTAAAGTGTACAAAGTGAAAAGGAATGGTGAGAGTACAGTCCCCTGTGGTGCTCCTGTGCTGCTTATCACCTGGTTAGACACACAGTCCGTCAGTCTGACAAACTTTGCTCTGTTAGTCAGGTAGGTTTTGATCCAGGTGATTGCTGTCTTCTGGAGTTTCCGACAAAGCAGATCAGGAAATAACACGACATCTCTTGTGAATTGGCGCAAATGTATATTAATTATATTAAAGTGGTTTATTAATATGTTTATTAAAACAATCTCACTCTTAATGATTTTGAATGTAGCAGACTTTTTAAAACAAAACAAAAAGAAACAAAGATTATCCTACACTTCATATTCTGTATAACTCCCTAATATTATCCTAATATCTCTGCTACCATTATGCACATTACAAAAAAGGGTGATCACAATAGTTTATAAGCCAGGATTCCACGACCAAGGTAACATTCTAGACATAAACAACTACCAGTAATTATTCAAAAACTCTTCACTGATAGAGTGGGGGGTTATGACAGAAATGAAAACAATGTGCATTTCAGTCAGTGGTGTGAAGGTCTAGAATAAACTCCAAAAAGACCACAAGCAATGTCCAAGCATGAGTCTGTTTGAAAAAAAAGGGGCTTTAATTGATGTTTTTTAACAGGTACTGTTATGAAGAGGTGCAAACACTACCGAGCACAGTATGGTTGTGCATGTGCATGTGTATATTCTGTGGGTCTGTATGTGTTGCTTTGGGGGTCTCAGTACTCCTAGTGAAAATGTACAAGGGATAACTGTGGAATAAGGCCTGGTGTGTATGTGTGCTTTATTATGTATGTGTAATTATAGGACTTAAACAGGAAGGTCATTTCATACGCAAATAGAGGGAGAAGGGGTATGAAACAATAAGTGTTAGTTCTTCATAGCCCACAATTTTACTTCAATCAATGTCAAGTCTCCAGCTACAAATACTGACAAGTTTGTTTGGAGGAAAGTTTTGTTTATTTTGTAAGTTTCTGTTTGTGTCCAAATCAATTGAATTTATTTGTAACTGAAAACATTATTTAATTTAACGTTTGCATATCACTTTTATAGCTGCACTTGGTTCTGTTTGTTTGTTGGAAGTATTTTCTGAAATTGATCTATTCATTGTTACACACTTACTGTTATTGGCATTTGTTCATTTAATTTGCTAATTGTCTGAAATAAAGACTTTCCAAAAACATTACATTCCATGTTATACCATGATTCACGAAGTAAATCTTTTGCTGCCTGAAGCAAAAACAATGAGTGAGAAAATCAGCACAGTTTTATGGACTTTCTCCTCAAGCCAACATCTAGTCTCCGTGGTCAGACACACACAGCCAGACTCGCTTGTTTCTGCAGGGCAAGAAATCATATTACCTTTGAAACCACTCCTGTGCCATCACATAATAGTCCAGCTGGGTGCTTGATTGGTCTGACAACTGGCATTGAGAGGGAGGCAGCCAGTTATTCCACTATACGTGTTGTTGATACCTTCCTTTCAGGGCTAGAGAATGCATTTCTACACTACGTCTCTGTGATGCATTTCATGCTGTCTGTCTCAGAGCCAGACGTCAAAATTAGATTCTGGGTAGCAAACTGGCTCCATTCTGATGTTGGGAATGTTACAGTGAGATTTAAACGGGAATTGTCACAACTTCGTGGTGTCATACAGAGGGTAGCAACGTTTTTGTGGAAAAACCTGCATGAAAAATCTAGAATGTTATTTTAAAACAAACCGCCATTAAGTGTACACGCTAATGGTAACCAACCTGCTTTACAACAATAACTGGCAACCAACAAGTGAAGATTTTGTAATGGAACCACTTAAAAAGTGTTTACTGTTAGGCCAGCAATTAACCAGACTATATCGGCATGCTACACAGTTATTTCTATGGATTACAATAAGAGCCCCAATGAGGCTGATTTGTCAGATAAGAAGTATGTTGAGGTAAATGATAAGGACAATAATATAATGACAATAAAAGGCATTCTCTTCTTTTCTTCTATTCTACATGTACTGTTTAAAATATTCAGAGCAACACTAAGTAACTTTTCAACCTTCATAAATTATTTTCATAACTTTTGTGTTCATACGTTGACTTACAGCTCGTTGAATGACCCCTCTGTCATGGCCCGTGGGGTCTATATATTTTTAACAGGCACTAAGAAACTTTGGGGAGGGTGGCAAGAACCCTGCCACACAAAACATGCTGACTGCTTTACGACCTACGTCATATCCGTCGTTTCTTATTATGAACATCATCATGTGACATTGTTTTGCCACAATTAGATTCATCACCTCAACAATATTCATCCTTCACACAGACACTGGAAACAGAAATGTACTTCAATCCAACTGCAAACGACTGGAGATCAGAATTTTACCACGCTATGTGCTGGTCCTCATGGGAAATGCAGTCTTCATTCAGGCAAAACACTACCGCTTATGTCAACTGTCCGCCAAAATCGACCAATTTTAAAACTTCTTTAGTGTGACTTTAAAGGTCATTTTATAGGGGTGTCAAGTATTTGCAGACTTTATCTGTTTCAGTGCAGGTGTGGTTCCTAACCTCTATGAATAACAGGAGTCCAATGTGATCTCATTCATTTTGTGAAATGAGCTACTGAAATACATACACTTGTTAATAAAATTGTAGCAGATTTATTTAAAAACCATGGCTGCTAATGTCACGTGAATGAATTTATAACATGATTGTCTTTCAAAAAAAGTAAAAACGTATAAGACAAAAAGGACAACTTGAAGGAAACTTTCCAAAGATTTCTTTTGTAATGACCAGATTGCCTCATGCCTCTCAACCAGATTTGTTCGCTGTGCATTATTGATATACAACTCTAATTCATGAAATCGATAAATCCGATTGAGATCTGGTGACTGTGAAGCCCGCAGTCGTTCCAATGTTTAAGAAACCAATGCATGATAATTTTAACATCAACCTCGAAGTGCCAAGTGTGAATTGTACCCTCATTTTCCCAATTCTGCTGCTGTGGGCCATGTGCTTTAATTTTTGAGTGATTTTGTATTCAGAGATGGTATTCTGCATTCTTTCATATGCAGAATACCATCTGTTAACAACTGTTGTCCTTTTCTATCAGTTTTTTGCAATCTAATAAAGTATTCAAAGTCAACTGTGTCCCCTTTCCCCCTCAGTTAGAACTTCAGCAATTCATCAGATTCGGGCTACATTTGACTGCGTGCTGTACAAATTCAGCTCATGTGCATTTGAAAAGATGTCCCTAATAAAGTTTGATTCAAACATTATTGAAAGTACCGTGTTAATGTAAAATAGTTTGGTTTTTTTATTCAAAATTGTATGATGAGAATCACATACCAGAAAAAGCACAATTATAATTGATGGCAACTCAAACCAAAGTCCTAAAATTAAGTCATATCAATTAACAACTCCAGAAGTCCTTTAGTGTCCTCTAATCTTTATTTAACCATAACCATTATTTATATTTTCTTTCCTAGCATAACTTGGACAACCTGTAAAGATCCAACTAAGCCATGGGGAAGAGTTTCCCTTTACAGAGTCAGACAGGGAGATTAATGTGAGGTAAAATGAAAAGACAAAAATGAACATATAGTTTTACCAGACATGAATTTATATTAGTTTATTCAGATAACACGTAAAACAATTCTCACCCCTTTAAGGGTTCTTATAGATTAATTTCTTTGCCCTTTTCAAATCCTTCTCTGTAATTAGTTTTTCACATATGCACAGAAATTGACACGAAGACCAGAAAGCAACCGCGTCTAATAGAATTTACCCGTTAGGGCTTTTATCTTCACAATCTATTACTCCAAAGATCTGCTCATGGGGCAGTTATATCAAACCTACAACTTTTCATGGCAGGTGGGATGCTTCAGTCTGCATCGTATTCAATCCATCCCATACTATAACATTGATCCAGAAACAAGATTTCCCCCAAGGAAGATTTTCCTGCTCAATAGCATGTGTACTTCCATCCAAGTCTCCCCAACATTTTGTCAATACTTCCTTAGTTCCTGCACTTTGTGAGAGGCTCTCTCTACAGGCAATCTCAGGGAGGATCAATTAGGCGATCGGACGCCAAACAGTAACTGTCACATGCGGTGAATCCTGACAGGTCTGTTAAACCGACTGTGTGGCAGGGAGAGTTATCAAGATGGAGCGCAGTAACAAGCTTGCTCCATTAATTTCCCCTTGGATGGTTTTAATTATTTAGAAGCCATATTCTGAATACTTGAAATCTATTCCCACATACGCACATGGAGGGCCTTGGAAAAAATAAAAATCCACAGCAGCTGGAAATTATTTTCTAAATTAAAAAGTTGTTTGCTGAGTAAACATCTCACTGCTCCGACCCCAAAGAGCTTCTCCTCAGCATCTTTGATATGTAAACCGCCGAAGAAACATTAATTTGCTACCAGTGTAATAGTAAATATTAGCTGAGAGGGGTTTAGATAAGGCAACACACATATTCTCCCAGCTGCCAGTCTCATCAAGGTAATGCGATTCTTTAGTTGAAGATGGTTTCCACTCATTATCGGCATGAATGTCATGAAATCGGGGTTTTTAGTAACTTATTTAAAAATGTCCATTTTTCAATGGTTATAAAAACACACAATGCATATTAACATATGATAATTGCATATTTCTGTACACAACATCCTTTGAAAAAGTGCCTGGCTTGCAGTGAATGTTTGCTAATTGTTGACCTTTTGTTGATCTTAGTTAAGATTCTAGTGATACTTAGTGCTGATCCAGCATTGAAAGTTAGGGAAGGTTAAGAGGTCGTTGATGTGGCTAATTAGATCAGGAACTACAACAGAGTTGGTTAAAGCATTTTTAATACAATTTAATTTTTTCCAACAAAGTAATCAATTACATTTTTTCCCCAGTTCTTGGATAGACAGCTATTTATCTATGGCTTATTTTCTTATATTAACCCAGTCTGGCTCAATGACTGTAACAAACAGTAATACAACACATGCTGGTTTTATTTTATGCAAGTAATTTATTTACTGACCCAAAAATGAAAATAAATAAAGTATAACCTGGATTCACACGAGAAAACCAGTTTGATGACTGTTTAGCACAAACCATGGCGTTATTTCAGTATTTACAAATATTTTCGTATTATTTCCCTGATATTATGATTTGATAAAATTTTACGAACAAGATTAAAAGCATGCATTTATCTTTTAAGGATTATTTCCCCAGTTTTATTAAACTCCTCTCAAAGCCAGACATATGTTAGCCTGTTTTATCCATTATAAAACTATTATCACGAATGCTTTGCATGCATCACCATCCTGTGTGAACACTCAGGGACGTCTTAATTTTGAACATCTGATCTAAACTGCTCCTGCGAGAAACAACTTTAGGTGGAAACTGCTGGAATTCACTTGTGCCTAATCACACTGAACTGGGTTTTAGAAAGAAAGAAGCCTCTGCATCATAAAAGGGCATCATTAAGGTCAAGTGAAGCTTTTTACCGACCACATTAAAAGCCAAATTCTCTCTAGAGAAAATACTTTATGGTCAAATGAACTATCTTAAATCAAAAACAACATTCAGACTGTGAAACGTGGGTAGTAGTAAAAAGCCGTGGCGTTATTCTGCAGCAAGTGGTGCAGATGCATTGCAGAAAACAGATGAAATAACAGAGGAGTATTGACAATTTTATCTCAATCCAATGGTAGTTCAAACTTAAACACCATGTGTTCCAACAAGAAAGTTACCATAGAGTGGACATAGAGGCCTCAGAAATATTAAACCTCCAACATTATTAAAAGTTTTGGCGTAAGCCGTAATAGAACTTCCATGCCAGTAAACTAAACAATTTCAGTTTAACTCGATTCTGACTAGCAAGTCCTGCCCTGTAGAAACTGTATGTGTGGTTATAATCTACAGTAAATTAAACACTGTTTACCCAATTCCTGTTTATGAATTTCACCAAAGCTGATGGTTGTACAATGATCCTACCCCAGAAAAAGAACAGTTCAGGTGAATTCTTAAAACCCCCAAATTAAAATGACATGCATTTGACATGTAAGTCTAACAGTTTATATTTCAATGACGTGTCACTACTTTTTTATTATTACAAATTTGAACAATGCACAGGTTTGTATTTCCTCCTAATGTAAAAAACTAATTTGGGCTACAAACCTCTGACTAGCGTGATAGTAGAGAGAGGTAGGAGCAACTGAAGTAGCATTATACTTCAGTAGTACCTGCTCTGATCATCAAAGAGACTTTAGTTCTGCAGAAATCTGCAGGTACCAGGCTCTGATCATGGTGAGGTGTCCTGTTTTTCTCTAGCTTTGTCTCATTTCAACTGACACTCTTTGATTTATATTAAAAAATATTCACTTCTGTGCAGCTTATGAGCTGCACCTCACCCACATGGATCAAAGAGCAACACAGCTGAGGAAATCATCACTAAGGATCTATAGGAGGCAGCAGACCTACTTGTGTTTTTAAAAGTGGCTGTACAGTGTAGACATTATTTTCATTTGCTTTGGGATTAATTGCCGCTGTCGTCATACAACATCCAGTGAGCGTCTAAATTCAGGTAACTAAACATGTCCCCTACCTTTACCCCCTGTTAAAGTTTCGTACTAAACTTTCGTAAGTTTAGTAAGAACAGGCTTGTGAAACACAGCGACCAGCTGATTCCTACAGCTGAGAACAACTGTGCACTTTTGATATATTAAAACACAAGATTCCGATCAAATCTCTTTCAGCTAAGGTTTGTGTCGTCTGTTTTTATTATTATTTTACTTGCAAGCTCACAGACTTTTGTCACAATTAAAAGAAAAAAGAAAAGAAAACATGCTCAAATGAATCTCCAGTTTGATTCAACTGTGCTCCCGTGAACACAATTCGCATGCACAGACAAACAGAACACTGTAGATGTATTTACTGTAACTTAACCTGACTGAAAAAAAAGGTAAACTGATTAAATTATTGATATACGATAGCAATATTTATATAAATATCCACCTATCTACCTACCTATTTCTCATATATATATATATATATATATATATATATATATATATATATATATATATATATATATATATACACATCTTATAATAATATGTTATAATAATTTTAATGAAATATTATTTCAACTCATAGATTTTTCTAGTTAATAAACTTAATGATGTCAAGCTTGATAATGTTGTTTATCAATATTAAAATGTCTAAACTCTATTGAAATATAACTTTGTTGCATTGAATGCACTCGACAAGAACAATAAACATCAAATGAAAGGAAATTGCTCCTTTGCTTGGATCTGTCAGAGCCATCACAGGTAGATGGTCACCACTATTCATATTTTGAATAGCCGAGACAGTCTTTCCCATACCAAGTTAGTGAATCGTCTGAAGCGGCTATGACTGTGTCCAGGATTACTGGAAGCAGCTTCAGGCTGTGAAGACGGTTTGTCAGGAACCGTCTCTGTACAACACTCTGTAGAGGAGGTGGGAGGTTCTGTAACATCCTCAGTCACTGACTCTGAGGAGCCCCTTGGCTTCATGGTGGACCACTGGCGCAGACAGTCATTCAGATAAATCTCTGCGCAACGCTCGAATATTCTCCGTTCAAAACTACAAATAGAGATATTTTTAATTAGTCAGAAGCATAAGAATGTGCACGGTTTATAAATGTTTCGGTGAAACAGTCTTATTGGAGAGATGTTTGAAGCTTAGTTCTGACTGACATCTTCTTTCTGCCTGAGGTGACTCCACAGGATCAAGAGGAAGGTTTGAGTCCTCAGTGAAGGAACGTACGATGGTGCAAGAGATGCGATTTTGGCCTAAAAAACGAAAAAATAGACTTTTTTTCCCTTTTTTATTCTCTGAAGAATCCGTCTCTTCCGAGTCAAAGAAGAAAACGTCTTTCTTGAACTCAAACACCCTGTGGCTGCTGGGAGCATCTGAGTTCTTCTCTGGCGTCTCCACAGATTGTACAGAAGTTTCTATGGGACTTGGTAGATTGTCCTCCGTTACAGAATTCCCTGCCTGGCAGGAGTCATTTGTTTGGGATGAGGCTGTGAAAAGAAACAACTACTTTTAAGTAAATCAAAATGATTTCCTCAACAGTGATGTTACTGTCAGGAACGTGGTTTAATTCATTAAAGTATTGGTTCAATTTGGTTTGACCTACCACCCTTCATTTGTTTCTCTACATGGTTCCCGTCTCCAGCAGCCTCAGAGATAACTTCTACTTTATCAGAGACAGTCTCTCCAGTAAATGGATTTTGCTCTGGAATGGCATCAAACTCTTGTTCTGACTCCGGATCCTCCTTGTTTTTGGGTTTACGGAGCTTCTTACTTGGCTTTATTTTGCCATAGATCCATTCCAGCAGACTTCTTTTAGAGGTTTCTTTCTTCTGGGCAGGTGTGGGTTCAGGTTTGTCTTCTGCATCACCAACAATCACCTTCTGGTGGTGTCGGTGAGCAGTTCGGTGGCCTTTAAAGAGCCTTTTAAATCCTGCTCCTCTTTTTGGCTAGGGAGGTGGACACCTCTTTGTTTTTACCGTCTCCAGCCTCATTTACACGATTTTTGGTGTCCGATCCAGAGGCTGATGGCAGCAGCTCTTCATATTTGGAGCTACACTGCCTAAGTTGTGCTGCAACAAACATGTGTTCAAGAACACGATTCATGTTTGTAGCATCAGAATGAAAGGAATCAGCTTCGCTGCCTTCCTGAGTGAGAGGTCCCACTCTATGTCTCTATGGAAAAAAGGAAAATACTTCAGGGTAATCAAGTGTTCAGAAAGTGATATTTAAATTTAACACAGACCAATAAAAAAGATTAGTTATTATGGCAATTGTTAGATTTGCATTGAAAAAGCATCAAATTTGGGATTGGCTGATTCAAGTTTGCATGTTTGAGATGAATGTCCAATAACAGCTTCATCAGAGAGGAATTTTTCAACAGAACCGCAAAGATCAATTTAAAAGTGATTTGAGTAAAAGATGCTGACAAATTATGTGTTGCCCTTTTTATTCATTTTAACTTTTGACAAACCACTGAGTTGTAAAAACAGTACGGTAACTTAAGTCCAGTTTTTTTTTGTGTAGCACATATCCACAGCAAGGCTACTTTTAAGGTCAAACTTACTTTACTTTAACATAAAATGTAATATCATAACATGCCTTTTCACATTTATCTAAACATTACAGAGACATTATGCTGAAAGACACAAAATCATAAGACCTGTACTAAGAAATTAGCTAAAAAGGCAGCAAACTAAATCACTCTAGAGTTGCGTCGCTCATGTTGTCAACGCGTTGGAGTAGCTCCTCAACTTTCATTGCGATCTTTCTTTTTTTTCATTCCTGTTTTTCTTGGAAAAAAAAGCTAATTTGAACAACTTTTTCTTGTTCTTTTGGATGCTGTACAGCCGGATTGATTTTTTCTAAAACTTTTATACATCTTGCCCTTTTGTT
This sequence comes from Orestias chungarensis, assembly GCA_032876305.1. Taxonomy (NCBI): domain Eukaryota; kingdom Metazoa; phylum Chordata; class Actinopteri; order Cyprinodontiformes; family Cyprinodontidae; genus Orestias; species Orestias chungarensis. The sequence goes on along the minus strand of JAVLVB010000794.1, from coordinate 98,928 downwards.
ATGATGCGTAACCATAGCAACAGGGTCATTTAATTTCCCTTTGGGATAAATAAAGTATTTTAGATTTGTTTTGATTACCACCAAGCTACACGTAGAACTAATCATTTAACCAACCATGGATACTCTATATGATTCTCTAGATTCTTACCCTTGTGAACGGAAACATCACAAGCGTAATGCTTTTGCTCTGTTCGTGAGACAGTTTCGGTCAATTTTGCTCAAACTCTGTTGAAGAAACTCGTGGAGATGTGGCTTTTCTGCTCGCAAGAGTGAAAATGAGGACAGTAGAATTTTGCTGCAATGAAATATTTTCTCCTTGCTGCTATAAACATACTGTTGCAGGGGAGTGATGTCACCGCTGATAACGACGCCCATATAAGCTAAATATGAAGTTTCAAAAGAATTCCCTGGTCTTTTTTATTGTTGCATTGAATCTTAGAACAGTGGCTAAAGTTATGATACGGACATGTCTTACCCTCAATTTCTGATTCATTGTCATTTAGTTAGTAGGATTTCTGTATTAAAGAAGTACTCAGTAATCATACCACATGTTTTTGTTGCATTCAACTCTAATCCTGCTTTATAAATACTGTATTCATACGAGGTCTTGGAATATCCGCTCCAAAACAACTGATCTTGTTTACTGCAAGTTACTGCAACTGTTTTTATTTGAGAAGTCATTTGATTTTGAATGACCCACTTGTGACCAAACTTTGACCCTTTAACGCTGTTTCCTTAATATTTCCTCATAATTAGATTTCAACAGACTCAATTCCTGCAACCAACCTGATACTTTACAGTTAAAATTGTGTTTTCAAGATTTCAAGTTTCCCTCTTCTCCTCCAAATGTTCAGAACATATAGGTTCATCCTGCAAGAAAATTTTAATGGAAATCAAAAATGTTTTCAATTTGAAAATTTTTAATGTAGCTTTTGGACTGAGGGCTTCTTCCTCTCTGATGTCTTTAAGCTTATGTTGTTTACTGAATATAAAAGACATTTTCCCCACTTTCCGTCAGCATTTTCTACCAGGTGTTTTGCCCTTGATATACGTCCCACCAAAAACAAATGTATTTCTTAAAATAAGGACCATATCATGCCTTCAGATTCCCATGGTGCTAACAGTATGTTAAGAAGTTAAATATAGCACTTTAAGGCATTGAGAGTCGCTAGCCAAGGTCATGGCAGAGAAGCTGAGGTCCACGGCCTTAAATCTGTATCTTCTTCAACACGCCTGATCCAACTACATCCTTAACAAGTCAGACTCCTGCAGAGGCCGGCAAAATCATTTAGTTTGGTGAATGTTGAATTGGCACTTTTGCACGTTGAAGAGTTTACAGATATTTTTTCTGCAATCAATCTTGTGAGTTTTTAAAAAAATGTAATAAACAACATTTGTGTTTTCTTTTCTATCCGATACAAAAATAAATGATAAAACAACTATTGTTTTTTATTGGTTTTGGCTGACAATTGAAGACAGAACGATCAAATGAATGTCAACTGGAAGGATTGGAATTTGATCTAGTAAAATAAACCAACATAAAAAGACACGGAGAAAGACTTTGAAGCAACTGATTGAGGTCGTTGAAAAATAACGAACCAGATCTTGGAAGGAAACATTAAAGAATAAGATGTTTCCAAACTTTTCATTCTCTGTACAAAAAGGCTTAAAGACATAAAGAGCAGCTAGCTATTTTCTTTTCAATAAGCCAATTCTTTGTGTTTCTTTATAGCCATCTTTAGTATGTGCCTGGAGTTTATTCTAAGCCATGAATCAAAGCAGCTAAATAAAATTATCCTCTTTGCCATTTATAGTGTTATTCGAAGTTACCTCTTTAAAATTTTCAAAGATCTGAACTATGACTGCAAAACCCATTTTTACTGCTTGACAGATGTGTAGAGATTTTTACTCAAAAGAAAGTGATGAGTTTGAGCTTCATTCACGAGGCCTTAGGGACCCATTCAAAGCAGACAGTGGGATGTCAGTCATTTTAATGGGACTGAGCCTGGTGAATAGGTTGAGTAATGGGACAAATGATGAAGAATTGTAGAAGGGGTAGGCCAAACCACACATGGTCATCTGCTTAACCTCAGCTGTCTGATTGTGGTTTTAAACACCTTCTAATCCTTCGACGGCTTTGTCATTTTCATGGTCTTTTAATCAATAGATTTTATCATGCGTGCATCAGAATAACCTGATCCAAGAACAAAAGCGTGCAAAAGACCAGGATTAACAAGGCATGTAAAAATAGAGCGAGGTGTTCTTTGGTCCGGAGGGTGTAAATCTAACAGACACTATATAGCCTGGCACAGAAAAGACAATAAGAAATTAAAGATGTTCATCGGTTTGGAAAATTATATTAGAACTACACAAGAATGACTCAAACTCTAGATTACATCCCCATCATTTATCAATTCAATGTTTTCTGCTGGTCATGCAGTCTGTGCCCTTTTTTGGTGTCAACACTACATCAATCCATATCTGCCAAAGAAAAGTTTTGTATCCACCCATCTTCTATGTGGACCAGCCACTGCAAATGAGTGCAAGCTCTACATACCTTTTCATAGACACTATATGTTAACCATATCTACAGTGGAAACATTTTGTACCAACCATGTGTTAGGTTATACTTTGCATCAGTTTGGTGATGCCTTGGTAATAATTCATACTGACAGTGATTGAGCTTGAATCAACCTTTCAGATGTAAAGATCACATTAATTTGCACTAGCATTAATAAAGTTTCCTTTCCAATATTGTTTTTTGCTCACCATGAGGACACGTTTTGATTATCGTGACCTTAATTGTAGTCTCCACCTTAAAGGAATTTCCCAATCATGGGAAAATAAATTATGTCTTTTAAAAATATGCTCTAATTTGGACTAAAACTGCCAACTGTGCAACCTCCAGGCTTCTCCATTGTCCCTTCAATTAAACTGTCATGACTGATACCTACTGCCTCTTCACTCCATCATCCAGCTTTATCATTCTCCGTACGACCTGTCCATCCTCAGCCCTCAGTCTTCCACCTGCCAACTACAACCAAAGACTTTGACTCAACTCACCTCTCCCTGGGAGTTTATTCCCTCGTCCACATTAAGAACCATATCTATTTTCACTACCAGATCCTGGTAGTGAAAATCCTGGTCGCTATTCCAGAATTAGTTTTTATTCTGTCAATAAGCATATTTTTACTGCTTTAAAGAAACCATGACATTGATCTTTATACTGTTCATAACCACATTCATAACATTTTGATGCTACTTTGCAGTCAACAATTTTCTGTAATGACTCATATAAAATGTATCTACCTATAGAAAGGTTATCGTGGTTTGATCAGCTTTCCCAAATGAAAACATGGTTTACTTAAAGAGCAGATAAAAAAAGTTTTTTTTCCCTTTATAAAACTTTTTTGGTGCTCTGTTGCTGTGCTTTGTTTTTTTATTGATTAGTAAGCCTTCAGACAGTGTCTACCTGAATAAAGAAGTAGTCCCTGTTGTCTGTGTTAGAGTACTGTAACAATCTCTACATGCCTCTGTGGTCTAGATTCAGTGACAGCTAATTAAACCTGATGCAACAACCTTCAGTACTACAGCAGTCAACTTAATAAAAAAAAAACATTGAGTAGATCTGCAGATGATATCTAAGTGTGGTGATCAATCAGATGGTTGAAAGTTTACTTTTAAGATAATAAAAGCCTTTTCTTAGGTGTTTCGGTTTACCTTTGCCTTGCTGCTTGTAAACCAGAATTTTCCCTCTGTGAGACAATTAAATAATTTATTTCTCCTATTAACAGCTATTAATATTTGAAATCTAATATTTTTGTTCATGTGTCTTCTTGATTAGAAAAAACCCTAAAAATGACCGAGGATTTAGAAAGACTCACAAACTTTTCAGCAACACTGTAGATTACGTACCGTACTTATTATTCTCTATCTCACTGTTGGTGTCCCTCTGCACCAATTACACAGAGGCAGTGCTTTGTTCACGCACAACAACTGGATCAGGTTCTTCCACCACATGCGGTGACTTATTGTTCCCCAGGGAAATAAGGTCTAATTGATAATTACTGAGGGAGCAGCCAGGACTGAGAGTCAGCCCACGCTTTCATTCAGCAGCGCACAGAACATGCACAGCATGGTAAAGATGCGCACATATTGCAAAAATATCTCCGGAGTGTTTGCTCCAACCTCACTTCAATCGATGCCAGATGGGAAAAAATATTGGAAAGAGATGCTGAGCCATTATTGAGAGAGTACATAGTGCATGGTAATGAGTAATTATTGTAGTTTGGACTACAATTAATGGGTTTTGTTTCTCTGGTGTGTCCATGATTTAGAGTTCATAGCTGTTATGTATTACCTTAATGTGGCGATTTGATACTTCCTTGTGAGCTTTGTCTGCAAAAATCTTGTTTTCACTTTACCAAGCATGTCCTTTTATTTCTTATAGTATTAACTGCATTGTAGGCCACACTTATTATTTTGTTGTTCTAATCGATCTGCATTTTCTTGAACAACTTAAGCCGATTTAAGGAATGAATACTACCGTTTTCAACGTTGATAATAATACAAAAAAAGATCAAGCGACCTGCTGTGTGCACCATTCCCACATAACCATTGATGTGTTTAATGCTGGGCAGAAAGGAGCTGCAACGCTACTAATTGTATGATGTTTAAAGCAAATATCGAAGATATTTAAGCAGGATATTTATTTATTTTTTTTACATTTTTATCTGTACACAGGTAACTGGGCCAGACTGTACCTTTATGTGTCAACTTAGAGATATTGTAGCATATGACAAGAGGTCGTTTACAATCAGAGTCAGGATAATTGCCATCATTAGTAAAAAAAAAAAAAAAGGTTCACAGACTAGGAAGCTGTTCAGATGTTATGGTGCAGATAAATAAAATAAGATAAAAATAAAATGTACAACATGTTACACATGTTCTAAGGCAGCAGGTGCTTAGAGGTCCAATCTTTAGATGGGTCAGGAAGAGCATCCTTGTGGACGCAGCCTCTTTTAAAGGGCTCTGACTACCACATATTTTTACATGCATAAATTCTCCAGCTAGTCTTCATCATCTCCTTGTCATGCTGGAATGTAAAACCAGTGTTTTTGTATAGAACGTTTTCCACTGAGAACCATTTGCTTGATCAAAATGGGACAGGAGTTTAGCTCTAATGGAAACATACTTATTTTAATTAGTAAAACATTATTTTCGAACAATCAAAAAAATAAGACTTAATAAGTCAAAGAGTCTGGTTATTAATGTCGCTACTGTATTAAGTTCATTAAACACATCCGCATCCATTGTTCTTTCGGATATTGTCAGGTGTTCTTAAGCTTTTAAGGAATTCGTGGATCTTATTAGGACCTGGAGTCCACTAGTAAAAAACATTTCTCTAGACCTCAAATCATGTTGGCAAACTGATGTATACACCGGTGTAAACTGTAGTCAGCATTTGACTTTTTTAAAGAGTGCAGAAAGAAAGAACCCTCATTTAAAGTCGTTTCAAGTTGATTCAGCAGCCAAGTGTTGATGAAAGTGAAAAATAATTTAAGGCTAAAGTTATATTTTTTTCTGAGCTTTATTAAATTACACAATTAACCGGTATAAAGGATGTTCGAAATTTACTATCCGTGAATATATACATATGTAAATAAACCCTCAACAACAACCCAACTTACTGTTTGTTTATGGAATAAGTTAATATACTCCCTACTTTTTAATATTGTAAGTGGTTCCAGTGCTCCTGCTTCAGGCAAGTTTACACTCAAAGACTAAACTGGGACTAAATAATTTAAAATTCAGAGACAGTCGGTATATTCATTGAGAAGTGGTTTGTGTAGACTTTCCCCATGTTCACTTTGTCATTGCATGAATTTTTTTATTTAAACTGTATTTACCTGGTATGTGTCTCTAGAGACATCCTTGCTGGGAAATATTAAAACAGCATCATTTTTTAATTTTTTTTATTTCAGTCCAGATATCCTACAACAAGACTGTTCAATGTTTTTTTTTTATTATTAGGAAATCAAAAGTTGGTGATGAAATACAATGTAAGCAAATAAAATGGCAGATTCTGAAGCAAATCCTCCAATGTCAAAACTGGGTAATGTGTCATCATATAGCTTATCTCGGGCCTTCCTTTTAAGTGTGGGTGGTCAGAGAAGTCTGGGGTGACCTTTCACTCTCACCATTTTCTCCTTTGAAGGTGAGAGCGCTCTGTTTTTCAAACTGCAGCTCTCCTCCGAACTGAGACAGTCTGACACGCAAACTGAACGCTCTCTTGTAGAGGGGAAATGGCCTCACCTCCAAGGAATTCCTCAGACCTTGAAGAATCACACGCAGTGAGTCAGACGTCTTAGACCTGGAGGCCACTGGTTGAAAAATACAAATAAAAATGGGGAAAAGAGCGACTGGCATCCAGCGGCAAGAAACTTTGCAGTTTTCCACTTTAAGTGCCATGAGGCTCCTTTAGGGGGAAAAGTCATTTAGAACTTAGTGTACAAGAGACTCAGAAGTGACTTCTATGTGGCTGTAAATGATATAGAAATACAGACAAGGTAAAACATGTTAACTGCTTTAGGGTCGCATGTTTCAAAAATGTGTGTCGACAGCTTTGAGGAATCACCATTAGTTATCTGCCTAAGAAATCTGATAAAGAAAGAGCAACCTCCAGGCAATGACTTTGAGAACAGAATGTTTTAAAGCTTTTTTAAAGATTTTGAAAAAGCGAAATTATTCTAAGGATTATCAAAGGATACTAAAAGCCCAGCTTGACCCTTATTTAAGTATTTATTGTTGCCCATTTATAAACACTCTCAGCTGAAAATTACAAAATGCTTTATTGAATGACAACTTACTTTACACTCCCTCTGCAAAAAAAATAAACTGATCAGGTTTTAAGATGTTTATCTGATCAACCAAGCCTAAACTAATGCTATATGAAACGAACTGTGTAATCTGGAACCAAAAGTCTGTGTCCTGCTCAATTCAAGAACCGACGTACAAAACCAGAACCACACGGATAACACCGAGGACATACTATATGTGCAAGCAAGTTAAACGACAATTAAGAAGAGAAAACCACTGGTTAACTGTTTGCCAATAAAGAACAGTGTTGATATCTGCTTCTGACCTTCCTCTTTGGGTATTTGGCAGATTTTAAAGAATCATAACGGTACAAATGAACCTCTGTGAAGCTTTAGGCTAAATTCTGAATGCCACAACATTATTTTACACTAAACAGAGATTGTTTAAAAGTTTAGGGACTCCCCAGTCTGTTCATAGAAACACAAATTGCTTTTCAAAGATTAGATTTACCTCTGATAGCAATATGCACTAATCATATAAAACCTGATATATACGACAGTAAATAAAAAATTCTTTACATTGATGTATTGTATTGCAATTTAGAAAAAGAAAAAAACTATTTTTTCTCCAAGACATTTATGAGATTATGTCTCTTTTGTTTAACCCAGAATCACTGTCTCATTTCATAAGCCGACCACATAGCACCCTTACTGGATGCATGGGTAGGAGGCTGAATTTGGTTTCAGTTGTAGACTTATATCAGCATATGAAGAAAACAACATCCCTCCTTCACTTGTGGAGGTGCTAAGAAAGCAAACAATGGTATCCCACTCTTCATGCCAAGGACACCTGTCCTGTTCTGCTTATACTGAAAGGTATTTTTAAAACATGTCACATGTGTTTAGATATTTGTTGTTAGGGTGAAATCCATTTGCCTCATTGTTCTATTAACTCCCTACAAGCAACTGTGTCATATATTCTAACTCCTGTGGAACCAAAGCAGGAAAACAAAAAACAGTCACAACGCCATTTCATGACAATGAGCAGTTTTTTCCCCTACTATCATGCTTCACAAATGTTTGTGTTGCTCGTCTTTATTGACAATCTCCTGCATTGCAGTCCTCTAACTGATTTTGTTTCACTTTAAGTAGGACAGGATGTTATGTTTGCTTCGTCTGTGTTATTAACACCTCTCTAAATGAAACGAACGTTCTGAGCTAGAGTTTGATTCAACAGGACTGGTGTAAATGCACCCTTTGTGCCTCCTTAAGAGGTTGAAAACGTGTTGTATGGAGAAGGTTTGATGGATTAACGCTTTTGTGGAGTGATGAGTTTGTCATTTCTCACAACTTTAGGGTTTTTCAGGATCATTACATTGGCAGGAAAATCAAGGGCAAAACTACAAAGTTGTCGGAGGTACAAATATCTGGGATTCTGTTCCTGAAACATTGGAAGCCTCTGCAAAGTATAAATGTTGAGATGAATCATTTTCAAGGACAAAAGGTGGAAGGTCACTGTGCTGTCAAGCACCGACAGAATGATTCAATGCAACCGCTGGGTTTATTTACATTTAGAATTTGTTTTTGAAACCAACTTAAATTATAGGCTCAACTTCATAAACTGCTTGATAAATAGAGAATGAATGCATGATTGGATGAAAATTACTTTCACTACATGGCATCAAGATGATGTATTGTGAAACTGGATTGAAATGTATCAAATTTGTTTGGTCAATTTTTTGGTTAGGGTTTATAAAAATGCATAATTTTGTTAGAAAACACTTGTCAACAAAAGTTTGTTACCTCTTATCTTTTATTGGTCTTTCTTGTTACATTCGGTTTATTCACATCAGATTACTCCTTGTCATTGCGCAATTGTCAGTGAGTAAAGCTGCATTGTGACAGAGGGGAGTATCATGCTATTTACTTTTTTTATTTTATTATCATTTATGATTAATAAATTATAGTTGGCATCAAGATGATCATCATAGTGTCCAATGATAAGTAATGCACAATCCTACTGCTAACTAGCCGTAAATAGGGTGATGCCTAGATTTAGAAAAAAATACAGTAATACACAAAACCAGTGTAAGTTTATCTCAGATTCCTACTGTCCTATTTACAAGTCAACAGCTGGTGCATTATTTGTAAGATTTGTAAGCATACACGTGATTCTGGCATAGAGACAGATAGATTATTATTTTATGTGAGGCAGAGACTTGATAAACCATCTTAGCTGCAGCGTTTCTCTGAAGAGTAACTCGTCTTTATTCAAGCCACAAGAAGCACAACAGAGATATGAGAGAAAACTGCAGAACCAATAAGAAAATAGGTGACACTGAAAGAATAGGGTATAAATTTGGAATGAAAATCATAAAGTTACTCACAAAGAAAAATAAAAGTAACGGACAACTAATTAGTCTCTATCCAAGATGCAATTTGGTTCCCTGTCTGCAGATTTAAAGCTAATGAAAGTCAACCTGGACAAGAAGGGAAGCCTCCTATTGCTTGTTAACTGCTAACTGAATAATTAAGCACATTTTAAGGTTTTAATGAATGTAACCGGACTTGTGCTTTCAAAAAAATGCCTCCAGATGTTGCCCATTCTGTGAGTTGGGTCAAAAACAAAGT
>JAVLVB010000794.1:71917-89379 GCA_032876305.1 Orestias chungarensis | reverse complement strand
ATATATATATATATATATATATATATATATATATATATATATATATATATATATATATATATATATTGAATAACCATAAAAATAAACTGACGGCTGCAAATTGAATGCATAGAAAAAAAAACTTAGCAATAAATACTGAATTACCTGGAACTCAAATTTTACCTTGCCAAACATGCTAGTTTCCTTAAGCTTACAGACAAAGGTAGCTAGATTTATTAATATACTATTACTTAAATAACATTCTAAAAACAAAATACTTGTATAAGTGGATTTATTGCATCAAACCTTTAACATATAGTCTGCATAAATATGTTAATTTTTCTAAACATTAATTTCCTAACTTTTTAAATTTATAAGTTGCTTTCCTGAAACCTACCATTGATTTTACCTTTAACCTAAAAGCATTAAACCAACGAAAAATAAGTAAACTTTGAGATTTCTTACCACATAAATTTTTCCATAATTTTAATAACAGTATTATAATTAATGATGGGCATAACTCTTCAATTTGTAGTGTTGTAATAACTTTGGTATTCAATTAGATTTTTATTTTCATGACATTTGCCTGCACTGAAGTAACTGAAATGGTGAAATAGATGAGAATGGGCATTTGTGCAGAAATCAGTGGATAATAAGCAGAGATCTCCCCGAGGAACAAAGTGACAGGAGGGATAGGCTGGAGATTTATGTGGTAGATGAGATACAGGCTTTCTTTTCCTCTCTACCATTACGGACATGGTGACACTGCCGTCATTAGTGAATCAATGCCTCAAGTTAGAAATTTGAAGAAATGGTTGAAAGGGCACTGTTATGTTTCAGGGAGAAGTGGCTGTGAGATTTACTGTGTACCTCACCATTATCATTGTCAGCTTTCAGATGGTTCTGGCGAACTGGGATAAATTTAAGAAGGGCGCAAAAAATTGTGGCACTTTACAGATAGTTCTGTAGCCTGGATATGAACCTTTTAGGGTGGAACAAAGCTACATTTCATTTTCAGCTGAAGTTGTCTTTTACCTTTTATCTTTCTCACTTAAAATTTAATCGGTAGCATTTACTTCACTCTGAAAGTCCACGCTGAAGTCAGACAGCTATTTTCTACCGTTCTCATAATTTCAGAAAATTATTTCCCAAAAATCAACTTTTAAAAAACTGATTGTTTCATAGAAAAACAAAACCCTTAGTAATCCTGTCAAGTGGATACCAACTCAGTATTTCAGGACAATGAAAACAGGGGTGTCCAATTTGTAGCCCCTGGGCCATTTAGCATTTTTCAGTCATTCAAATCAAGGGTGGTGGGATGAAACATTCTGGCAAAGTAAGCTACAGATAAAATGGCTTTCACTTTGCTCATATTTTTCAGATCAAACAAAAACCAGTAATGGTTGGTGTCGGAAGGTTGGCGGGTGTATGGCAAGAGGCGTAGACAGGGTGTCAATGATGGGACTTCGCTATAATATATGTGAAAAAACTACTGTTATGTGAATGGAGTATCCACAAAACACCTAAAAAGGTTTCATTGTACCAAAGAAGGCTAGAACTTTTGCATCTACTCTTCCTGGGGTCTACACATTCAACATAATGCAATGGAGGGGGTGACATATCGTGGGGGACCCACAATTAAATCTATGAGAGGTGAGTTTATTGAAAACAGGATCTAATAAGATCAGTTTTGGGTGAGCGAGCACTGAAGTTAGAAAGTCCATAGCAAAAAAGCAAATGTTAGGCTCTCTATGTAGAGTATGGGTTTATGACCCAGGACTGAGGCTTAACACGTTGGTCAAGCGATGGAAGAAGAGGGAGAACTGTGGAAGCAAAGATAAACAAGGATCCAGGCATCATTCAAGAATTGAGATCATGGCACATGAGCGGGGTTGGGCACGTTCAGGCAGATCCAGGGTGAAAAACGATCCAATTACCTAGACATGAGGCAGGCCTCCAGAAGACAGGAACGAGGTACATGTCCAGAAAAAGAAGCAAATTACGCATCTGCTAAGCGCAATGAGAGACAAGGTAAAAAACAGTGTTTCGTCAAGACCATGAAGTCTGTCAATGTTTGCTTGGTATCCACTCTGTTGACTCACTCAATAATCAGGCGCTGTCTGCCAGCCAGAGATCTGAATATAAAGCCAAGTCAACAGGTGGGAGGAATGAAGCTGATTAGGTGCAGGCAGGAGAGCCATAGGTGAACCAGATTATCTATTTATCAGGCAGGGACAAACAGACCAGAATCAAAAGGCACAAACTAAATGAGTGTAAAATATATTAAAGCTTAGTCATTAACAGTAGTGTACCAGTATGACATGAGCTATGGTTTAAATACTTAAGACCTGTTGACACAGCAAGGTAAAGGTGTAGTTCTGTGAAGTTCTGCTTCAGCTGAGCAAGACCATAGTGGTGGTTTCATTACTAATGAAAAGCAGATCCCATCCCCCCTGAGGATTGATTTTGTTTCCTCTTCTGGCTGCTTACTGACTGTATCCCTTACTCCTCTTCGGGGTTTTTTTTACTTCCACCTTTGGCCAAGTTGTTGTCGACATCAGTGCTTAAACTTATTGCTCAAGCTTCCCCAGTTGGCTGCTCTAAATAAACATGTTGACGAGCATGTATGCGTGTGATGGATAAATTAAAAAATAAACCCAGAGATAATACACAGCCCCAAGGAACACAGGTCTGTATAACTATGAAACTAATAAACATGACACACAGATAGAGCACTGAGTAATTCTTTACAAATAGCTCGTCCAGTTGCCAAACGACGAACCGCAAGGAAATTTCATGGTTCACAAGCTGGAGCACGGCAACATTATCGAAACACAAGTTAGTAATTCATTTCATCACATTGAGCACATACTAATTCCTATTGAAACCAGCGTGAGCATGGTAGTGTTGAGCTCCGGAAGATTCATTTATCATTCTGAAAAGAAGGAAAAAAAACTTTTACATGAGCAAAATGGGCTTCCAGACCAACAGAAACCAATTTATATTCAGCTTCAGATAATTATTTGCAAAAACTGTAACTTATCCATAACATCTCAGTTATGTCCTGTGCTGTAATGTGTTGTGTTTGTAAATCAAATGAAATTCGAATGAAATACATTTAGGTTCGTTAATCTTATGTGACATGGAAACATGGACAGGTTGGAAAGATTTGTGTACTTTTGCATGGTTTTGTGGTTGGTCTGCTGTCTCAACTTCTCTTCATTTCTGAATATGTCTGTAGATTTATCTGCACTGCAGAATCTCAGTGTAAGGTGTTTTCTCCAATGGCAATTTTAAGGGGGGGCCGGTGCCGCCCCTGAAATCTGATTGGCCACCCCAGATCCAATAGGTTGTTGGTCAAGTTCATCAACACAAGAAACGCGCTAGATATATATATATATATATATATATATATATATATATATATATATATATATATATATATATATATATATATATATCTATATATATATATATATATATATATACACACACACACATTTTTTTTACGTTTTGACATGATTTCGTCTTTTTATAGAAGCTTCAATAAACAAACTTGCTAAAAAGGAGATTTTGCTACCTGCTAATGTACTAAGATTTAAAAAAAAAAATTAAGTAGCAAAAACTACTGGACAGGTTTCTTAAAACCACAGAAATCTGTTTTTAGATTTAGTTTCTCTCCATCTTTGTTTCCTCTATATGAATTCTACATTAGCTCTCTATGAAATGTACTAACTTACTCAATACAAAGTTTTAAAAGTACCGTACTACCAACCTGACAGGCATTTTGAAACTGCAATGCAAAAGGTCTTGGACTTTTTGTAATATTTAATCATAGAAAACAACAACAACAAACATTAAAATGTTTTCTTTTTACTCAGATAATTGGTTGAAATTAAAAAGTTAAAGTTATAATCATTAATTATTTTGTATATAATTATTAATTATTTAGGAGAACTCATCTCTCTAGATAGACATAAAATATTAATACAAATTCAAGCAGTGATTTTGAAGATCTTGAGGAGGAATGAAAAAAAGGCTGTGATAAGGTCACAGCAGTTCAAAGTAAGCCAAGGAATCCAAAGTTATTAGTGGAGAGTAAAAGATCGACCAGGAGCCAGTGGGTCTACAAACCAACAGAGTTGTTAAGCACTTGGCCACAAGGCAATTCATCCAAAGAAATACAAGAAAACGAGTTACTATGTCTACAGTGTTCAGAGAAAAACAAACTTGTAGGAGGAGGCTTAGTTTATCCCAATGACTAACTGGCAGCAGTTAAACCAAGTATTCTGCATTCAAGTTAAAATTATGGGACACAATTGCTGTGAATGCATATTGGGATTACAATTCCAGAATCACCTGAATTTTGTAAGTAAAATAAATTAAAAAAAATTAAATCAAAACCCCTAAATGAAACCGGGACTTAGGTGACTTTTATTCATAAAATCTATCAGTATACCTATGTCCCGGTTTCATTTAGGGGTTTTGATGTGAAAGAATTAGATGCAGCGCTACTTAGGGTTTATTATATAATCATAAACACATGGCTGATTATGCAAATGAAATTGAATGAGATTTGTTGATATAGTGGGACACTTTAAAATTATTGCTTTCTCTGAGTAGGTCTAACAGTGTAGACTGAAGGGTTTTGAAGTTACCTCAGTTTTATAACATGTACTGCTAACTAATTTCCAATCCTTGCATAACCATCCAGCTGCTTTAAGAATTAAAAAGTTTACATCGAAGTGTTTCTGCATATCGTTTTCTGTTTTTCTGGAATTGTAATGAGACTTCCCAACTTTTGCATTGCGGGATTTTTTTTCTTCGTCAAAAGCTCCTGTTCGCCAAATTTTACAAAATGCTAATTTTAGCGGCTTGCAAGAAATATTGTCACCGCACACCCAAGACAGATTTGTCAAAATATGTGACAGGATTCTTGGAGCTATTAAACTTTGAGGAGATACATTCTGACATTGCCTTTCTTGTACTGGATTTACAATAAAATAAATAAAAAAATACTGAAATCCTTGTTTTAGACTAAACATCCTGTGGTAGCAGGAAATGCTGAATGTATGCTAATCACACCATCTTCATTTGAAGAGCATCGTGACTCTTGCAAGGCTTTAATCCATGTTCGGAGCATTATCTAATAATTGGCACATTCCCGCGGCGAGAATGGGCCTGCAATCTCTTTCCCCTCCATGTCAGCGTAATGCCTCGCTTTGCACATTTCTCATGGCTTTGAACTTACCCCCACCCCACAACCCCCAACTAAATCTCTCTCAATGGAAATGGGGTGCATCACAATACTTCAGACCCATTCCTTTTCCTTCAGGTTATGGAAAGTAATGTCAAATTATTCTTTCATGGTCAGCTTTTTGAGTGTTTATGCTGAAAAACATGGAGAGAAGGACATCCTTATCATACATTATGGCGTAGGTGCCTCTACTAAATGTATTCAGATGAGATTGCTTTTCACTCTCTATGTTATACGCTTGTTCCCACGGACCATGTTGTAAGTAATTAAGCATGCTAGCACCCCCCCTAGCTGGAAAGGCGGCTGTGTACTGTTTTGCCGGGTGCCTGGAACAGCAAACCAGCTGATGACAACTCGTCTTAGAATGTTGAAGGAGACAGTAGACGCAGCAGGTTGTGCAGATCGGTGGAGGCAGCAGGAGGTGCATGTCAGCTTTTTCAAGCTTACTAAACTAATAGCTCCTAGCATCAACAATGCCTCAACGACTTCTCTTGTCCACTTGCTGATTGCAGAACCTCTGCAGGCTCTATATATTTGATCATTTATTTTTCTTTTCATATTTTTTGGGAGATTCTTTAGGTTCAGGACATTAAATGGTAGGACGGAAAACATATGATTATTGGGATGAGCATGGGTCAGATGTTAGGAGTTTGTTCTGCAACTTGTGGGTTGGCTTCTTAAACCCCTGCTTAATCTCTCTGTTGTTTTTAAAAACAAATTTGCTTTGAGGCAACAGACTGAGACACCTAATCTGGCCACTTACCCTTTCTTTCACCCAAAACCTAATTTAATTCTCAGAGAAGCTCTGCTCCAAACCTAAAAAGTAATTTTAGATTATAAGTAGTCTCTTTTTAGCACTGTGCTGTTTCACTGAGTGATTCTACATTGGTTCTCACATTTGTCTGACTAGTGTTTAAAAGGCATTATGACACCTGGGGCTGATCCGTTCAACCGGACAATTTGCAAGTAAACTGAAGTCGTGTCATTTTACCAGTTTTTATTAATTTTTTATTTTATTTTCATAAATATGTGGATTTCTGTCATTACAAATTAACTGGATTATGTTAAAATGTCCTTGAAGCAGAAGCTACACGTGGAAAAGCAGAGCTATGCTCAGCAAGTTTTAAACAGGTCCTATCCAACAGCATCTGCAGCAGCTCTGGTCCTAAGCGACAATCCCTTTTACCTGCCAGCTATTTTAGGCACAATTCATTTGTAAATTAAAAAAGTTTATATCCAACTATAAATTGTAAAAAGGTTTGATATTGAAGGCTCTAAACTTACCTGTAATTTAAGGTCCATTTTAGGAATTTGGGTGGTGGGGGATTTACGAATGTCTCTGAGGACCTAAACTTTCAGCCGAACACAACAGTTCAAAGTAAAATGATGTAATGAAATCTCTGTGCGTGAGAAGAATTAAGAACCTCTGGATGCGTAGAAGGCAGTTAGTGGCTTTGTAGAGACTCTTGATGACGAAATGGGCTCACAAATGAAGTTACAAACCTTCTCAGTCTTTTGTAATATTTCAGTTAGCCGAATTTTTGCTCCTCAATGCATTTGGCTGGTGGCAGTAGAATGGGTTTGTGTGACTGGGCAGAGAACCTCTGTAGGACTTTAGGTGTAGTTCCCACACCAACACTGCAGTACACAGACGAAGATCTTCAGGGCTTTTTACTCAGTTACTTGACTGGACAAATGGTCAGAGAACAAAGCATGGGTCTGGGCTTTGAAGGCACAATAAAGCAGAACGATCTGCGGGTCTCTTGGGAAACAGTGGTTGAGGCATAAAACAAAGTCAGGCACATAGAGACAACTTTCGGCAGAGACTTTCAGGGGTGAGACATAAACAAGGTCAATGTCCAGATAACAGAAGCCCGTGAGGTAAGAAATGGGATCCATTGGTGAAAAATGTGATTGTGGCTTCTGATAATCGGGTGTCTGCTTGCAAAAGCGCTTATATGAGGCCAGGTGAAGAGGTAGGAGGACTGAGGCAGATTAGATGCTGGCAGTGGAGATGCGGGTGAAAACAATCAGCCAATTAGGGTGCAGAGGAGCGTTGAGTGTACTATCAATTATTTACCCAGATTTCATGTTTTTTCTGCACTTTAAACTCCAATTCAAATGAATTCACCCAAATTAGTGTATTTTCACTATTTTAGCTAAATCTGCCTGCATATATTCATGTGCAATAAAATTTTTGTTTAGGTTTGAACAACCTTGTCCACGATTGAGTAATACTGTTCTTGCTTAAGCAGACTTAAGAGTATCAAGATAAAGGTAACAGGACGACAAAATGTAATCCATGCATGGACCTACTGATAGATGTCTATGTTGAAATTCCGCTGATTAGTGTTGAGATCAAATCACATCCAAACGTAAGTCTCCGTGCCAACGTGTCAGCCCCTCATCCCGACCTGAACCATAGGTAAGCCTCCCTCTAAAACAAAGTTGCTTTATTAATGCCCTGTCAGCAGAGTTAACATTTATTTCATGTGTATTCATCTGAGCAGATTTTACAAATGGCCTGCTGCTTCTGAAGCTGCTTTTGAAAAATTAGCCTTGTTTTATTTCTCCTCTCCTCATGAATTTCAATGACTCCGCTGGATGCATGGCTCCGCGTCTTTCGGCTGTGGATGCAGCTTTCTGGGTTTCCGTGGGGATGAAAAACGGCTTTATTTGGAAAACCGACAAACAACGGAGTAGGCTGCATTTTGCTGGAAATTGGGAGGAAATACCATAAGGCGATGAGATGGCAGCATACTGCTAAGAAAAAAGCTTACCGGGGCCTTAAAAGACAGATAAATAAAAGACCCTCAACTAATAATGATGCAATCTACAGTAAAATGATACTTTAAAGGAGATATGAGATAGGAGGTAAAAAGTGCCAGTTAAGAGAATATCCTAAAGTCATATTGAAATATATTTGACTAGCTTATGTCCAACTAGATCATGGTGTTTAAGAAAGAGACTATCTCAACTCACAAGGAGAACATGCAAACACTATGGAGAAACACCTCAGCTCTGCACTTAAGCCTGTAACATTTTACTAAAGTGCAACCAACTGTTTCGACATGGAGATCAAAAAACGATTTTGTACATTTTGATTGTACCAAGTTTCATGGTTTCAAGGCGGAATGAGGTCAAACAGACAGCATTTACCTCATTTCTCAGGTCCTCACCATGCAAGAAAAATCTTCGCAGCATTCCTAACAGACATACTCCTCAGTATCTCATCAGTTTAAGGACGCCGAGCTGCACCAAAAATGCCATTTCTTTGGCATTTGAAGAATTGATGGCAATTACAACATGCCTTCAGCCACCTTCAGTGCTTGCATAATACACTTATTAGAAGCTACTTGTTAACTTGTAATAGACCACCAAAGAAAGACCAAGTGCTGTACAGGGGAGGGTTAATCCCCCACTGGGGCACTGGTGCCTCAACAAAAGATGCTATCAGGCCTCATCTGCGTCTAATCTGCCTGGCCAAAGTTAAAACAGACAGCACCTCTCCACAGAATATTTCAAGTCCTATTACTTCATTTTATGAATACAAATCAGTCTCCTACCACTGAAGACCCATTTCGTCCTCTGAACTAGCAGGAAAAGGAAAGAGAAAAGATTAAATGGATTTGCAAATAGAAATAAAACAGGAATTGGAGTAAGCATGGAAATAAAAAAGCCTGATAAGTTTTTCCAATAACTTCGTATTTCCAAAGCAAAATACAACAATGGAAGCTTTTTGCATGGCAGATCCATGTTTTGATAGAGAACATGTAGAGTTTCCATCATAAAACGTATATTCTGCTGATAATGCTGCCGATCTTCCAAACAATAAATGTTCCCAATGTATTTGTTAGGGTAAAGTCACGGTTATTGTTTTTAGTAAAATTAAAGTTGCAACTATCTTTTTCTCCAAGTAGAAGTACTTCAATTTGACTTCCCTTTAGAATATTATTCAAACTATATTGTGTTTTAAAACAATATAGTTTCAAAACACAAATCAAAGTTTTACAAATGTAACATGTTTATAGGTAATGGATAAAGGCTTACAATATCTCTTTAAACTGCCTTCTTGCTGAAATGTGCTTTGCAAATAAACGTAAGTCTGCTTTAAATGACATGAAATAATTAAGAGATTTATTCTGCTTGCATAAATAACAAATGTTCAGGCAACACAGGGAGGAGGATGAACACCAAGAGTCACCCAAAACACTCGACAATTTGAGCAGTAAAGGCTCATATATTTCAACATCACCATCTCAATACGAGACTACGTGTTCCAGCATCTATTTGAGAAATGTGTGGAGAATAGGTGACGTGTATTAAAGAAAGAAACTGTTGGGTTTTAAGGTCCAGTCAGTTTACATACATTTTGGTTAATCTGGATGTTGTTCACTAGCTGAACCTTGGAACTTCTATCCATAACAAGTTTGTGTTTTGCAGATATGAAAGCGAACATAAGATGTCATGAGCTTCTGCCATCTTGGATCCAGCACATGTGCATCCCAGTTAAATTCAATACCATTGAAAACTTATTTTATTAACATAAAAATTATAACAACCTTTCTACCATGTTTATCTCTGATTATCCATAATTTACAGAAAGTGGATGTTTTTCTGTTTCTTTTTTTTAAATTGGGTTTTCTCATTCTGATTTGACTTAACATTCATATTTATTTACCCCAGGTTTCCTTCCATTAACCATTTCCTGGTTTTCAGCTAAGAAATTTATTAATAAATTAGATTTTAATACATATATCCGTATCTCACAGGATCTCCAGGTGCAATTCTGCATATTCCCTCAAGATTCTTTTTTCCAAGGCTCTTGTACATGAATTATTGTAGCATGGCAGGGAGAAGATCAGACTGTAAACACGCTATGGGGCTGAGGAAGCATCTGGTTGTTTCAACAGAAGCTTTCAGATTTGCAGAGGTGGATTTTTCTTTTGACAATACTAGATTCTGATTGAAATTTAGGTCAGATGAGTTTATGGGCCAATCTTACACAGCAACACCCTGATCCATGAAGCAGTCTTTGTTGCTTTTGCTGGTCTGGCCAGGTTCCTACTGCTGTTTCGTAATTTAAATGAGACTATCAGGTAACTTGTCACCAGAGAAATGGAAACTGGATCTCAAGCAACTTGGATTCCATCCCTCTACACTCTTCCACTAGACTCTGGGATCATTTCCAAATAAAATGCAAACTTTACTCTCATCTGAAACTACAGATTCATCAAAAATGTTTGCCATCTTATAACAAAATTAATCAAAAAAAAATGTAGAGCAGTTTTTGCAGACATCCTCCGTGGATATATATTAAACAAAAATACACAAACCTTTTGCCAGTCCAGGTTATGAAGCAGCTTCAGCAGAACTTCACGTCAAAAAGATCCAGGAACATCCCTTTAAGTGGTAGCTGTTTTTTTGGTGCAAGCGAGGTGGAGAGCTGTTGCAGAAACAGCTGGTCAGACATCTGTTTCATGCCGTATTTTCTACATTTCTATTGTCTTAATTAGTTATGCAAATGAAAACAGACTTTTCATGGCAGTTTATTTCAGAAACAAACCGAGGAAATCAGACAAATCTAAATGCTTATCGGATTTGGCAACATTTCAAAGAACCCATCTTTTTACATTTTGCTCCACCTACAGTTGCAATAAAACATTCTTCTGCATTACTGACTGGAAACATTTCTCCATCCACCCATCTTGTTCTCTTCCAGTTCTTCTCCCTTCCTTTGGTCTCTGCCTGGTGGAGCATAAACATTCTGCAAAGTCTCAATCTCAGCTGGTGGCGTTTCCTTTTACATTATTTAGATAAGATTCAGTCTCCTGTCTTACGCCTCTGTTTTCCACACAAAAAGAAGTTTCCGCTCTTTGTTTCTATCCTAGGTACATTGCTTATTATTCAGCTAACCAAAGGGAGAAAAAAAAGTGCCCAAGAAGAAATTCGTCCCCTCCATGCCATTTTATTCAAGGTTTTTTAAATCTGTGTCAAAATCATTTTCATTTTTTTAATTACTATTAAGTTTAAACTACTTTGTTCGTTCACGATACATTTTCCATCCCAAAAGCTTTTCACATTCCCTTTTGGTTAACATTTTGTAAGCAACGTACTGAGAATCCCGTTTTCATTTAGAATGTGCCAAAATCGGCCAATAGGAACAGCGCAAGAATTGAAATCAAACTGTAATAATAATCACATGGCAACTTAGTTACAATCAGAATTATCTAAGGTACAGAAAAGCAACTGCAATTTCAAGAAAAAGACACATGTTTGATGTTTTATGTTAATGACAGAAAATTTGTAGATCTCATATCTAACACCAGTAGCAGTGGAGAAAATGCAAGTTAGATCAAAAACTAAAAACAGCGCTAATAATAATAATAAATAAACATTAACTCTCAGATTCAGCTTTGAATATAAATGAAGTTAAAAGTTTTACTTTGTCTTATCATCAACTTTTGAAGAATTATAAACTTTTGAAGCTGTACAGACAGAACTAATCTTTCCACACTTTCTGTATATTAGAGTCCAGGTAAAGCTGCAGAACCAACACATTTGTCCTTCAGAACATGACACCTTAGCCTTACTAATGAGCCATTTAACATCACTGAAGGAACAGCAGTTAAACGAAAGGCCCCTTGTGGCTTTGGTAAGTGCGTGTCAAGACTGGAAGAGACAGCAATGCTTCACTTTGACAGGTAGAAGAATGAATAATGAGAAGTTTTGCATGTCTTTCTGTATAATGGTAATCCCACTGCATTTTTCCTTGCACTACCTCACTGTCTTTCTCCAGGGGATAGCCAGGGCCTGCACAAACGTCTGCAAACTTAAATCAAACCTCTATTCATCAAGAATATATTATAATATTACAGAAACAATCATTTCTTATAATTTCTTAAAAACTGAACCATTTATCTGGAAATGTTTGGAAAAAGTGATGCATTTCCAGTTTTGAGTAATCAAAACAAAAAAATACAAATCAGGAATTCTCTTATTGCAGAAATTGCCCACATGGTCTTAGGAAAGACTTAACAAGAACGTCCACAGGGAATGAAAGTAACTTACAGTAAATTGCTAAAAAAGCCGACTGTTTACGGAGTGGCTTACCCAACCAAAAGGAAAGTGGAGTTGACAAAAAATGTGTCGAAACAAAAAACTCGCAAGACTTGAGACTCACTGCTGAAATGAAAGCTTCATGATGTACCACACAGACCTAGCCCGTAACCAGAGTAATAATGATAAACTAGATTGGGTTTTTTTTGGCCCCAAATTGTCTTTACAGATTAAATTCAATATTGCATTCTTTTGGTAATCCAGAATCCTCAGTCTGGTGGAAATGCGAAGATTCACAGAATCTAGGCTACTTGAAGTCCAGTAAGGATCACTTCAAGAAAATCAATATCCCTTAGTCTTTGTTTCAAAACAGACCTGACCAGAAACTGCTTGCATAATATTCACAGCATGAACGGGAACACAAACTCTTAATTTCCACGTATTTGACCGAGCCTGCAGGAAACCCGTTATTAGTAACTGTCGGAGTTACCATAAACTTTGATAAACGACTTAGTCCAGGGATGCCAAAAAAGTGGCTTGCAGGCTTGACTTGGATTACATTATAGCCTCCAGTCAAAGAATGATACAAAGACTTAAAGTCATAGTTAAATGTGAAGTACAGCTCTTAAGGGTCGGTTTTCTATTGCTCACACGAGTTAGCTGTAAGAGGAACCAAAAAACACTGCCATTTAAAAAGATGAAACATAAGCAGAACCTTTTGCCTATAAGGGTTCATGCTTAGAGATGAGAAGTACTTCCGACTGTCTAGTAGGGCTGTGGAGTGTTAAGGATCTGGGCTTGAAGTTATTGAGACGATTCCTCACTACTATATTTACAAGGGTAGTGTCAGTCAAATGTGAGGTCACTTAAATTACTAAAAGCCAAAGACAGACAGACTTTAAACAATCCACACAAAACTTGATTTATTTGGAGCCTCTTTAAGGATTTTACAAAACAGGGTGTCTGCTTGGATGCACAAGATCAAAAATAAGCATCGTTTAAAACGTTCCTACAGTACAGGAGATCAATAGTTGAGTGAAAATTGGGCACAAGAGTAAAAGAGCAGAAATGTAAACACTGTGTTTTATTGTTACTTTGGTGAAGAAAAAAAGCAACAAAAAAATAAAAATTACGGCAGCTCTTTTCCTCTTGATTGCTTTTGAAATCTCAGTGGCAGCAGACCGGGAGTAGGAACATATTGACAGAAATGACAAAGCAAATTACTTTCATCTGTTTATGTACCAGAGGCTCCGAACCTACAATAGATTTCATAAAGTATGATGGAAATCTAAAGCTCTGACTTGCATACCAAGTTCGTATAATTTGAAGATTATTCCTAAATGTTTCTTTAACCTAGTAAGTTAATTGTATAAATGTATAGACGGGGAATAATACAGAGAGAATACATGCATTCAAGGAATTGCAAATAAATAAATAAAAATGTAATATGATTTGTTTTAGTCACATAGAAAAAATTATACAGTTATGATACAGTCTGACAAAGCTGTAGCCTAACTGTTGTTTTTAGCATCTTTTTTTTTTTTGTTACATTATTTTTTGTCAGGCCATCCTCTGCATCCATCTGCATACACAAAGACATAGAAGAAAGACGAGGAGAGATCGAACCTTCACAGCACAGCCAAAAACCTCTCTGGAAGCACTTCTGTGCAGCCTGGCTGTTCTGTTTTTTGGGATCTTCACCAAGAGATTCTGCAAACAGCGGCATGGCAGCAACAAGCATCTTCCCTGCCTCACAGGCTTGGGAAAGGAAAACACGGTTCTTAAGAGGAGCCACATGTACTGTAGGTAGTGTGGACATAGAGAACGGTGCTGGATGCCTATCAGAGGGGACACAGGCTGGTTTTACAGCATCTGAGCTTCAGGAGGCCATGCAATCAGTGTCCCATGCAATCACTGGGAAGGTCCCAAACAGCTGTTCTGGGACCAAGGATTATTTTACGTTAGAACATTTTAAAATGAAGTTCATTTTAGTATTATGTGCCAAGATATAATGCCTTTTAGTACCGTTCAATGTATAGTTTTGTCTTAAATGTTTATGCATCATCGGAACCTGAAAAAAAATGCCAGTACAACTACTAATGCTCCTCCCCTCACACGTTTCTATTTTAGGTGTTTTTCACATTGCATAGGAAGAATCTGTGAAAGAACAAATGCAATTTGTAAAGGTCTGAATAAAGTTATATATAAAAATATGAAAAAAATGGCCTCTTACAGAGTTTTAGGAGAAGCTTCCATTTAATTAAAAAAAAAACATTTAATAGCTTAAAAAGTCCCTTTTTCAGATATTAAAACTTATTTTTTTTAAATGTTGAAAATAAAAAGTTTAGTTAGTTTTCAAAAATTCCAGTGCAGACAAACAGCAGGAGGGAGAAAAATGTCTTGTGTTAAGTTCTTTGTACAATCAGTAACTTGTCTTTTTCCATTTTACATAAACAATACCTCCAAACATCAGATTTATGCAAATAAAAGGGTTGTTTTATCATTTGTGTCTGCAGGCATATTACCCACCATGCAGTGATGCAATAGCTCTCCAAGCTCATGCCAACGAGGGAAAAAGAAGCGAGCACCTAAGCGTCATTTATCAAATGGAAAGTCTCAGAGAGAAGTATAGCCGCTGTCCTGCTTCTCTCTCTGCTTGAATAAATCACCGTTGTGACTACTGGAATGACTCCAGTTTTAAAAAGCGGGCCAGTCCAGGGATAACGAAAATGCGTACCTTAAACATATTCCTGTCTTGAAACCTTCCTGGTTTATTCTGGGAGCCAACAGCTTCAGAATGCAGCGGCAGGACACGATGTGAGTTTTCTACTCCGTAAACCAACACAGCACTTTGTGTCCTTCTGTACTAAAAAAAGCAAACAAAGTAAAAGGTTTTATGAGCTTAAACAAAAGTTTCCATAAACATCCACAGACTTGAGAGTAATATCATAATATGCACCTTTGTCATAATATGCATCTTCCAATCTCCTTGTGTCCTAAAAAAGTGAATATTGATCCTAAACCTTCTGCAGGATTTATTCCCGACACAAAGCATGTGGAATAGATTGAAACACTGCGCAATGGAAATGAATGGATGGGTTTATGGGGCAGTTGTATGCAATATATTTAGCACATAGCCAACCAGAACAATTATTAAGGATAATGTCAGAGGTCACAACCTCTGATGTACTTCTAAACATAACAGATTTCTATTAAACCCGTATTTAGTTACATTTGCTTGATATTCTGCAGCTTTGGCTTTTACACCACAGACAAAATTAAAGGCAAATGTCTGAAATCTGTTCCCATCTTCAGCAGACCGGCTGGAAGTCACTGTGGGTCAGTTACCTGGACTTGAGCACATAAACCACCAAAGACATTTTGAACTCTAAAGAGAAGCAATTCTTTGTTAAACAACAGTAATTGATTTAATTATCTTTTTTTAAGGGCAAAAAATTGATTCAGGAAATCTATGTGTTCACCTCACATACAGTAAGTCTATAGACTGCCAATTAAAAAACCCACACGGGTTTCGCCTTTCTAACCTTCGGCTTTTTGTAGTGATAAAAGGTGGCACCAGGGTCACAAAACAGAGCCGTGACATTCGATCTGCGTGAGGCTGAAAATGTAGCCTTCAGAAAAACTGACAACGATGAAAACATTCAAAAAATGTACACATTTCAATTACATTAAAAGATGAAATAGTTTATCTGTATTTTAAATCTTTGTTGAAATATAAAGTTTGACCATTATGGTACAGAAATAGCAATATTTTAGCAAATACTCACATTAAGACTGCAAGTTGATGCAGACACGCAGAAAAAAACAAATTTGAAACAATCCTGTTTGATAAAACCTATAGTTATACTGACTTAGGTTATCCTGAACTATCTCCTGAAGTGTTCCTGATAGGTTTAGGTTGCTGACCACCTTTCTCACTTCGCTACTTTCTTATAATTCTCCCCTAATATGCCTAAACTCAATCATGGGGAAGAATCTGAATCTACAGTTTTTGCCAACTAAGTTTAGACTTGGAAAATATCCTGCATGAGTCATTGAGGCAGACAAATTGGCAAGACTTATTTACCATAACTGGCAAGGAAGCGAGAGACTCCAACTATGAATGTGGACAATCGGGAAGATAAATACTGGGGAGGTGATTACAGGGGTGGAAACAGGTGAGGCTGATTAACTACATGAGAGCAGATGAAATAGGTGAGGGGTAACTGGTATGCCAGGAAATTAAATCATGTGGGCGACAACTGAGCATTATGAACGCGGGAAAATAAAGTGATAAGTAAAATAATCCCTGGTCAGAGCAAAACAAAACACCATCTACGCCATAAAAGTTTGACCTCAAAGTCCGACATTATCATTGTGTCAAGAAGATAAAAACAGTCTTGAGTCAAGTGATTTGGATTTAGAGAACAGGTATCCTTATATCAGACAGGACATCGTGCATGTCCGGTTAAATATGAATGAATGAATGTGTGCAGATACCATTGAGTGAAGCATTTAAAGCCGTGACAAGCCGTGACCAGACATGCACGATGTCCTGTCTGATAAATATGAATGAATGAATGTGTGCAGATACCATTCAGTGAAGCATTTAAAGCCGTGACAATTGAAACTGAATGAGTTAAGGTCTGTCAGGACGTCGATTTGCATTACCACCAGCTTGTTTCCTTGCATAGGCTGAGCAGCCTCTTCATTTCCCATTCGGGTGCAAATGCAGCCCGATCTCAAAGCAAATTGCTGATTCTTGGTAAAGTTTGACAAGAACCATTACACAGATGGATAACCACTTTCACTGGGGAAACAGAGGCCAGATGCACTGAGCCATGTTTCCCGTCAAGTGTCCCTCAGCAGCAAAGTACTATTAGAAACGTTTCACCTCATCAGATATGAGCCGCCTCATATCAGATGAGGCACTCGCTTCTCCGCGGAAGCGTCCAAGTTACAAAGCGCTGTTCCTTAATTACGGTTATAATGATCCATCGTGTACGAGAACAAATAGCAGGATGCTGCATACTAATAAAGGTTCAAAGCAATCCTAGATGGCATCTTACAAGAGAGATTTGAGGAGGCAGGATCCACTTAATCAAACCGTTTCTCACAATCAGGGATGTTTTCTGTTTTGAAGCCCCCCCCCCCCCCCCCCCCCCCC
>JAVLVB010000794.1:57591-71817 GCA_032876305.1 Orestias chungarensis | reverse complement strand
AGAAAATATAAAAATAGTGTAAGATAAATAGTTAAGGTAAGATGCAGTTACAGTATTATACAGCATGTATAAAGTGCAGTGTGGCATGTAAACAACAGTAAACAGCAGTTTAGTTTTTGTTATTAATAAGTTTGATGGCATTTGGAAAGAAACTGTTACAGTGTCTGTTTGATTTTGTGTTCAGGGCTCTGTAGCGCCTACAAGAGAGTAGAAGGTTAAAGAGTTTGTGACCAGGGTGTGAGGAGTCTTTGATAGTATTTTCTGCCCGGTTTCTGGTCCTTGATTTGTATAAGTCCTGGAGGGTGGGCAAAGGAGCATCGATGATTTTTTACACTTTTGACAACTGAGCAATTAACAGTTGAACCAGCTTTTTAAAATATTTTAGATCTGGAAAAGATGTCTTGCTGTGCTTTGAAATTCTCTCTTTGCAGTGAGAATTTCAATCAAGCTGACGCATGATAAACAACATAGCCCAAAGATCATTGGCTAAAATCAGATCCAATCATTTAAAACAGCCCACGCCTCCAATAAGGAAAATCAAGAAAATCCTAGAAAACCCTGAACATCCTCTTCATGGGACTGTTACTGGAAAACAGAGTCTTCAGTCAGAGGCTTCTTCAGCTTGATTGCAGAACAAAACGCTACATTTTTGATTTGATTGATTTTGATTTGTTTTGCGCTTCTGACTCACTCTACGCCCAAAATGCCCAAAACGCTCCTTCCAATTCAGATTTTTGCTGGTGCTTGTCCTTACAGCGCTCCTCGCATCAGCATTTACAGTACGTTATTAAACATCCTGGCTGAGATTTTCCTCCTGACCACGGTGTGACACGAACGCTGCTGACGCGCTGTCAGACTGGAAAGCTCGTCTTGAGAGGCCGTGTACTACAAGCGCCCGCAGAGGCGAAGAGCTGACGCTTCACAAAGCAAAAAGTGGCGACAGAGGCAGAAACGAATCCAGACGCACCCCAGAGCAAATTCAAACAGCAATCCTTAAGTCTGTGGATAAAAACACTCGCAGTCCTCTGGTGGCAATGAATCAAAGGCTGATATGAATATGTACAGCTTAATGGTTCCCCTGCTTTGGGGATTTGTGAAGCAGTGGTGTAAGCAAATGTTTTCCGTGAGACATTGAACTCCTGGGTAACATTTAGACCTGTGGTGCACGGAATAGCGGCTGCTAGCCTAAGCATGACGGTGCATTATCAAAAGGGATAAATTTAGCCTCATCTTCAGGCAAACTCCTTAAGCCATTAAAAATTAATAGTGCCTCATTATACATTGCGAGGTTAGTATCTGGAGCAACATAATGTGCAGTTTTATTCTCACTAATACACAAACATCGGCTAAGTTAATGGACCTGTACCAATGTGCAGTAAATGCAGCGAAACTGAAGTGGCAATGATGAAAATCACAAGTTGAATCATGGTTTTATGTTCAATTCTGCTCCCTAAATAATATTACCCCTCTTTCCTTGGCTGTAACAGTTTTCACTACAGCAAATCTGTGATGATGACATTGCAGCTGCACACAAAAAGCCAATCCTGACACCTTAGCTAAATCTGATTAGAGACAGCTTTGGAGCCGAGGGGAAGGAGAGAAGGTTTCAAAATTATTATTTTTTGCCTCCCTCTGGTCCCTTGCCAGGAGGCAGGATATGAAGTATAATTTTAAAAACATGTCAGTTGAGGCCTTGTTGCACCAAGTGTAAGAAACTGGCCAAGGGAGAAAGATGGGTGACTTTCATCTAGGAAACATGCTTCCTTCATCATGTACAGTAAAATATTTACACAGCATACAGAGGCTGTGAGACAGGATACAAAGTTAGGCAAAAATATAACAATAATAATGGAAATCCTGTTTTCTATTACTTAATTCTGCATATATACTGAGTTAAGGCATAACTGCAATTAATTCAGATGCTTTGTTAGCAGAAAGTAGTTCAATTATGTTTTACTTGGGACAAGCTGCTCACTTTGAGTTTAATGTCTGGCACTGAATGAGAAATACATTGCTAAGATATCACAGCTTGTTTAGAATTGTTGAGTCACATAGTTTTAATGT
This sequence comes from Orestias chungarensis, assembly GCA_032876305.1. Taxonomy (NCBI): domain Eukaryota; kingdom Metazoa; phylum Chordata; class Actinopteri; order Cyprinodontiformes; family Cyprinodontidae; genus Orestias; species Orestias chungarensis. The sequence goes on along the minus strand of JAVLVB010000794.1, from coordinate 69,753 downwards.
CGGGCTTATTAAGTGAGCAATGCTGGACAAAAGAAGAACATTTATTTTTGTGCAAACAGAAAAAAACATAGACATGTACCTGGACTATGTGAGCACTGATTTGATGCTGAGGGGTGGAAGGGGCGGTATTATATTTAGAGGTCTGAAACAGGGACAGAGGAACAAAAGCTGAAGTGAAATGGTGGACTATATGAGAGATTGATTGGAGGAGAACAATTTACCAAGCAGCTGGGAAGGCTGGATGATCAGCCGGTGTGGTTTATATGGAAGGGCTAGATGCTGGCCTGCCAGGAAGTGTATTGTAATGACATGTGTCTGATTGGCTGCATAAACACAAGCATGGACCGGCCATATTTTAATGTTTTAAACAGGGCTGGGAGGGTTAAAAGTGATTCTGAGCAGCTTTAATTTGCATCCTATTAGGAGTGGAATACCGGTATTTGTGAGGCTAATCTTACCCTTGTGTGGGGTTGGGAGTCCTGCAAATCTAGGACTCAGACATCAGCAGCAGCACTGATTATCATGAAATCTTATTTAAAAGGTTATTTAAAAATACAATAAAAAGATTTAGTTTTCATTTTTCCAGCCAATAAATACAGTTTGGTAGAGGTTTTGTAAATGTATATATAGATTACACATACATCAATTTTAATGTGATTTAAAAAAAATAAATACATTTATAGTATGAAAAACAATGATGCCACATATTTGATCTAATTTCCATTTAGGTTAATAGGACAATATTTCTATAAAAGCAACTGGATATGGACAAATTTGAATAATTTTACATAAAACATGCAAAGTTGTGCATAACTTCATCTATCTTTTATTTATAACCACTTATTGTAAGATTACAGCCGGGCCTGGTGTAGATCTCCATTACTTATGGGGCGAGACGCGCAACTATTGTACTATAAAACCGGCCTTGTTGATTCAACTGGGATCAAACCTCAGAAATGAAGATAATCAACAATTAGACTAAATGTATTTTTAGATTAATATCAATCTCATAAAATGATTAACTACTTCAAATGATAGAAGAAACAATGTGCCATAGAGCTGGCTGGGCAACTTCTCTCCCAGTCGTCTAAGAGAACCTATGTGTTATTCCTTTAGGGGTGGTAGATGTAAGCTTGCAGTGGTGAGTACGTGTAGTAACACAGCATCATCCTTATATGGCAACACACAATTAAATACTGAACTGTCCAGCGTAGTATATATTCTAGCGCTTATCTCGCAAAAAGGAAGAGCCAAAGAACAGACAGCTGCCAGAGCAGGAATCTGTGGGAAAGTCCATTTCTTTATCACTTAGGATATTTAGCCCTTTATCTTTCTACCCAAAGCAGTCTGGTCAGCATACATTCAACTCAATCTAGTGTTAGAAAACTCAGTATCAACCACAACAAGGCGCACAGTCATACTGAAGGATGATCTAGAGAGAACAATTAGCCTAACAGACATGTTTTTGGACTGTGGCATGAAGTACCGAGAGAGAGTCCATTTATACACAAAGACAACATGCAAACCACAAGCTAGGGTTTGAACTTAGGACCTTTTTGCTGCAAGGCAAAGTGCTAATATATAAATGTTTGATTGGCACTGTACATAGTTTAAAAAAAATAATTTAGCCCCTCCCCCTCAAACACCCCCACTGAAAGGTGTCAATAAATATGCATACCCAAGCATTTTCTTAATCACCTAAAACAGGTACCTAATAGCTTGTAAATTCTGGTTTATTCCTTGACAGCTTCCAAACCGCATTTAGCCCCAAGCATACGCCAAACGACCCTGAACATGTGTACAACTGTTACTAGCCATAAGACGCGGCACCTTAAAGCTCTCATCAGTCCAGACAGATGTCAGAGCTCCACCCAATAAAGCTGACAGGCTCCCTTCTGCCCTGGAAAAAAGCTCTCATAATTATTCTCCTGGCCCTGTTTGGAAGCCACAGAAGCTCTCTCCCTTTCTTTTTCTCTCTTTGCTTCGTTACTGAGACGAGGTCGAAGATGGCGCAGAGAGGCTCTCAGGGCTGCAACGCCACATAGACGCCGCAGCGTTGGAAGAGGCTTACATGTAAACAATCAGGCGGGCTCAAACTGGGGTTTGATGCTCAACATCTCTTCACTGTGACGCACGCATACAGCGATTGAGACGCTCATTCTTGCACAAGGAAAAAACACTTGAAGCATTTCAGTGAGTGTAATCTGTTGATGCGGCTCCCGGACGCTTCGGCGTCTGCATTTGCTTAAAAGCATGGCAAACAGACGAGCTGGCAGGGCTGTAACAGCGCGTAGTAATGACTTGGAATTTCAGTCATTACTGCTGGAGAGGAGGGGATGCCATCACACAATTTTGACGAGTGAATCATGAGTTCTTAAGTGAAAGAAGCAATCTAGATAAAAAGCTAACCGGTGGGGAATTGGACGCACGTCCTGGCCTTGTGGTCAAGAACCTGATAAAAATAGCTGCGGGTAAAACATTCGGATCCTTGCAGGAGAGCACATGATGACATTAGACGCTATCTAATTCCAATGCATTAGGCAGTAAAAGCGGCTAATTGCATGAAGCGTTTAGCATGAAAATGTTAAGTGCAACCGTCAAAAAAAAAAGTAACATTTACAACACCAGTTACAAAACACAACGCCAATGTAAGCGTGAGATTTTCATTAAGGTAGGTATTTGCAGAGTGATTAGGAGGGTTCATGCTTCAAGTGTAATAAAATGGCAGATTTACATAAGAGGGGTGTACCTCATTGTGCTCAACACAAAAGATTTATAGGATTATATGTGATTATTAAACCCAGTCAGCCCATATTGTGGATTTTACTGCACTGAAAGCTTGTATTTATCCATGAATCCTCAATAATTAATCAGTAGAGAGAGTTATGCATCAGTTTTACAGAATAAAAGGACAAAAATAGGTATTGTATTGTAAAAACAAAGACAATCCGTAAATTACATATTTATCATCAGACTGTAGATCAGGAACTCAAATTTGTGTACTTTTATTTAACTTTAAAGTATAATTGTTTTATCTTTATAAATAATTTTAGAATGAGTTGGTCTTAAATATAAAACATTTCAATACTAAAAAAACGTAAGAAAGATTTAACTAGGGATAAATGGATCCAATTCTAAGAGAATTAATCCCTGAAAAATACTTAATCTGCTACTTAATCTCTATTTCCTGAGGAAGCTGAGATCCTTCAACGTGTGCAGCAAGATATTTTGGAGACCTTTTATCTGCGTGTTGTTGCCGGTGCTTTTTTCTTTGCTGCTGTGTTGGGGAAGCAGCATCAGAGCCAGGGATTCGAACAGACTGAACAGAATCACCAGGAAAGCTGGCTCTGTACTAGGACTTAAATTAGAGTCTGGAAACTGTGGTGGGGAGGAGGACACAGAACAAGCTGCTGCCTATCATGGACAACAAGGAGCACCCTCTCCACCACACAGTAACACACAGACAGACCAGCAGAGGACCTTTTCACAAAGACTGCTTCAGCTCCGCTGTCAAAGGGAAACATACAGGAAATCTTTCCTGCCACATCTCACTGTACAATAAAACATAATTCATAGTTTCGCACTAATTTTATCAGTTCAACTTTGCACAACTGCATCTGTTGCACATTTGCTTGTACATATAATTTAAAGCATTTTTACTTTTTACAGCATTTTTTATTTGATTTTTATTTAGATCACTACTTCTTGTCTGTATGCTGCAACTGCGGAGATGAATAAAGTACTTCTATTCTATTTTCATACCTAACCAGTTCCATGCTTTTGCACACTGTGCAGCCGTACTCCTCCAATTCAATCTGGGTAATCGCAAAGTGTCCCCACAGAAGACGGAGGGATTTAACGCGTGCATGATTGAGTTCTGGGTTTGACCATTGACTGTTTCTAATGCAACATGTCTATGTACCAAACAGAGGCATCCAGATGAGCCAACAACCTCAGCAGGACGATGGCTCTTTGTCACCATAGACCAGGGGAATCCTACTACAGCTCTGGTCTTTCTAGAACACAGCGAAGGAATCCAAAGTTTGTTGGAGATGGGGAAACTAGGGCAAGATGAGGTCCAATGTCACAGGCGGGTAGCGTTAAAGGGCAGAGGCTTGTGTGCAGTTCCTAGCTTCACTATGTGGCTCCTAATATTGTTATTATCTATCTTATGTATTAAGGTAATCATTAACTGGATTTCAGCAAAAACAAATTCGTAGTTACCCAACAGAAACTGATAAGTTTTCTTTTGCATTCTTAACCATGTGCAGACACCCCCTGCTTCAAAATCAAGCTTCGCCTAATGAACCTTTCCAATAAAGAATCATTTGTGTTCCTGCTGAGGCATGAAACCACAGCGTGGTCTGGAAAAAACAAACATTTAAGAGTGCAGAAGAGCAGAGGAGGTCAACTGGCAGTGGAGGGGTGGGAGGCTGAGTGGAGGCAAACAGGGAACAACGGTCAACAGCTCCACCCAGTGGTCAGCATCAGAATTTCTAACCATACACAAATATATATATATATATATATATATATATTTATTTTATATTTCACTTTTATTTTTTTGTCGACCCAAACATACTTTTATATCTAAAGCAACCAAGATATATTTATTTCCCTTCATTAAATGGGAAACAGTGAGTAAAAGACATATTTTTTTTCTACATAATTTAGTGTCAAATATAAGCCAATCAAGTTTATTTCCATCCAGATTCAACTTTAATATCTGAGAATTGTTACCATCAGTGCTAAAGTATTACAAGAATGAAGTAAAGGAGGCAGACTACTAAGGCAAACAGATTTTTATCCGTTTAAATCAAAACCTTCCCTATAATAGTTAGATATGATTAGACCATGAATTATGTGAGTGGCAGAATCATGCTGTGGGGCTGCTTTCCTGCGGGCAGAACTAGTGCAGGTCATAAAAATCATCAAGAGGCAAGAACATCATGTCATTATTGAGGCATCATCTAAAGTTGAAGCCTTAGTGGGTCATTCAGATGGACAGCCAAACTGATAAACTTACTTAAGGATGAGGAATTCAGTGTTTTGTAGAAACTTTGTGGGGGAAAAGGTGTTAAGAGAGCCAACAAACCTGGTCCCACCGGTTCTGTCAGGAGGAAGAAGCCAGATCTAGAGCAAACTATTGTGAGGTTTGTGGAAAGAAAACCTAAAGTGTTCAGTTTAGTACTGAGAAAAATAAACTTCTGTTTCCTGAAGACAATAAATAAGTCTAACATATTCTTTGTTTTATTGTGATATTTAGCATAGAAAACAGAAATAATACGCAAACACCTGGTTTCAACTGTACTACCGTATCGTCTAGAACTTTAAAATACCAAACTTATGTGGCAAAACATTTGAACTGCCGGCCTTTTAACTGAGAGTTGAACTGGGAAAGAAAAGACAAACAACAAATAAGATGTTGGTTTTTTATTAGTTCAAATTTCAAATGTTTACTTTTCAATGGAGATTCATTAGAAAAGAAAAAAAAAATCATCAGCACTGCAGTCTGTATCACAAAGAACCTGCAGGAAGTCGAGAGATGACGACTCTCAGGAAATAACGTTAATACAAGCGATGGCAAAGTATTTACAGCAATGGTTTGATCTTATGGTAGCAACATGCTCAGGATTACTCGAGAGAGAGAGAGAGAGAGAGAGAGAGAGAGAGAGAGAGACCACAGGCTTAGTAAAGCCAAATGCGCGGAGGCAGAAATTTTGTTTCAGAGCAAACTCCACAAGGCACTCAGGATCTCAAAACCTTGTGCCAGTCCTGTTTAAAATAAATTAAAATCACAAAGTGAAAGACCTGCGTGAGAAGTAGGAGAAACATATTTCTGAAGGTAATTCCTCAGTGGATGTTCAACTAAACTCCAGCTATTGTTCCTCCATTGAATACCGAGTGAACACCCGTCAAGAAATAAATTAAAAGAAGGAAAGTTGTATTAGTGCGCAATTATACATATATCTATATAAAGTAGTACCTGATTTTCTCTCTTTGACCCCATTGTAATGCCTTTGCATAACTTATAGAAAACTTGTCACACTCCTAAAATCTCAGTCATCATTCATGATCCTGACAACAATCGAACCACCGGTAAAGAATTCCACCCTGCAGAATCCGTAAACCTCGGAGTCGACACGCGGTGGTGATTTCATACAAATAAAAAGGCCACTTTTTGTTTTTTTCTTTCCCGTTTATGTACAAAACACTTCTGTACAGTAATCACTTGCAGACTTGAACATTCCCACTTGTCAGAACGTACAGAAATCTGATCCGAGTTCGGTGATTTGAAGAAGAAGAAAAAAACGACGAGAGTCTAAAGCTTATAATCTCAGCACTTTGTTACGTTCGACGTGAAGTTGATCTCATCCATCATGCTTTGCAAAAAGTTTTTTTTCTTTGTCACATTTTGTTACATTTTTCAACCACAGATTTCAGGGTATTTCAATGCGTAAGTGTGAAGCAGAAACTCATTTTTAAAATAGGTTTTTAAGTGGTTCATCTGTAATAAACTCCTTGTTCTTTCGGCTCGTTTCCACCCAAGCGGACTTGGCAGATGAGAAGGCTTCGAAACGAAAACTTTTGAGTTTTGGTTTGCCTCTTCATCACCTGAAGACCCTCCTACAATCAACTCCAAGATAGAAGGAGATCGCTAATTCAGAGGTTTGAAGATTGAAGATTTGGGTGATAAAGTGAATATTTAGTCAAGCGCCGTTTATTCTATCAACTAATAACTCCACAGCTGCAAAACTACCGAGACATGGCCATCCACTTAAACTCACAGGCCAAGCAAGCAGAACATGCTAACGTTGGACAAGCTGCAGAAATCTACAGTTTTGTGTTTTTAGCTCCGAAATTATCCATTTTCTGTGTAAATCACATTTTAGCAGTTAAAAAAAATGAACAAAAATAAACAAGAATTAAAAAGAGCTGCATCACAGTAGAAAAAAAAAGAAAAAGTGATGGAACGTCATAATACAGATTAGAATTGAACTATCCGTTTATTATTTATCCCCAAATAATTTGTGACAATAATGAATAAGACATTTTCGGTTAAACGGGATGTGAAAAAGTTGATGGGGTATGAATATTTTTGCAAGGCGCTGACTTTGCTGTGAATTAAAAAAAAACAAAAAAAACAAAGTAAAATGGTGTGGAATAACCCCCCCCTCGGATAAAAAAAACACCAGATACTGAACATCCAACACTGTTAGCCTGCTATCTAGTCATGTTGCATTGCCAAACAATCATGATAATGTTGTCGAGTGATTTCATTTACACCTAAAAAGCAACACCAAACAGCTTTACAATTAAAGGAAATGTTAACTCTGGATTAGCCAACAGGCGTCGGGAGAGACGAGGGGAAGCAGCCCTTAATCCTCATCGAAGGCAGTGAATGTTGACGTCAAACCCCGGAACGGCGAGTTCAGTTTCTCACGCCGGTTTCACGTCGCGCGTCCGAATGTTAAGAGTGTTTTCCCGGGTCAAAGGTCGGCAGAGCCACTGGCCCTCATGTTGTGAGAAGAGAGCGAGCGCGGGCAGGTTGCAGCTTTAGAAAGTGGGCGGGGTCGTCCAAAACGGGATCATTTGGCCGCTTTGGAGGGGGCGTCTGTCTCTGTGAGTTGGCGATCTTCGCTCCATGCCTCCCTGGTGCTCTTCAGTGCCTGTGTGCGTTGTTGGTCCACGACCACGTAGTCGACGCGCTCGTCTGACACAGAAATGCCAGTTCCATTGTTTTTCATCTGAGAAAACCCCCCCACCCAAAAAAAAAACCCCACACATTTAGACACTTAAAAGAATAAAAAACGATCACAATTTCTCTGGTGGGTAAAAAAATATATAAATAACTTCTACCTTTCGAGGTGGGGTAGACCTGCCAGATTCCAGATCCAAATCCAAGTACTCCACCTGTTTATCGCCCTTGGGCTTCACCATGGGGCTACTCCCACCATCCACAGGCATGGGGGCGGCCATCTTCATTACCTGTGTGCCCCAGAACAGGTTTGTTTTTCCCCCCGCCAAGAAAAAAACAATTCTGCCCAAATTCAAATGAACTAATGCGTTGTCATAATAACCAAAATTGTTTAGGGTTCAAATTTTTCATTTATTGAAACATTTAAGGAAGCATTACTGCTGCAAATAATGCATCTACTGTCGTTTCTTATTCAAACGTTGACCGCTCTCCTTCCAGACCCAGCAGGAACCTGGAGGCCGTCTTCGGTTTCAGATTAAAAACAGCAACGCTCGTTATTACTTAAGCTGGTCGATTACTTTCATCAGACAAATAAACTTCTTTTAATCCTCCAGAACTCATTTTTATTAATGAATAAGAAACAGAATTGTGGTTTTATGACAACGGTAAATCACATGTCGGGTCCACAGGAGTTAATTCTGCTCTACAAGTACGGTGCAGATATTAAAATTAGGATGTGACAAAACTAGAACACACAGTAGAACCCAGAAGTTTACATACCCCCGAAAAACGACTAACCACATTTTCTTACCGTCCCTAGTTAAATCAGAGAAAACCTCTCTTGTTTTAGGTCATAACTACCAAAATATGTCAAAGATTTATTTATCTGTATCCTCAAAAATCCAAAGTTGTCCTCAGTAATCGCCTCAGCATTGCCTTTGAGCTCTATGGGATCAAACATTTTGGGTCCCAGCAGTTTGACTGAGTTCTGTCCAGTTGCTGCCGACAGAACTGGTACAACTGGGTCTGGTTTTTAGGAAGCCCGATTCCCACAAGTCTTTACAGATTTGGTCACAAACTCTCTTCAAGATGAAGATCAAGGCTTTGTGGAGACCCCGAATCTTGTTGTCTGTAGGCCACTTTGTAACAACTAGAGATGTTTGGACCTGAACTTTAACTTCCTGGCTGATGTCTTTAGGTAATAATGACCAGTCTTCTTTTTTAATGGCATGATGTTGGACATCCACATCAATTGTCTTCCTTATATCGGGGTTGATTTCTTTTTAATTTCCCCATCTTGCCCAACAGAAAAGCCCTTATGTTTCAGGTGTGGCTTTCAAACCCAACCCCCCCACCTGAGTTGTTCCGACAGGGCAGGCTATTCACGTCTAACCCATGAGCAACTCTGCTCACCTCCTCTATGGTGTCAAGTTCCTCCACCTCCCTCTTTACAGGGGTGATGGGGACTGTGCAGTAGAAGGACTCCTCTCTACAGAACGTAAGGAAGGGATGGAAGTAGCACAGAACGGGAAAAAAAAAAGAAAAGCAGATGGTTAAGACCAAAAATGCGGGATAAAGAAAATGTCGGAAGCCAGAGCCGGAGGAAGCCGAGGAAGTGGGAAACTACAGGAGAAAGAAAAATGAGTTGAGTGATGAAAGAGCAAGAATACGACTAACAGCAACAATGCAAGTGAGAAAAACTGTTAATAGCAACATAAGAATAAAAGTGACTGAAAACGGCAAATAAAAAAAAATAAAAAATACAAAAAAATGTAACATTAGGGTATTTTCATACAGCCTGTAAAAAATGATCCTGTTACTGAGGTTTATTAATTAGGTTTTACCCAAATTGTAACTACAAACTCTATTAAGTCTATATTACTGAAAGTTTATGCAACAGAAACACAAAATAGGACATAACTGTGAGATAAGCTAAATAAAACAAGTCAATTGATTGGTACCTAGATTTAATTTCAGTATAAATACATTTTTTGCAAATTCCTGCTTATTGTAGCTGTCAAAAGGGCCTTAGTGACTCTGGGGGAGCTGCACAGATCAAGCTCAGGAGGGAGAATCTGTTCATTAACTCTTAGAACTTCCGAATTGCCCACAGAACTGAGCCGTAAGGAAGAGGGGCGAGAATTCAGTCGCAAAGAGTTTCCAAAATGTTGATGTTCGGATCAACATTTAAAACAACATGAGGTGGAAAATCTAAAAACTCTTCCCACAAGAATTGGAGCTTACAAAGTTATTGTGTGAAAACAGTATCTTCAATTAGTCTGAGCTGATAAAAACGAATTAATACAATCAAAAAAATAATTTTTTTTTTTTTTTTTTTTTGCTATTCTGCTACTTCATGTAAAATCCTAAAAAAACATATTTGAAATAAAACTGTTAAAAGCGTACGAGGTCGCCTGTAAGGCACTGGTTCTCAAGTTATTTCTGAATAAGTCAATATGTTGATTCATTACACCTAACTACAAAATAAACAGAGAAATACCTTTAAAGAAAATGGAAGTTAAAAGAAAAGCAAGAAGCAAAGAAGAAAGGAAGCTGCAAAGAAAAGGGTCATGGTGGCGAGGAGTCCACTTGCAGGAGTGACAGTTTTATTATCTACAAGAAATTACCAGAAAGTGGGATTGCATATTGGTTTCTATAAAACCGCATGACAATCTATTCTCAAAGCTCGTTTTTCTGCTAAAATTTCAGCTACTTTAATGATGCAGCCATTAATTCCTCTTCCTTACTTTAAACAGACGATGAAAAGCAACAAATTACAAACAGCATCATCAGATTATGTCGTCAGATTTTATATTCAAATGCATTTTTTGAAGGAAAAATTCAATTGCATGTTCTTTTCATTCAGTGAATAGTCGTGTGTGTTACATACTGGTTCATCTGTGGGTATATTAGGATCCATTTCTACATAATTCTCTGCAATGTCCTCGGAGTCAGTGCTGGAGGCCGTGCTATGCACGGACAGCGGTCTCGCCGGCATTGGAAACCTAGAGAGACTGGGCAGCATTCACAATGTTTACACAAGCAACTTTGAAGCAAATGCACTGAATAAAGCACACAAGTAGACCTCATCTCTGATTGGCTGTAATCTGAAGTAGCTCGGTGGCAGATCCTGGACCTGTGCATACGAGCAGTGCTACTTTAGTCAAACAGTGACTATAGTAATGAATGAAGTGTTAAAAGTTTACTTATTCTGTGATCCACTACATATAAAAAGGGCACATTCTCAGCTGTTTAGCTCATGGAAGCTGGATTCTGCGTTTTCAGCATAATAAAGTGAGATGAAAAGTGCACAAATCATTGCTCGAGGAGTAGGTTTTGGTGCTGGACAGGCTCCGAGGAGAGCACAGCGGTGAGAAGATGCCCTTTGGTGTTAGCAAGATGTAAACTACGAACAATGCTGAAACGTTTAAGATACTTACTCTCTAGCAAATGAGCGTGTGACAGGTGAGCGGACAGGTGTGCAGGGCTCCTCCCATTCTGGTAGTGGTTTGATCTCTAATGGTGCAGGCTTCCCTAAACCAAGCAGACACACGTCTGTCAGTCTCCTCTCATCGTTAATCCAGTAAATACATATTCCCTCCTGGTTCCTCAAGATTTCAGGAAATGTATAGAATATGTAAAAATCAGCAGGTACCAAAATGCATCAATGTACACAAAAGCTGAAGCTTTTTATATATGTGGATTTTTTTATTTATTCTTATTACAACTAAGGAGCATATTTATTTACAATAGTCATCACAACCTAACAGTATTCAATATTGCAAATTTGCAACAAACTGCTTCAATGCTGTATGTTTTACTCAATATATAAAATATGCATAATATCGTGCTTTTCATTTTAGGATAAGCACGATATAGATCTTTACGAAAAGATTAACAGGGAAGAACATGGAGGTTCATTTGAATTGATTCAAAACTTGCAATATTAAAATAAATAGTCTTTACACTTTCCCCGATATTGTTGAGCAATCCTACTTCCAAGCCCTGTTCATTATTTTTTTTGTAGCAGTCTACCAGTATCCCGCATCTCGACTTCGTAATATCAGCCCATTCTGCCGGTTTTTCATTCTGAAATAATCGTTCCTCCTTTCACCTGAAATTCGATTGATCCCTCATTTCTTAAAGCATTGGCTGAGCTTTTCTTATAACTACCATATTTCAGCACTATAAGGCGTATTATAAGACGCATGGTCAAACATACGGTCTAACATCGTGTTAAACTGTACTTTAGTCTGCTACTTAACAATACTTTTTTTAGTAATTGTCTCCCGCAAATCCATCTAAGTCCTCATCTCAGCTGGGCAGTTTCACCATCAAACATGTCAGGATCACCCATCACTGTATGATTTTTGTCCCATCAGGTTGAGCGCTTAAATTTTCTCTAAAATCGGCCGTGCACCTTCTAATCCGGTGTCTGGAGAGCACCTTCTAATCCGGTGTCT
>JAVLVB010000794.1:44394-57491 GCA_032876305.1 Orestias chungarensis | reverse complement strand
TTATAATCCGGTGTCTGGAGAGCACCTTCTAATCCGGTGTCTGGAGAGCACCTTTATAATCCGGTGTCTGGAGAGCACCTTTATAATCCGGTGTCTGGAGAGCACCTTCTAATCCGGTGTCTGGAGAGCACCTTTATAATCCGGTGTCTGGAGAGCACCTTTATAATCCGGTGTCTGGAGAGCACCTCCTAATCCGGTGCACCTTATGTGTTCACAGAGTTCCAAAAACTGTGAAAATATTGTGCAACTTTGTTAAACGCTCCGTTTGATCTGCTGTCGGATCGTTTCTATGGCTTTTGTGCACGCAGTGATACATTCGAGAGCTCAGATCCTATTTGAAGGAACAATAATTTTAAGCGTGTTTGCACAAATCTCAGAAGCTTGCCCGGAGCTGCTCGGAAACACGCTCAACTCTGACTAGCTGCCCGAGCTCGCATGATACTCTCCATCTCTCTCTCTCTGTGTGCATTGCGTTGTCAGAGTTGAGCGTGTTTCCGAGCAGCTCAGCGCAAGCTTGTGTGAGCTTCGTGCGCACACGCTTACAATTATTCCCATCCCTCAGATAGATCTGAGCTCCCAAATGAGTTTCACTGCACGTTCAACCTGGTGGCACCAAAATCACATGATAAAAAAATCCCTTACCAAAGTCACACGGCATTCTTACAGATTTGGAAACTCGGTGAACACATAAGTCGCCCCGGATTATAAGGCGCACGGCCAATTTTAGAGAAAATGTTAGGCGTCTAGGACTTCCTTTTAGTCCGTAAAATACGTTATCTGTATGTGCTGACTGACTCAGAGCTCGTCTTCCCAGCTGTGTTTCTCTCTTGGATGAAGCTGTTTAAGAGCCTACTACTGATTTAACTTTCATTTAAATCGTGACACGAATTCTTAAAAATGTTAGTATTTGATTGTATTTGAGTGTTAGGGAGTGTTTTGTGGAATGAATGAAATCCCAAATACATGAAGACCACATTCCAAGGATACCTGCAAACATTCTAGTTAAGAGTGGATTAGTTTGATCAGAGGGACATTTCTTTAAACTAAAACCCCTCCATAATTGGCAGGAAACCCACCCCCCCCACACAATGTTACACGTGATGCATTCAAACTGTGCAGATGAAGGTGAAAGAAGTTTCAGATACACAGAAACAGTTCGGTGGGGAGTACGTACCCTTGCGTCGTCCCCTCGGGAAATCACCTACGGTTTGAGAGTCGGTTCGCTCTAAACCGACAACCTTTGCTCTTATTATTTTAGGACTCTGACCTGATTGGTGAGAGAAAACTTCTCTTATTATATAAAAAAGAACTAGAGGTGATCACAACAGTTAAGCCCTAAAGTAAGAATCGCGCTGCCATGCAAAGCAAGAGAGAGGATGTCGCTGCACAATGAAAGAACGCCCTCTCTTACAACCAGCCGCCTGTTATTTCTTTCCAACAGCGAAAATCAGGAGTGATCGTCATGACAACAGCGGGACCAAACTACCCGACATGCAACTCGCTCCATGCAGCACGGCTTCCCACACAAAGACTGCGATCACAGCTGTGCATGCACCATCGGTTGTGGACCGAGAAATCAGGTCACGCTGAGAGGAACACACAAATCTGCAGCCGAGCAGAGTAGAAGGTTAAGAAACTGACTGGATTTTATTTAAACACACTAATCTTTTCTTCTTTTTACAGTACTGCAATTTCAAATATGTTAAATGGAATAACTTGTTGAGTCCTTGGAAAAGGAGAAGCAGGACAAATAAAGCTAACAGACGAGGATTTATAGGCACAAGAACTATTAAATACAATTGTAATAAATAACTGAAAGTGATGGTAACAAGAATAATTTTAACCCCTGTTTGGTGACAGCACCTCTGGTTAACATGTTTACAAGTTCAACGCCTCCCGTCTGTTTGTGGTGGAAACATCAATAGTCCCTACCTTTAAGCTATTTTAAGATGTTAAAGCTTTAAAAGTATATACAGCCAAGTTTGGGTTTGCAGCTATTTCCTCATTTAAGAACACAGACAAACATCGGCTTTACCAAGTTTATGCTCTGCTTTTTATCCTATTTCGAAGACTGGATAAGAGAAACAGTCCATAATTATCACCCAAGAATACAGGAAGTCATCGATTACTGGCAAGCAAGGGTCAGAATGAGTTTCTCAACGTGTATTGTTGAGTAACAAGGTTAATATCATAAAAAGTGTTGCAATAGGATTGATTGTCTTTCTTTAATAAAAAAAGTAATTTTTAAAATTACGAGTCACCTGCTTTAGGTTTTCTTGTAAGTGAGATTAATCGAAAGTTATGAGATTAAAATCTACTTTAGTCAAAAAAGGACAATCATTTTTAAAGTGGTCAGCTAGAAGGCAATTTTAAAAAAAAACTGTATTTTTAATGTACACAATAGTGGCTGCATAAAAAAATACAATTAGGATTAAAGTTTTATAAAATAAAATGTTTTTTGTTTTTGTTTTGTAACAATAGTTTTGCGACTGATAAAAGTGGCTGTTTTAATGTTGAAGGCGTGTGTATGAATATGTTTGGTGGCGGGTATATGCTTTGTTTGTGTGTATGTTTATTCCGGAAATGGGTTTAAGGATTTATGTAGGATACAAAAAAACAAAAACAAAACAAGAAACAAAAAGTTAATTAAGTCAAAAATATTGACCTTGTTTCAAATTTTGTAATGCTAAGTTATTAGTAAATTATTTTGGTAAAGAATTTCTTTACATTGTCACATTTTTGAACAATCAACATGTGGAGCACTAAGCTGTCTGGCTCAAAGGGAAAAATTAAGGGAAAAGTCCTGATCGGGGAGTGTTATGTAGCAGCCTAATTGTCTGCTGTGACAGTCACAGCCGTGGCTTTTGATCAGGCCTGTATGAAGTTCTTTGTCAGTCTTCAATTCACTTTCTCTCATTATTCCCCCTCTCACTGCTTTCTCCTTCGCTGTTCCCAGAGTCAGAATCGCCTTCGCTATCGGGTCTAATCAAAGGGCTCTATTGAAATGACAGGAACAAAAGAGGATGGAGGTGATCTCTGCAGCATTTGGTCGCCGCAGCGCGTTACAACAAGTGCGTGGCAGAGTCCTCAGAGTTCTCAGGAAACTTGAGTGTGTTGAACATTTGACAAGGAGTTAAAACTTCATTAAAGACGACGAGGCTGGCAGAAAACTAATTCTACCAGCTTTCTCAGGGTCATGCACGGAGAAGAGGAAGAAGGTGCTATGTAATGAACCAGAAACACAGAGTGAAGCGATTCTTTTCCTGCTGATGACATTTGCAGAGCAAACACGACTTTACTGGGAGTTTAGTGAAGACGGTTTTGTGAACGTGAACCAGCCGCCGAGTGTGACACAAAGCATTACCAGCTGTAGAGTTAGTTTAAAACAAACAGCGTGCTGGAAAAAAGCAACAGTGACGTGAAGCAACAACATCCAGGACGAATCACAACCACGAGAGCGTGCACGCACGGCCAGCTCTCACCTTTGCGGTCGGGCTTGAGGTTTCGGTCCACGGGCGGCGGCTGGCACTCGCTGAGCACCGGCCGGCGGGGAGGGGTCTTTGGACTCGAGCGGAAGCCCATGTGGGCGGGCGGCGGGACCTGCTTCCCCAGGGAGGAGAACTCCATGGTGCTCGGGGTCATGGGCACATAGTTTGTATCGTGCATCGGCTCGGGCAAACTGCCCGAGTGGTGATGCGACGGGGAGTTGGCGCTCATGGGGACGTAGTTCTGCTCCACCTCCTCCATGGAGTGGGTGCTCAGCGGCATCATTCCTTTGCTCTTCTGAGGGGCAGAGAAGAGACAAGGGTGCGTTTACAATTATGGAAAGCTGTTTCAATCAAAATTAAGTAAATATTTCATAAAATAACTTAATACTCCCATTAAATTAAATTAAATCAAATTGAATAATTAAAGAAAAGGAAATAAACTAAATAAAAAGCCTGATCGTTACATTTCCCAACATTTTTATTTAATTTAATGGGGATATTAAATATTTACTTAATGTTGAGTGAAACGGCTTTCCATATACGATGCCTTGATAATTAGAAGGTAAACTAATTTTGGGAGAGACCCTCCTTGATTCTGTCAGTAATTTATACAGTTGTGTTTTTAAAGTACCAGCAATCCAACCGGACCATCCAGATCATGTGTGTTTCTAAGCCTGATGGTCCTGGAGAGCTCAGATCCTTCACAATCCTGCTTTCTTTACACAGACATGTCCCTCCGGCTCCTTTCAACTGATTCTCTCAATCGTCTTACCATGGACCTCTTAGCTGATTCTCTTATTAATGCTTTCCTTGACAGGCCGGTCTGATATTTAGGTTTTAGTAGGCTTGCAGTTAAGCTATAATTTATCCATTTTGCATTCAACAGTTCAAAATGCGGGACGGTGTGTTAGAACAACTTCCTCCCAGGCCGGATGTGAATAAACTCACAAGGAACTGTTTATTACGACTGCAGGACTTAGGGCACTGATGCATTATGTGGCTTCAAAACACATCGCGTACAGCTGCAGAAACCAGTTATGAAGCATTTGATTCTTCAATTACCAAAACTGTTCAACTTGGGAAACTTAAATCAGGTTTTAGGCGGTAAATAAAACTTCAATGATTCAATTTAGGACTTCGGATGAATCGATATTAGATGCTGACGTTTTCAAATGACTGCCTCTTGTTTTTAATTCAGTCTTAATATAATAATCACTTCTAAAGAAGAATCTTACCGTCCAAGGTCACCATGGCAGAAAAAAAATAGTTGCGTGCTTTTTGGATGTTATGTTATAGCTGTTATAGCTTCACTTGGAGAGAAGACTCAGGCCCTTTTCTCACGTAACAAATTCCTAATAATAATTTAGCAGTTTGCCTGCTAAGTTCCCAGTACTGTCAAATCTCAGTGCTTTTATGGTCATCACCCATTTATGAAAGTCGTATAAACTAGCAGCTCTCGCAAAGAAACACTTACAAAGTAGCTGTTGAAGCTTTCATTGAAGTCAAACGAACAGCTTTTGTCCGAAGGGAATGATCTGGGAATGTCATAGAAGTCCTGGGATCCGAAATCTGCAGAAAAATAAAAAAAGATAAGTGCAACAGATGTTTTTACAATTATTTAATTATCAATGCTAAGGCTTTTAAACACAGCTCCAAACTTCTAATCTATGTGAATAAGTCAGAAGGAGATAAAAAGACAATCGAGAGCTCATGATGGAACAAGGACATTTTTATGTTTAAATGTTGTTGTTTTTTCATCCTGACCCATGTTTAAGTCTCCTCCAGAGTCTGTAAAAGGACCCGGCATTTCAAACGGGTAACGACATGCAGTCCAACAGACTATGCAGCCTTTGGAGGAGCTTTAAGTCCACAGCTTCTCACGACGCTTTATGCGTTTGTTTTACACCAAATCAACCTGAAATGTTTGCAAATTCAACATGTTTCGGATGACGGAGCAAAAAGAAAGTGATGCAATCTAAATGTTGTTTTGGAGACTTGGTGACTTTCTATGCTGCTGTGAGCTGTGGACGTTTACGACCCTTGGCATCTTCCTTACGGTTCGGGGTGTCGAGGTGAGTTTGATTTCACAGTTGGTTTTAGAAACTAATGCTCCAAAGAGAATAGCAACACATAAACGAACAAACTTCATTTTACTAAATCTTTATCCGGAACACCAAAAAAATGTACCGTAGCTTCCTTTGTAACATTTGTCCAACATGAGTCCAACTTTATGTCTGGAAGAAGTTTTTATATTGGTGCCTTTGTGGGTAGTTAAGGATATACAAAATATTAAAAACTTTTTTGTAAATAATAGTTTGGATGTAGGAAAAACATAGTTAAAGCTCCTGTTGCATAAAATAAAAACTTAATTGATCGGGAATAACTTCCTGCTTTCATAAAAGTTTTTTTTATAAGTGAGGAGAAGATTTTGCCTAAATAATTTCCCTTTTTTCACCACAAGGGGGCGCACCAAGTGGTAGAAAATATTTGACCTTTATATTTTTTTACATTTTGGTTTCTTTCATTTGCTTTTCAACCCACTTTTTACACCTCTGAACTTTTTTGGAGGTTACAACATATGGACTATACAGAGGAGAGATAGCTCTGTTGTGTATCAGTAGGTGAATATATCATAAACACACACAAACAAAGAATTAAAAGGCACCTAATATTTGTTTCTGTGAAGATTTTCACATTTTGGGACGTTAACAACCGCTTACTTTAAAAATACTTTATTTCATGTCCTACTGACCAAATCATTAATTTATTTGCTTTTACACAAAACATACAAAATAAATGCTGCGTGCATTTAAACTTAAGACTAGTTTCGCAACAATAGAACGTCCAGCCGACTGATCAAGTTATTTTTGAGCAGCAATCAGCCGGTACTTAACAATGAAACCGTCCACTGATCTCATCAACCTCTGCAAAGAACCGAGAATTCACTCATCTCTATCAGCTCTGCTAAACATATGATCTAACTGATTACAGATAGACATTCTGCTTATTTGTTTCTGCACCAAATTCTTAGTGTTGCCACAGATTTTTGTTTTATTTAAATCTGGACTCTGACAAGACAATCTCAACACGTTGGTAGTCTTTGATTTAAACTATCCCAGTGCAGCCCTGCTTGTATGTTTACATAGCGTTTGTCCTGCTGGAAGGTGAACCTCCACACCCGTGTGAAGACTTTCTGCAGCCCC
Organism: Orestias chungarensis; assembly: GCA_032876305.1. Lineage (NCBI taxonomy): Eukaryota > Metazoa > Chordata > Actinopteri > Cyprinodontiformes > Cyprinodontidae > Orestias > Orestias chungarensis. Next base: position 50,800 of record JAVLVB010000794.1, on the reverse strand, counting down.
TTAGCGTTTCTTTCAGCACTGTTTTATATTTAGCTCCTTTAGGTCCTTCCATCCACTCTAACCAGCTTCCTTGGTCCTGAAAAACAACCTCTTATAGGACTATGCTGCCAACATCATGTCCAATTGTGGAGACTTTGCTTGTCCGGGATGAAGTGAAACAAAATCTTTCTCACAAATGCAAGATGAATTTAGGTCAACCTCTTCCAAGTCTGTTGGGCGATTTATGTGGAAAAACAAGCACCCCCTCAGCATCATACTGCCACCACCGAGTTTCACTGAGTCCTTTTCCTTGCAACCCCTAACTCTGGTTTTCTCCTCAACGTTCTCCCTGACCATGCCGCTTTCCTCGGTGGTCTTATCACGATTTACTGCAAGCGGCCTATTTTTTAACACATTCTGTTACATATGTGCTCAATATGTGGCAGTAATGCTAACTAAAGCTGTGTTTACCGATGGCGCAGTAGAAGAAGAAATCGGCCATTCGTTTAGCGTCGTTTTGCCAGCGCATGGCTCATGCGGCATGAACACATTTGCCCTGCGCAAGATGGCGGAGCGTGAAAATGTCCGAAAGACTTCTTCAAGGGAACGTCTGAGACGAAAGCCTGTCTGAGTTGAAGCTGGAGAGGAAGAGCGAGCGCGGTAAAATAGCCGACAGCTAATAAGAAAATAAACATGCTAAATACTGTTTCAGTTGGGTCAGCCTCCTGCTGAACATTTAGAATAAAGACAAAATACAACGTGAATTTACATTTAAATGTTCAGCATAATTAGGGCTGAGATTTCTGAGTGAGTATGCTGAACACTCGATCGCTTGTAAAAATTCTACCTCGTTTTTGTATTTAACGCCTAAAAATGACCAAATATTTTACACTGCTGAGCTCCTTTGTTCCTTTAAACAAAGTTAGTTTGCAGTGAACGGCACACTTTTTCCATCTTTTCCTTTTTCTTACTGGGAATTATTTTTTGCATAGCTCATATGAGAAAGTAAATATCAATAAATTAATGATAATAAGCGACTAATCGATCAGTCGTAAAAAATAATCGACAGATTATTCGAATAGGAAAATAGTTGTTAGTTGCAGCCCTACTACATGACTTTTTAAGGCAGGAATCTGCTCTGTATTGGTCTGTCACGTAAAATCCAGGTAAAACGTTTAAAACTTGGAGGCTGCTAAATATCTAAATGAAAAAATGGATGTAAATACTTTTGTAAGACGCCGCCTCTCTTCGGCACAAACCTTTGGGGAGCCGGGAACAGTCCATAGTGCCGATAGTGTTGCTGCGTAACGCCTTGCTCCCGACGCCGGTCGGCACGCAGTAATTTCCGTCCGTCTCCGAGGCCGAGCGCGGCACACAGTAGTTGTCCGAGGGCGAGCGCTCAGCAGGCGGCGGCGGGAGTCCTGAGGTGGAGCTGAGCGAAGGCTTGGGCGGTCTGGGAGGCGGGACCACATCCCCCCCGCTCTCCAGGCCACCGACCACCGTTGACGTGGAGAGCGTGCGGGGAACCTGGTAGGTCGAGTTAGCGCCTGGCGTGGGCGGGATGTCGTAACTAACGGAGAGGTTTCGCATGTGCGACTCCACGCACGACGTCTTCCTCGCAGGCGTGTTGAAGACATAAAGTTCGGACGCGTCGCTGCCCTCCGGGTGGGGCGGAGGGGAGGTGGCGGACCTGGGGAGCAGCACCGTGTCCTGCGAGTAGCTGCGGGGGAGGTTGTAGATGCCGGCGTCGGAGGAGACCGAGGCGCCGCGCGACGGAGGCGAGTCGTAGAAGGAAGGAGCGGAAGCCGGAGGCTGGTGCTGTGGGAAGAAGCCGTTGTGCGAGGCGTGTTTGGGTAAGGAAGTGGCGGATGTGGGCGTGCGGTGGGACGGGAGGTTGTCGTTCAGGTCCGTCTCTGAAGAGGTAGACTTGGAGCACTCGGCGTGGGCTCTGAGAACAAAACACGCTTCGTTTAGAGAAGCAGAGAACCAAACAGAGACAGCAACTCTCCACACCACTCCTGCAGGCAGAGTTAAGAACACGGAGCTACAATAAATCATCTACTTTCAGCAGCTCGTAATATATTAGTATCACATTGTGCATTAGTGGGTAGTTTCTTAAAATGCGGGCAGAATCAGGTTAAGATGATTTTACGCAACGCATCCCAAATCCTGCACCGTTAAACACGTTTTAGTTTAGGGTGCCGAATGCTGCGGAGCGTTGAGCTAAGTGCCGGCATTCCTGTGGTTCACAACACGCTCAGCACGCCACACGGGTCCAGCCGGACTTCCGACTCACAGACTAGTCTGTGGAGGTAGAGTCCTGCTCTCACACTCCTCCAAAAGCAAATAGTCCGGAAACTTCTCCGATGAAGACTGACAGTCGGCTGAGCTAGAAACACCATCCAGCGCGGAGCAAGGAGTGAGGAGGAGAGCAGTAGCGCGGTAATAAAAAAAACAGAAAATGTGGACAAGAACAAGGAAGGTCATGGCCAAAGGCTTCAGACATGCGTTTTTTTTTTTATTTCTAGATTTTCTCTCTTGTTTAAACACATTCTAGACGAGGCACTGCAGGTCAGCTGACTGAAAGGAAGGCAAATGCAGGTTTCCGTTGATCAAGCCACCCACCACGGATTTAGACAACTCTGCTTTATAACAACAGATCAAGGCGACAAGCACACCACCTCATCAGCATCATTATATAATATCTAAAACAAGATGTATTTATTCAGTTTACTGAAGTCTAACTGTTTAAGTTTATACACATAAAAAGTTAAGAGTTCCTTATTATAACTGTAATAGTGTATTATTTTGAAAGCTTATTTTAATGAAATCAATCAGATCTTTTTTAAGAGTTTTATTTTGTGTGGAAAATGTCTGTTTAGTATTAATGTTGTAATATTAATCAAACCTATTAAAGCCTATTGTTTTTGGGCAGCGGTCAGGGTTAATTTTCAAAGCTACAGAAATATTGAAACAGGCTTCTGGTCTGATGTATAATCTTAAATCAGCTGCAACTTCTATAATACATCCCTCAAAAATCCAGACGGAAACTGTAGCAGTTTGTGATTTGTTAGCCCTTTGGGTTTGTTGTGAGCGTAAAACTTAAAACCTTAATTTAGGCTGAACTAAAAAACTACGAAAAGCCAAAAAGACATTTGAATGACTGCACCTACCTGTAGTTCTCACGTAATAAAACGTTTACACAGCACCTGTAAACTCCTAATATCGCATAAAAATGTGAATGTGTGAATCACACTAAGAAATTATTTTCATATTTTAGAAAATGAATACGTAATTAAAACAATATATTATAAATATCTTGTTGCCAAATATTTCCAGACCTGGAAAGAAAGAAAAGCAAAACACGTTTTCATGCTTTCCCAGCTCAGGTAGGAACTGCGACACACACATTATATCCAGTTCGAGTCCGAACATCCAGTCAGTCTCACCTGTTGGGTTCAGGCTTTTTGCTCTCACAGTTGGCGAGCCACAGGTAATCCTGCGGGTCTTCTGAGCTGGACTGAGAGTCGAGGTGTCGCACGCTGACCGGCTGGTACGGAGGAGGGACGCCGCCCAGCACCGACGCTGCTGGACCGACCATATTACCTAAAGCTGGGTGCGGGGGGGTGTCCACCACGGCGCCTGACTGCTGATTACCTTTCGCAACATCTGCAGGAGGAAATGAAGACGGCTGGAGTTACCCACCGGCGTGCATTCATCTTACTGACACAACAATATCCTACCAGAATCTTTATGTCTGAAGGGAAACTTCATCGTGGCACAAACAGTAGGCGACCAGGGATAGATTTTGGTACTGAATGCTAAACATCAAATTTAATGGGAGAGAGATGTGTCCTCTTGCAGGAGCCTGGTAAACTATAAGCAGCATTTAAGACAGCGAGATCTGTCCAATCTCTGTACTTTCATGATAATAACCCATATTTTATAGTCAATGTGACCCAAATTTGTTCTTCTAGCTTCATCATTCTGCAAAGCATTTAACCCTTTAATGCCATATGTATCATATTTGATATGCAGAGTTTCTGAAATGATCTGCAGGTAACTACACAACAATAATCTTGACTTATCACAACGTAATGATTGATAGATATACACAACATTTTCCTGTTGAATATCTTTCCATATTTTGTTAAAGGGCCAGATAAAGACAGCTGGACAACTTTATCTCTTTTTTTATTGGAGCAGGCATTAAAGGGTTAAGTAAATATCTTTTAATGTAATTTGTTTTGGCCAAGGAGAAAAGAGCAGAGGGGCGTTCCACTTTATTTCTAGTCTGTTTCACTTGCACAGTTGGAAACCGAGCTAAAAGAAAAAAAAGTGGTTGGAAGGCTAAAAAAGGATGATTGATTTTTATTTCTACAAAGTAGTCGCTTACCACCAACAATGTGTAAATGTTTATGCATGTGTATCTGGATTTGATAGAGAGTACAGGCTATTCACTATTTTTTTCATATCTCACATTCTTGTGCACATGGCTCTGTGAACATGGCATCTGCCAACATTTTGTTAAGAAAACTCAAAGAAAACCTTTGTCTAAACTTCTTTCATTTAGTATACAGTTTTTACAGCGACAGATGTATTTCTGCTACATGCTAGGCCTAAAATAATTCATAAAAGTCTGTTTGATTAACCAGTGAAAAGTACGATTCTTGCTGCCATCAGAAATCTCCTTAATGTAGCTTAGACAGTCGCACTGGTAACAGCGTTCGTCTACAGCTTTGTGAAAGTATTGATGTCATGGGGAAAAATAGTAGTAATCAGTCTAAAGTCAAGACATTTAGTAGATGCCGTAAAGCAGTCAGCACATTTGTAGTTGTTTTGTGTGTCAGGGTTCCTGCCACCCTCCTCAAAGTTGCTTAGTGCCTGTTGAAGAGATCCGGAAAGCCCTCAGGCCATGACAGAGATGTCATTCAAAGAGCTGCGAGTTGACGTATGATCACAAAAGTTATGAAAATATTTTTTGACGGTTGAAAAGTTACTTAGTGTTGCTTTAAAAGCTGCAGGCAAATAATACTTTTTTTTGGAAAATTTTAAGCAGAAGAGGCATTAGGGGGGTGTCGGGTAACTCTCACTGGGACTCAACAGGTTATGTAGGTGAATAATGAAGTTAGACATAAAGCAACATAACCATCTAGGAGTAAATATACTGAAGGTTGTTTCCTAGCAACCTGATTTAAATACAACACTGCAGAAACATTTTCAACCAAATCAACTTTTGATCTGAATGCCGTCAGAACACTAAGGTCACATATGCCGAACGTGAGACGAGATCGGTCTGATGGAAAACAACCCAAGGACGTCTCGTATTTCTTTACGTTCTCGCCACATCCAGAACTAAAGCTCTGATCAAAGGCGTTAAACATTAACCAACACCTTCCCCGTCGACGGGAAAAGGCAGCGGAGCGCATCGTCTCACGACTCGCACCAAAATAAAATCAAGTGTGACCATTGGAAATAAAAGTCTCGCCGACAAGCGTTCGCACCTTTTGTTTCGTTTATGCCATGCAATCAACAGTTTTATTCATACGAGCTCAGCCTGAACACTCTGGCACGCCTATTCTGAGGCGCCGTTCCATCAAGGTCTTTGCTTTGTCGCGCGCCGCGTTATCAAATTCTTCCTTTCAAAACCTTCAGCTCATTGTTGATTTGCGCTGAAAGAAAAAGGGAGGCTGATAAATATTTAGCCTTTCTTCGTATCTCCAGGTCCCACAGTTCTCTGCTGCGGCGCCTTACGAAGTATTCACACGCTTCAAGGTCTTTTTCAACATGTTTGTCATGTTACGGCGAGAAACGAATACATTTCTTTTTGTTTTAAACCCACCCGAAACAGAGCTTAATTGTGAAATAACTAGAAATAAATAATGACATGACACAACTTTACCATTTTACATTAAAAATAGGGGGTTGGAGTTTCTGTTTGTAGTACCTTGTACCTTGAACATCATTTATTGGTTTTAATTTGATCACGGCTAAGGCAGAATACTTTTTCCTACAATTGCAATAATTTTTGAGGCCAAACTCTCCAGAGTGGAGAGTCACTGGACTCTTTTTCTTAATTAAATATATGCGTATGTTTATACATTTAGCAGACACTTTTATCCAAAGCGACTTACAAAGTAGACACAATGTTACACTTATTATCAATCTGACCCTAAGCTATCTAGAGAAAAATCACAAGTCAGAGTCAATGGTGAACAAGATATAGAGCGAAGTAAAGAAAGAGTTGGGGTTGTGTATATATATATATATATATATATATATATATATATATATATATATATATATATATATATATATATATATATATATATATATATATATATATATATATATATATATATATATATATATATATATATATATATATATATATATATATATATATATATATATATATATATATACA
>JAVLVB010000794.1:0-44294 GCA_032876305.1 Orestias chungarensis | reverse complement strand
ATATATATATATATATATATATATATATATATATATATATATATATATATATATATATATATATATATATATATATATATATATATATATATATATATATATATATATATATATATATATATATATGTATGTATATATATACACAAAATAAACAAAAAATTATATATACGAGAAGCTCATTTGATTTTTCTACATTTCATTTATAACTATTTTTATCAGTGCATTAGTAAACAAATAGGATGAAAAATTAAGAGCAATAGTTTTTAAACCATACATGCTTTAGTTATTTAAAAAATCCTCAATCACTTAAAAGATGTAAAATAAAAATCCCTTTATAAGACCAGTCTGTTTGATATTTCAGAAATATAACCTTTAGAATGACATTTATTATTTGCCCACAAAGCAATTCCAAATCGGTTACCTGATAGTTTAAAACTGTTTCTGATAAAGAAAGTGCGCTTTTGTTTTTTTGGTAATGTCGGCCGATTACTGCTCATGCTCACTACGTCTCGAAACAAAGGTATTGTACCGAGAAGCTTAAAACTAATGTAAAGTAACACCTTTGTTTAGTTAATGCATACATAAGTCAAGTTACAGTTACAAACTTATCTCAGAAGCATTTCTTAAGACTAAATAAATGGGAGGTTACCCACCATGCTGCTAATGTGGCTGTAACTCAGATATAACTGCACAAGAAAGGCTTTGCAGAACATGAGAAAATGTGAAAAGAGTTCGGAGTGTGGGTCCTTTTAATTACACACTGTAAGTAAACTTAAGCATGAATGTCTATTTGCTGCGATCTTTGTCTGTTTTTTTTTTGTCACGCACTGTAGAGAAACTGCAAATGCTATAGTATTCTACTACACTGCACAAACTAAACCTTCCCTCGCAGAGCACAACGAATGTTCTTTCCTCAAATATCTGCTCAGCTGCACAACCTTCTACAAGTAGGTTGGCCAAACTGGAGTGGGATTCGGGTCACATATGCAGAGAAAAAGCGAGCAGAAACGGGGCCAAGGATGCTTTTTCACGGGCGCCAAAAGGACCTAGCTGCAAGAATATCCATCTGTGTAGCGCGTTTCTCCTTGAAAACGTTGTTGGTTTTCTAATCTAGAGCTAAAAATTAGCTCAAGCAATTCAGTAAAACAGAAAAGATGAACGCTAATATCATGGCTACCCTGCAACCGGAGCCAGGATCAAGAACTGGAGGAAGGACTTCGAGGATGACCTTGCAGCAGCTTAATCAGTAACTTATTAAAAAAGCTTCAAAAGTAAATTCTCCTCCTAAAATAAAGCCTATGAACTACTTCACCACTTCAGGGGAAATCACACGAGGATTTGCAGCAGTTTCGTAGCGAGGGAGGAAAACAAAGAGACGACTAAGTGCATGGTGCAAACAGCACAGATTGCAGTTTGGCTCCGAGACAAGAGAGAGAGAGAGAAAAAGGGGTCGGCAAACAGCAGAGAATGAGAGCCTGATAAAAAGCCAGGAGCGAAAGAAAGTCGGCAAGACCTCCAGGCACACAATGCTTTGATTATCCAGCGCTGGGAACGAGAGTAACATGAGCCTGGATGCACACATGGATCAGCACATGGATCGTTAGACCCTGGCTAAGAACTGTGCTGAATAGAGACTTTCCTGCACATGCGGCTCATTCAGCCAGCTCCTTCCCAGAGAACAGACATGTGGAGAGGCGGACTTGCTCGTAGGCAAACGGAAACGGAGAACAGCGCGTAAAATCCACATCAACGATGTTCAATAATTGCAATAAGTTGACTCAACGGTCCTAATCCAGGACAAAGTAATGAGTAAATGGATGCATTGGTTGTCGTCAACAGCAGTCCTCACCTTCATCACTCGGGTTAAAGCCACAGATGTCGCAGATGTTGCGCACCCACTTATTCATGTCTTCTTCGGTGTCGGCCACCAGGTAGAAAACGCGGTCGATCGTCTTGATGTCGAATATGAAGCTGTGCTCCAGGTCTTTCTTCCTGAATGTGAGCCCAGCATCCACCTGGCGAGACGAATCATTCAATAAACAGAGAATGAAAGAACTGTGAGTGCCAAAGATTGATTTAACGTACAACTATAAACGACATTAAAATGAAAACTACATGTACCGTTTATAATATATTGCCAGAATTTACCAGAATCTCAAGACAAATTACGGCTTTTCTTTTCTTTTGTCCAACAATAAAATAAAATAGCAATAAAAGGTTTTGGATTCTCTTCTATGAAGCCAAACAAGACTGGAACTGGATTTAGACGTGGCTCTTAGAAAATTTTGCTGCACAAGCTTAGGCATATTTCTTCGTTCTGTAAAGAGTCATTTTGTTTTATAGAAATATGAAAATAAACATTTATGGAACCTTGGACCCTAACATAACCACATGTTGTTTATTAATGGGAAACAATAATATATGTAACTGTCTGTTAGTCACCAGAAAGTGCTGAGAAATTACTTTGTTCAAAATACAGTAACAACCAAAACTTTACATAAACATCTCATGAAGAGACATTCTTTTAAAGCAACGATAAAGAACTTTCAATTTTGGTCGATTTTGGTGGCCCACTGTGGACAAAAGCGGTAGCGTTTTGCCTGAAGGAAGACTGCATTTCCCATGAAGACCAGCGCATACCGTCGTAAACTCCTGATCTCCTGCAGTTGGATTGAAATACATTTCTGTTTCCAGTGTCTGTGTGAAGGATGAATAGTGATGAGGTGATGAATCTAATAGTGGTGAAACAATCTCATACGATGACGTTGAAGATGAGAAACGGGGGAAGTGACGTATGCCGTAAAGCAGTCAGCACATTTGTAGTTTTTTTTGTGTGGCAGGGTTCCTGCCACCCTCCTCAAAGTCGATTAGTGCCGGTTAAAGTGATATGGACGCCCTCGGGCCATGACAGAGGTGTCATTCAACAACGTCTAAGCAGACGTATGTCCACAAAAATTATAGAAATATTTTATGAAGGCTTTAAGAATGAATTTCATAATGAAAAGAAAAATAATGTGTATACTGTAGCACGGTGGTGGCTCAGTAGTGCTCTGGGGAAGTTTTGCCTTTTTTAGCATTGGCAACCTGCAGCGTGCGGAGAACATGATTGATTGAATCCTGAGAGAAAATTTTGGAGAGAAAGCTGAAGCTTGAACATCCTTGTTTTGTTCCTTAAAAAAAAAAAAAGATCCTTAGAAGCGCCAGAACTCCAAGTCTTGGTTCGAGAAGAAGTCCTCAGAGGAGCTGCCACCTTATTTGAACTCTGTCGTCTGGTTGGATTGAAGACAGTGGATGAACGTGAGCCCAAGAATGTGAACTGAACTGGAGGCCAGAAGTAGTGTCTTATCAGTGAAACGTGCACTTCTAAATGATAAAGATCCATCTGATGAAGGGAATGAACACTTTTTCCACAGTTTATTTGCAACAATTTTGTATGTCCTTATTAAACATCACAAAAGATAAAATACTGCTTGTTGTGTTGGAGGGAAAAAATAAATAAATATCACCAAACATAATATAGTTTGATTTTAAACGGATGTTTTAATCAAAAATGTTAGAACTATAAATGCGACCTAAGGAAACGTACTTGTTGACATAGGTTCAGATCTATCACTCGTATGGGCTTCTTGGCACTGTCATTCTTGTAGTACTCCAGCACATCTGGGTCGCCCGTCATTCGGCCACTGCGGAGAACAAACCACCGCTTCTTCCATGCCTGCATGGGGTGAGAACAGAAATGAAGTCAAAGCTTATATGCATGTTCTCACAATGACCGCCATTCCAGGATCACCACAGGATGACCAAATGACTTATTTAGGGCGCTGCATCTCTGCGTAGCTTTTGTGCCCCTTCCAGCAGCTAAAATGCCCTCGCTAAAGAACAGCAGGAGCCACACGGAAGAGACCCGCAACCAGAAATGTGCGTCTGGGTCACGCAGAACAAAAGCTGCATGGTTTTTTTAGAAGCACTTGGACTTAAGCGAGTAACGACATCTATGTAAAAAGAGAAACGGGCTGTTGATTCATTTCGTTCAAATGCATTTCAGAGTCTGCGCAAAAACGTAAACATAAAGAGAAGAACACAATTCCCTGGTGTTTAAATTTAGACACAACAGCAGACGAAAGAAGATCAGATGAACGGAGAACGGATGATTTCAGGCTGTAGTCACTAAAGGATTTTATGGACAACAGCAGACGCCCAGTTATTACTTGTAAATCCATTAGGGAAAACAATGAAGTAAAAAACAAACAAGAAAAAGCCGTCACACTTTATTTTGCTTAATTACAAAAATTTAAATATTTATTTTCTGAGCACGTCGTATCATCCCGTTATCTTTTAAGAGTCATTGTTGATGGTGGCAATAGTGGTCAGTTTTGCAGCAACCCTGAAGAAGCCTCTGACTGAAGACTTTTGTTGTATGACGGCATAATTACCGATAAGACATCCTTAAAGCTCATAATCCGGGGACTGAGATGCTATTTGAGAGTAGCAGGTCCTGGATGGCAGAAAGAGGAGGGATGAGGAATTTCCTCCTCGTCTCTCTTCTCCTTGATCCTTCTCTGCATCCATGGGGCCTCCTTTTTACCATCGCTTTGATTTGGAGTCAAAGTTCATGTATTATCAGAGATTATTCTGAAAAGCCAATCAGCTGCTCCGAAAAAATACCTTGCTCCCACAAAACCAGAGGCAGGCCATTGTCTAAGCATGCAACCAAAAAATAAATTATGAAATCAAGTCCACAAGCAGAACAAATCAGAAGTAACAGAACTATCCCTGCACGCCGCCACCACCCGCGGCTCAGTCCTACACATAGATGCTGCATCATTTTAGATCAGTGACGGATTAAAAAGCATCAGGATACTTTCGACCGTAGAAACTGAGAGCTGCAGCTGCACAATATTCAGAAAAAAAACAAAAACAATTTCAGCTCATTTAGTTAAATATAAGCCATATTTTTCTCACTCTCCTCTTTTTTTGGCATCGAATTTCCCTGGTAGGATAAATTTATGACTGGCATGCATAATGTTAATAAAATAGATGATTCAAAGTGATGTGACAGGAGAATTTCTTTTTTATCTAAATTATTGCACTTGTTCTAGTTTGAGAATGTTTTTTGTCCAAAAAGCAGGAAGTTAAACATAATAAAAGTGTGATGAAAGTGTTTGTTTAAGTCGTCATCGGCTGAAACAACATACGCAGAATAACATTAATTTTAAGGACAGTCAGCAATATCAATGCAATAGTCAAGATCCAGCGACAAAACAGCAAAAAAAAAAAAAGTTATACACTGCTTTGGGAAAGAGATGATAATAACACTTTTTCATTTCAATATAGATGAAGGCGGCTTGGTTCTGGTCTTTGACTAGGACATTTTTTATTAGATCACTGGTTGAATAATTGGCCGGAATTCAATCTGCCCAGCAGCAGATGTGGTCTAAAAAAAGGTTTAGAGGGCTGGGTTTTAGCAGAACAAGGAGACGGAGTAATTGTTCATTTCTAATCTTGACAACTATCAAACAATATGGGCAAAGATGCAACAAGGTATTTAGACCAACTTCAGTTGATGGAGAATCAAGCTTCCTGAGTAGCACTACAACAATAATACCATGTATGACTAAAAGTCCATAATAGTGCATTAAGTCACAGTTGCTCTCAATATCAAAGAATATAATTAAAATTTGCACAGATACTCAAGCAGACATGGGGCTGAAGGGCATTCTCTAAGTCTCAAAATGAACCTTTAGTCACAAAGCAATTAAAGAGTGGAAATCTATCCCAGCATTCCATAGAGAAATTGAACAGAAATTTGTACATTTTTATAAAGTTATCAAAATTTTGTACTGACTGTAATCAATTATTTTCGTGATATCTATGCTAAACCTGTCATCTGTTTTGATGATTTTTATTACGTGTGTGTTTATTGATGGACCCCAAGAAGAGTATCTAGGCTCCAAGTCCAGTTAACAGAGATCCTAAAGAAGTAATAAACAACATCAAACCTTAATCCAGTTTTCATCTCAAGTAAACAAAAGATCCTAATGAATGAGTGGGATTAAGTTGGTGTTGTTCCTGAATCAGACAGCAAGCAAAAAGCATAGAATCATGAAAAAAATAAAACAACTAAACCTAAAAATGCTTTAGACTGTAAATCAAAGCAAACACAAAAACCGTCTGCAGTTTTGTTTTTGGAGACATTCAGACGTAAAAGCTGAGGCATCAAGGGTTTCTAAACCATCTCCTTAGAAGCATTACTGCATGTAGTGGGTCGAGATTTTCTCGTCTCAAACACGTCTGTTTGCTAATGCAGATGCAATCAGTCATTATCTTGTATGTTACAAGGATAGCAGCACAACATGGATCAAGTCACGCAACATCACAGCTTATTTGTATACAATACAACCAGGTATTACAAGACCAGCAGTCCGATTTATGCAAAACAAATCATCCAAGCAATAAAAGGTGTATCTTGTTGTTGTCAGATTTAGAGATTTTGAGAAAACAAATGTCTGAGATAGCAACAAAAAAATGAAGACAAGTCCACAAAAAAGCACAAGTCACAACTAAAGTAAATGAGCTACTTCAACATGCTGCCACCGTGAGTACAGAAAAAAAAAAACTTTTCCTCAAAAGCAAGACTTCAATAAAGAACAAAAAACAGCAGAAGAAAGCAGTTTAAATTTTTGAACAGCCATTTGGTTTTACCGTAAACTTTTCAGAGATGGTTCGGTTTAAAGGAAGATAAAAGCACCATAAACATCCCAGCGCCAGCAATTATTTCTGTAATAACACAACTCACGTCAAAGCTCATGAAAAATCTGACGGATGCCACCAAGTTCGTAGTCCTGACTCAATATGTGCTTGTTTCATGGTTCCCAATCCTAAACGCTGTAGGACACATCAACGTCCTGTCCAGCCCTACGGCATCCAGCGTTACACTGAGAATCACCAGGAGTTGCTCTAGTTTGGAGGAGTCCAGCATTCATTGCTCGCGGTCTGGCAACGGGACAGCCTGGGATGAACGTACCCGCCGTGACTGCTTCCCTTCCTAACCATCCGCCTCTGAACACTTCTGATAGTCCCACCCATCTCTCACAGCCAAAAAGGGGGACAGACAGAGCGAGCATTGAGGGGCTCACCAACATGATGACATGGAAGAACTCATGGGGCCCCACCCCTTAAGAGGATTCCAACTGAGAGGAGTCATGCTGCTATCAGAGGATTTCTGAGCAAAGATCTCCGAAACATGAACGAGGCAAAGGTGGAGCAGCGAAATCTAAGTCAACAACAGGAAGAATAGATTCAATTAGTCATATTTTTGAATTGATGAATATTTACCAAACATTTTACTGAAGCAGTTTGCCTTTTGTTTCTTATACTTATCAAAATCAGACTTTTTCTTTTTTTTTTTTTCACGATGGCAAACCAACAATAGCCCATCTGTAATGTGCAAGACGCAATCTGATCCAAGGCGATTAGGAAGCAGGAGGAAACTCGTGCACAATGAAAACCCTGCAAAGTAAATCTCAAGTACCCACATGCATGAGGCGTTCTGCCATGAGCTACAGCCGAGGCAGGATGAGCAGGATGAGCAGGATGAGCACTCAACAGGCGGCTTGGTTAAAATGATGCATAATTCATTTATGGAAGTTCTTTGGAAAATTTATAAACACTTGAAAAAATGGAGCTGATCCAGAAGGTTGACCATTAACATAAAATACAAGTATTAAGCTATTAACTGATTGTTTTTTTCATAACTTTGTTTCTTTCAGACATGCTTTAAACAGAAAATTAAGACTTTAGATGCGTCAGGTGCACCACGAGTGTTTGGCTTACACCAAATCTATCAGCAGGAGTTACTGAGATGACAGACGGTAAGACTATGTCAGGAAACCGCTGTCGTCTTTATTGTAAAGAAGCATCACTTCAGCCTTTCAGGTAAGGGATCATTAGTGAGTCCATAGTTGACAAGCTCATAAATACTACATGGAAGACTGAAGAGCGAATGATCGAGAGCTAATGATGAGTGAGAAGGAAACCAACAGGCTTCAGTCACCAGAGTATCTTTCCTGCAGTTTACCATTTGATAATGCCAAAAAACTGACATACAGTAGTTAACTCAAAACATTCCTCAGCATCTTTCCAAGATGTTCACAGAAGTCGGGAGAAGGTTTCAGAACGCAGCATTATGGAGTAGCTCTGTTACTTTAGATTGTTCTTTTTATAGACCTTGGTTCATAGATTTGATTTTGGTTGAGGCATTTCATGTTTGGTAAACGATTCCCATACGTTCTGGATGCTGTGCAGCTGAAAGGATTTATGCTCTAAATGCTTTTACTTACTTATTATAAAGCATAACCATGGCAACAACATTAGTTGATAAGCAGTATCAGACAATTAGCATCACAAAAGCCTCAAAGAGCTGCAATCCCAGAGCGCAGAGCAATAAAGAGAAAGCCTTTTAACCAGACAGATTTAAAGGGAAGCGGCAAAAGCAAACGAGGCGGATTAGCAGTGCTTGCTAACAACTGAAGACGTCCACATGGACACGTAACTGTAGATTATCATCTCTGCTTCCTGAAAAATTGAATGATTAGTCATGAAACTGTCATACAATAGTAGTCTTCAGACGGAGGCTTTTTTTAGATTCATTGCAATATTGACTACTAAGTTCAAGGCATTAAAAATGCAATTGTTTCCACGACAGACATAGCTCCTCTACCCCCAGTTAGACATTTGGAGCTGACACACTTCACACCTGTCTCAGATAAAACAGTTGAAGAGATCATCTGCAGCCTGAGTCCATCTACTTGCTGCCTTGATGAGTTACCCACTAGATTCCTAAAGTCTGTGCTGAGCAGTTTGCTTCCACAACTTGCTCAGTTAGTCAAATCTCACTTCAGACTGGAATATTCCCAAAGACCTTGAAAACTGCTGTTATTAAGCCTCTCCTAAAGAAGTGCAGTCTGGATGCCACCGTACTGAACAACTACCGGCCCATATCAAACCTGCCATTCTTAGGAAAAATGCTGGAACAAGTTGTATACCAACAGCTGAGTGACTTTCTCCTGTCTAACAATGTGTTTGATGCTTTCCAGTCAGGCTTTAGGCCCCACCACAGCACTGAGACAGCTCTGATCAAGGTGACAAACGACATCCGCCTAAACTCAGATGCAGGCAAAGTCTCTGTCCTAGTTCTGCTGGACCTGACCGCCGCCTTTGATACAGTTGACCATTTATTACAGAGGTTAAAAGACTGGGTGGGAATCACTGGTATGGCTCTAAACTGGTTCAAGTCCTACCTTGAGGAAAGGTGTTACTTTGTTCAAATTGGGAACTGCGTCTCCGACCGAATGGGTGTAACCTGTGGGGTTCCCCAAGGGTCGATCCTGGGACCCCTTTTATTCAATCTGTACATGCTTCCATTTGGCCAGCTAATACGCAGCCATGATGTGTCCTACCACAACTATGCTGATGACACTCAAATCTAAGTGTCGCTGACAGCAGGAGAACATGGGCCTGTTGATTTATTGTGTCACTGTACTTAACAGATCAGTCTGTGGATGCAGAACAACTTCCTCCAGTTAAACTCAGACAAAACTGAAATCATTGTCTGTGGCCCACAGAAACAAAGAGAAAGTGTCATCAGTTACCTTCTGACGCACTCTCTGGAACCTAAACATCAGGTCAAAAATCTTGGGGTAATACTCGATTCTGACCTGAACTTCAACAGCCACATTAAATCAGTAACATCAGCACCATTTTACCATCTTAAAAACATTGCCAGATTCAGAGGAATAGTCTCTAAACCAGACGTAGAAAGATCAATACTTTTATATCTAGCAGGTTAGACTACTGTAACGGCCTGCTCACTGGGCTTTCTAAACGGGCCTTAAGACAGCTTCAGAACATCCAGAATGCTGCTGCTCGAGTTCTGACCAAAACCAGGAAATATGACCACATTAGTCCAGTGCTCAAATCTCTGCACTGGCTTCCTGTCACTCAAAGAATATACTTTAAAACAGCCTTGCTTGTGTACGAGTCTCTTCCTGGTTTAGCCCCAAAGTACATATCTGACATGTTAGAGCCATATGAACCAGCCAGGACTCTGAGAACCTCAGGTACTGGCCTCCTGCTGATGCCCAGAGTCAGGACCAAACAAGGGGAGGCTTCATTCCAGTTTTATGCTCCTAAAATCTGGAACAGTCTTCCTGAAGAAGTGAGACAGGTTTCAACTCTGCCGTTGTTTAAATCCAGGCTGAAAACAGCCTTATTTAACTGTGCATATAGCAACTGAGAATATTATTATTATTATTTTATTTTAATTTTATTTATTTTAAATTTAAAGCTGATTTTATTGTTTCATTTTCTGATCTTTTTTCCTATGTAAAGCACTTTGAATTGTCTTGTACACGAAAATGTGCTATACAAATAAACTTGCCTTGCCTTACTATCAACTGCTATCTGTTTCTGCACAGAGCCTCACCATCGTCCACGATTGGTTGAATGATATCAGTTATTTCAATTTCCTTCAGGCTGATTACAGCATTTTTAAACAGAAATTAAATTGAATTATCACAATGTTTGTAAAGAGAAAGCAATGAAAAAATTAAAAACAACGAATAAATTTTGCATTTTCACGTCTGGAAGCAAAAAAAAACAAAAAACGATGTTAGTCGTTTGCCAGTTATACAACCATTCACCTTTTACCGCACATTCAAGTTAATATTAGGAGCCAAGAACCAACTAAGTATGAGCAAAACCAAAACGTACTTTTTTTTTCATAATGAAAATAATAAAAAATGTAACAAAATTCTAAACCGGTCAAATTAGTCAATCACAACAACTGGCAATGAGAAGCTTAAAATACTAATGAAAATAAAAATAAAACCAGTAGCCAACTAGTCACTCCAGGCTAATCAGGCTTCTCTGGTTTTGCAGCTTTTAAAAGCCCGACTATAATTCATGGGTTTGACAGCTTAATGCAACATAAAAGGTCTTTAAGTGCACTGATGCCGACATCCAGTCATTGCAAACTATTAAGCTACTTAACTTCATCCTAGTTGTCTTAAATCAGAATGACAAAATATGTCAGAAGAGGTTTAGAGGTCTGACTGATCTCACTGAAAGAAGGACGCGTATTGGCTCTTAAACGAGAAACAAAACTTGACTTTTAGTTTTTTGTTGATGGATGTCTCTATGGAGTCTAACAGGGGTCAATAAATATTTGTAAACAAATTAAGATAAAAAATATTATAACACCAAGATCAAGACACCCAACTCCTTGAAATTAGTCCTTAGAACTGCACTTAATGAATAAAAAGTGCTGTTGACCTTCAAGAAAAGCTTTGAAGACCAATTACGATAGCGATTATCGGGTTTGTGGTACTGGAGTATATTTGGATGTACAGTAAAGTCGGAGCAGCAATGGTCGATCCAACTTTGTCTTTTGTTAAAAGTCTGACAATTTCCATTTAATTTCTGGGACTTTAACAAATAAAAGAGAAACAGTTCATTGTTTGACTTTTACAAAAAAAGAATATCTCATTTATGAGTTTACGAATGAGCGTATTACCAATCTATATGTCATTTCTATTAAAGCAAAAATAAGAGTGTCTAAGCGCAAAGTTTTAGTTAGGGATGGAGATATACAAATTTGGGTAGATATTGAAAAATGACAAAAAGCACATGGCCTAACCCCACCTTCCCCAAAAACACAAACAGCAACAATGTTGATTTGTTAAGAAATGCACAACATCGGCTGATACTGATGTAAATGATGAAATATCCTTTATCCATGGTTTTGGTTCATGCTTTTAGACACCCAAATGCTGCTAGATCAGAGTTTTAATGCAATCGACAAATAGGGGAAATGAATCTGATTTTACAATATTAAAATCAAAACGACTTTAGTTTGTGAAAAAGGCAGAGGATGGACGAACATCCAGTTGAAGGCTTAAAGTAAAATCTATATCAATTTTTATATGATTGAAAACATTAACTATTGTTTGAAATTCCAACTTAAGTGAATCGCATCGTTGTGTTTTGACTGGAAAACTGTAAAAATGCGCCTTGCATTGACTGATATGCAGCTGGGGTGCGTGCAAGCACAGAAGGCGCGCGCCTGCTCCAGTGCATCCTGGGATTTGTAATTTCGGTAACACAACCGTTATCTAAGCGACCGTATCAAATGACTCTGATTTCCAGGACCCGTTCAGATTTCAGCCAATTTCAGTTTTGTCTTAGATCCCTGACCTAACAAGGTTATAAGTCAGGAGTAATTGCTCAAAAAACAAATAAAATTATGTATTAATTTCTATCCATAAATCTAAAAAGTCATTAAATATCAGGACAAATATTTGACAGCACGCTTTGGTACGAACAAATTATTTTTTTAGCACCTTGAGTAACAAAGCACAATTTCCTATCAAGAGTAAATGATTAAATTGATCGTTTTGAACGTGACCTAACTGCATTTTTTTTTTTTTCTGATATTTTTGAAGACCCAAGTCGTCTCCTGTCTTCTAAAGACCAAGATCTGGATGCAGTAAAGATGCATCACCATGCGACCGGCTCAGCCATCTGTCCCATCTGAGTGGGCTGTGGTTAAATGACCCACACCCCAGCTGCACTGACTCATCTTTTACTAGGAAAGCTTCTCCACTTGTTCCTCAACACACTCACAAACAAGACAGTGTGCGAAATATGCGTGGAGCAAAGCTGATGCTGAGAAGGTCGAGATTTGGACGATTAAGAATATGTGCGACTCCTATTCAGCAACAATCGTCAAAACGAACACATTAGGGTCAGAAATGAAAAATGGCTGCCGTTCTACAGCTGGGCTACACTCAGAAAGTGGAAGTCCAGCCTCATTCAGTTAAAATATTTCCACTATGGCGACTTGAATGTAAAAATCGTGATATTTGAGGTATGGGGTGCTCTGGTTCTGAAATGTAATCTTTCTAAGTAAGACATATAAAACACTGGTAGTCAAATTTAAAGTCAACAGACAATGAAACTGGTGGAGTACAAGAATAAAGACTTAAAAGCAGAGAAAAACTTCATCCCTACAAAATAGTATGTGGACCTAAAAGGACATCTGCAGTCAAACTTGCATCTTTTTAGTGGTGATAGATGTAAATTTGTCTTTTTTCGTGTACATTTCTTTAGGTCTGTGCTTGATGGACTGTTTCCACTACCTTTTTGTTCTGTTTCACATTGTAAGACAAATTATATGTATGGGAATGGTAATCAGGCCTCAGTCTGGCAATTAACTAACGAGTTGTGGCAATATTTTCACGCAGGGTTAGATTCTTTTTCAAACTAAATTGAATGTTAAATGTGACTAAAAAATAAATAACATAGATGAGATTTGTAAGGGCACAAATACTTTAAAAGCATTTTTCCAGGCAGGAAAGTAAATATATAGCAATAAGTGGTGTCAGTATTGATCTCTATATGAGTTTAATAAAAAGATATCAAGCAAACAAGAACAAAACAAATAAATTATGCAATAATCCTTATTGAAAAATCATAAAATTCTATCAAGAATGTTAAGCCAGTTTTTTTCCCCCCTTGAATGATTTAATATGTACAAAGAAAAGCTCAGTAAGGCGGCATAATCCACTCACTTCCTGGATGTACAGTAAAATCCTGAACGCAGAAAAGTAGCTTCGAAACGAGTCTGACATTTTCAGGAATTTGGGTAAATACCAGAGTGTTACGCGATTGTGTTTGACGACGCTTTCTGCATCAGCAAATGGAAAAAAACACCAGACAAAAATAAGGTGAAGGGACCTTTTTCAGAGTTAAGATTCCTTAGACAGAACTGACATAAAAGGCCGTTTTAAGAGCGGCTTCGGGAGCGTCAGAGATTTCAACACCCATGACCAATGTGACGTGGTCTGCAGGGAGGAAAACAGAGGAGGGACAAAAGGCCCTTTATTTTTTGTGCCACAATTTCAATAAATCAGTCTTTGTTAGCGACACAGGACCGGGATTCTTGCAATGTTGCTATTTTTACATTAATGGATATAAGAGAGGGCGGCTAACATACAAGAGCGCACGATGTTCGGAAAAGCAACGCGTGAAGGGACGCCTGCTGCTGGAAGTCGACGTAACTTCCATTGAAACAAAAATGGCCATAACTGCCGTCAATCATTAGTAAGTAACAGTCGATAGTGAACGGCAACACCAGACGGAGGCTCAAGGTGAAACACTTCGTCGTCACGTACAGCAGGGTCTTGTAAAATCAATTCAAAATCCCAAAGACGCAGCGGCTCTAGATTTTAAACCAATTCCGATGCAATTTCATCCAATTATTTCTCTAAATTCAAGCTGCAAACCTCACTGCAGATACAGGGTTGTCACAATATTCCATGTGTGCAATATTCTAACTGCAGATAGATGTAAGCAGATCGCATTGTGTCGGAAATCATCCACGTGTTTTCAAATTCACGCTTTGTCTGCCATGACATGTTCACCTGTTGGATGGAGTCTTACAGCAGTGGATGCTAAAGACAGGCAGAGAGGATTGTTGGATGGATGAGCGAATCAATATTTAGTGGGAAATGTTGAAAGAACAGTTCACGCACAATCAAGGAAAGGGGGCACAATATACGGGGGTGCGCATCATTCTTAAAAAGCCGCATATATAAAAAGGCACCTATGCGCAAAAAAAAATGAATTTGAACATTTAAAATAATTATTTTCTTACTTTTGACTGACTTTAACGGACTCTAAGTTAGCATAACGGAACTAAATAACTGGCTCAGCTATGCTGCCATGTTATGTCATGTTTGCTGCTTACTATATGTGGGAGAGATATGTTTTTCTACCAACATTTGTAAACAACAATTCCCACGTTTTTAACACTTTTCTGCATATTTTGCCCTTTTCTGCATTTTCAACGCATATAACAGGACAAAATGCACAAAAATCACCACAAAAATCAATAATTTTTGCCTGGGTTTTTCTGGAGGGGACTGAAAGAAACTGCAACTCACAATCAGTAAGTTAAAGTGATTTGACTTACTGATAAATAAACTGACTGATGGATCAACATTAACATTTGACGAATAACCATGATAAACAGGAAGGTTAGTTTAACAGGCCTGGACTTTTATCGGCTTAACATACATGGTGGCTCTTATTTTATTCCAAAAAAATAAGATGACAAAGGAAACGCCATTATGAAGTACATTACAAATATTTTGAGGTATATCCACTGATGAAAAATGTTTACAAAAATGTGTTTTGACTGTAGAATCGTTCGTTTTTCTCCACGACAGAAAAATAAGTTTTTTTCACCCCCGAAACTGAAAGTCTTCATCCAATATTATCCAGGATATTAAACAGAGGAATCAGTCAAACATCAGCAAAATGAAAGACTAGAGAATCAAGTAGAATTTTAAGGTTTTCAAGCTTCAATTTCTTTTAATTAATTAAATATTCCCTCCATGAAAACATGCATGGACAGCTGAATTTTCTGTGGATGTTTTAGACTTGAGCAGCAGAGAGAGTGTGCGTCAAATGTCTCTTTTGTTAGGAACTTAACATGTTCATCTTTATTTCAATTTTGTTATTTCCGGCAAAGTCTCAATTTTATATAATATGAGAATATGTAGAGAATAATAAGGATTTTTTTTAAATATACATTTACTTGTTTTTACAACAAGTCAGTCAAAATCTCAACTTAATACTGATAAACAACTCAATGTTTGGTTTGCTTTTGTTTATTTAGAAGCCGTGACCCGAAAGCTTTAAACGACCAAATCAAAATGTAGTTTATTAATTATGTAATTTCCCTTTGGAAAGTATTTTGGATTTTGATTGATTGATCATTTTCAGCGATATAAAAATCAGCTTTCGTCCTAAAACCCTGCAGCAAAACTAAAGTAAGTAAAATATTAATATTTTATTTATAAAGTCATTTAAAACAGAACATAGCTGTAACAAAGTGCTGTACATAAAAGCGTACGATATAAAAAATACAGCATAAAAACAATATAAAATCAGTAAAAACAATAAAAAAACAACATAAGCAGAGTCTCATACTGGGTTAAAAGGCGTCTTAAGACAAGTTTTAAATCTAAACTCGTCCTATAAACAAACTATTTTGTACCCTTGCTCTTAAAAATAGTTTGTTTTATAATCAAGAGTTTAAAAGCATGAAAATTAAAGCTATACAAAAAAAACATGGAAATGCAGTTATGACACATTGGGTGTAAATCTTCTCTTTTACCCCTTTTCCTTTATTTTTCTTATCTGCCCTTCCTATGCTAAGTGACCTTTAGCATTTTTTGTCCGTTGTGAGATTTTCCTGCCCAACTGGCTAAATATCGGATCAGCATGCAAAATTCAACCTTGCAACTCGCACAATATAATAGCAAACAGGTACTGCACTCCAAACGGTGCTTTGCAATAATAATATATCATTATATTAATTTGAATAATAGAACCTAATTGAGTTTTTCATAACATGAAAAAAAACACAATTAGCTCACCCTGCATGTGTCGTCTGTCGGGTGTAATTCAGTTATTGGCAGCGAGCAGCAGCGTGTGGCGTTTTGTTGTTGTTTGCGCCTGCTGGCGTTATCAGGTTCTGCAGTGTGTTGCGGGGTCTTCAGTTCGTGACCTCTCCCACTTCTGGCTTCCTGTTTAATGTAATCAGGGTTAGCCCAGACCCTGCGAGAGCTGCGTCCGCGGAGCCCGGCGGTTTACATGTGGGGTAGTAACGCATCTCAACCAGCGCGATAACAACTGATTCCTCACTCTGGAAACTGTTTCTCTCTTCGGCTTTTTCAATAGGAGTGAAAACGGCGGATGGGACTTACAAAATCAAACATTTCCGTTGCTTTGTTCAACTTCGAATCGTGCTACTGTTGCTGATTTCTTCCATTCATATCTGCAACTAAATTTGAAACGTATCGAATGAATTTTGAAGCGTGTGCATTCAGATCATGCATGTTGCATTTATCAAAGTCGGATACTGTACATCCGGACCCTTGATGCACTGGATTAAAGGAAAAACAGTGAGGAACATGATTGGATTTGTTGTCGTCCATCTGCACACGAGGGGCGACTTTAAGTCGTAAACTGTCCGCGCCGAAGTATAATTAATCAGAACAAACAAGAACGCAAAAATCGAAACTTCATCACAGCAAAGAGAAACCATCTGAATTGAGCATCCAGAGCTGCTTGGTGAGCCTTTGTTTCTGTTCCACGCCTTCTTAACTTCACATGTGTTGCAGTCCGACTGAACGTTTACGTCGTGGGTCCGTTCCATTTGGAAA
This sequence comes from Orestias chungarensis, assembly GCA_032876305.1. NCBI lineage: Eukaryota > Metazoa > Chordata > Actinopteri > Cyprinodontiformes > Cyprinodontidae > Orestias > Orestias chungarensis. The sequence continues at coordinate 27,003 of JAVLVB010000794.1, read as the reverse complement.
CAGGACGTGAAAGCTCTGACCTGCTTTCGTCGGCGAATACTGATTATAATTTCGAACAAAGCCCAGTTAAATAATAGAAATTTAAAATAAAAAAAGTATGCTGCCGAGAATGAGCCAACATAACAGACCTCTAAATGTTTAGTGAGTTACCTTAAATGTTTGACTCTGCCAAAAACATTCCATGCAGAGATTTATGTGCATGCATTGATTCTCTAAGGCTACTCCAATTTTCTTCCCCAGTCAGAAAACAAGACTTTTCCCACGTTGGATCGAGCTTTAGAGAAAAACACTTACAATGTAAAAAATAAATAAATACAAATCTACAACTCGGCTCATCTAAGAATTTAATTAAAACTAAATGTACAAAAGCTGTGAATAAAACACCCAATTACATGAAATCACACATGAGTTCCACACATGAACTTTTTTTAAATGTTGTCCAAAAGAAATAATAAGAAATTCCAGAGGCAAAGGGAAAATGAGCGATATCCTGTGACTGAACAAATAAGGATGAAATCATAAGGTTTAGGGAAAACGACCAAAGAAAGAGGCAACAGAAAGCAGAAGATGAGACCACCCAGGCAAACAAGCTGAACTAACCACAACACTGCCTCTCTGTCCAACTTCACCCTTAGTCTTCCCACCGGAGCTTTAAACCCCCGAATGTTTCTGAATAAGTCAAGTATTATTTCCGAATCAATGTCAACTTCTTCATCTCATCCCTACCTGGGGACAAATCCTAGTTAAACTGGAACGTCACATGATTCCCTTGTGTGAGCAACCCATCTCCAACGCAGGTCAGAGGCACAACTGCTGAGGAGCTCGACCTTCAATCCTGCGAGTGATATTAAAGCTCGCCATGCCGGATTTCACCTAAACCTTTAATACGCACCAATAAGTTAGAATAAAAACAGGAAACTTTTTAGAGTGTAATTATATACGTCATCCATTTCTGTGTGGAGATTGTGTCAGTAAACCTGCTTATTCTGACCCGCCAACCTCTAGCTCTACTGATGCTACTGAAAACCACAGAGCAAGGATAAATTATGAAGTTGGGATGTATGAGAGATGCACGATGTTACGACAGTTTTTGAGCCTTCATGTCGGTGCTACAAAAAGCTAGCTTGCACTGGTACCAAAAGTTTTTTCTGTTTCCTAAAGCAGCTCACAGACTCGGCAGCGCTTTAGTCCAGAACAAGCAGAGTTCTGCAGTGTGCAGAAACCGAGCCGGCGTCGCTAGGAGGGGGCCGAGCGGGGCAGTTGTGTTGTGCAGCTGGGGCATGTAGTGTAAAGGTAACATTTGTGCATTCCTGTGTGGCCAGAAATAAACTGGTTAACCAGCATCTGTTGTAGACGCTGCTAAAAAACACACAAAAAAAAAACATGCAAGCGTGCGCCCACTCCAAGCTAACAGAGGTTATTAAAAGGATCTGAAGCAAACATGCAGCAGCTGTGATCGGACAAAAAAAAACTCACCGTATTTGTTCATGACATGCATCCAGAGTAAAATAGTGTAAAAACGTTTTAGCTTCCTTGTCGATTCCTTCTGCTTCAGCATATCTGTTGCCCTGAAGTGTTTCAGATCAAGCTAGTTGCAGTATCAGAACAGGATTACCCAAAGAAAAGAGGGATTTGACTTTTATATAAACTCTCCTGACCGTATTAAAGTCGTTTCCTCCTAACTTGCAACAATACCATGTTTGTGACAAATGATGCTTCAGCGGAGGATGTTTGTTCTACTCTCATTATCCGAATCCTTTGAACAGTGCCACACCAACTAGTTTCAGAGACCCGGCAAACGTTTTAAAGGTCCTTCTCCAGCAAACTACAGAGGTCTACCGTCCTGCATCCTAACGTTAGTACTGTGTTAGCGTTGTGCCAGGTGTGAACAGGAGCTTCTGTATAAAAACCTGTTGTTTCTGCTTCTTCTTTTCCTCAGTCTCTTGTTCGTTTTGCTGAACCGTTAAAGCCACAGCGGCCAGATTCAGCTATGGGTTCTTCTGCGGACTCGTTAGATGCACTTTTACGAGGAATCTTTGTAGAACAATCACGCCTCGTAAGCTTTATTGTGTTGTCACGTTTTCTGCATTAGGACGATTTCTCTCGCTGGTCTACTTGAGCGTTAAAGTCAAATTGAGTTGGAAATCCTACAATCTTGAAGTTTACTTCATGCTGTCATTCGGGTTCCCCTCAACCTATTCCCTTGTCATCTGAAAATGGCACTTTGTATTAACATAAGTTACCTCTTTACAGACAATAAGATCAATTTGAAAGATTGAAACCGTTAAAAGAACATGTTTTTTTCACTGCTCGGGCCGAACCCAAACAGGCTCGTAATCCTACATGCCAACACAACCTTCGCTTTCCCTTCAGTTTACCATACCGGTTACTCAGCTTTCATGTGCAGCTGTAAAATTCTCACCATCCCAAGTTTACTCTGAACCCCAGCCCCGAAAAAAAAACAAAAAAAAAACTGCCATCTCTTCTTTTTGCGTTGATTATCGCAGGGGACCTATAATTAGACAAAGGTTTAGTTAATCGAGGTACAGTAAACCTTTTACACTCACTGAGAAGGTGAGCAAAAGCAGTCAGGAAAAAAACTTTACATAAACCAAGATTTTCTTCAATAAACCTCAAAATGATTCGTGTGTTTCCCGATGAAGTCCTGAGTCTTTAGTCAGCGAGTCTCAAGACACTATCGATGTTGTGAAAAACTGACAAGACGACGGCAGCAGGAAGAGGCGAGCCAAACGGCGGGTCAAACCAGCACCCAGTGAAGCATTAACTTCAACGGAGCGGGTTTAAATATTAACACAGCGTCCCATCGTGTACGACTGAAGGAGCACAGAGGCACCTCGGGTTACCCATAAGGTCTGAAAACGAGCCGCTTCGCCGCCTCCGCTCGCCCTTGTAAGCGGCAACCAGACCAACAATGCGTCACCAGATGTTTTAGCCAACTCGTGCTTAATTGGACCACAAGCAAAAGAAAAAAATGAAGAGAAAAGAAAAACACACGCAAAGCAAAACAACTTCCCTCGGTGGAAGTTTCCACTTCGTTAGCGCTTTTTATCTTCCTGGTCATCTGTTCCCAACACACATTCTGTGCAAAAAAAAAAAAAAGCTTTCCTGTTTTGCCTCCTTTTGTCACCGTCGTCGTGCTGGGGGGTTTGTCAGGTTCTAACTTTAGAGATAGCATTTAATGGCTACCTGGTCAGGGCTACGACTGTGTTATGCACAAAAAGCGGGAACTGGGAAAAGATTTCAAATCAGACTAAATAATGTGGTCAAAAGCCCATCAAAGGTGTTGGTTTGTTATAACTGGCTTTCATTCAAAACATGGATCAAATAATCATTGGTGCATTATTCTTGATAAGCAAAAGCTTCATCTGCACCAAACTACTATAACCCAAAGGCTTTCAGAGTATTTTCACAAATGCACCGATCAATCCAAAACTGTTTGCAGAAACCTTACTTTTACTCCTCTCGTACAAAACCTGTAATCAAGAGACGCTGCTTGGCTGACGATAGTTGCAAAACCTGACGGGTATCAGAGCTAAGAGAATAAACTGATAAGAAGTAAAGTAAGGAATCTTTTTACCTGATTCCTAAGAGTCCAAGCTTAGCTCGGCTGAAATCAGGAGGAAAGAAAATCCCGCTGCTGACCAGTCACTGTTGTCCAGTCGCTCTGACCACCTTCCTGCCTACTCCACAGACTTCCCTCCCCTCCGCTTGCTCTCCGAAGTCTGCAACACCCAGCCCCAATAACCCATGACCCACAGGAAGTGGACACAATGGCCTGAAAATAACATATCACCTCCCCTGGCAACAAAAGCCCACCACAGCCCCCCGAAGCACACGGCCCTCTGCAATACTGAACACCTTGGAGAGGCCGGCTTAAGATAGGTGGGAAGAACCAAAAATACCCTCCACACGCTGCGTCCACATGCCGAAACGTGTTTCATCCCACTCTCAGTTACGGCTCGTTTCGGGGGTTTCTGCAACATTCAGTACTAAGAATCGATTTGGGACACATTAGCAAAGACCAGCTAATTTAAACATTAGATTTACATTTGAAATACAATCATGAACTAAAAGCAAAATTGATGTTTTGGCGAGCTGGATCTGATGGATTAGGGTGACTACAACGAGGCTTTCCCACCTCAGTGATTTTGAGCTTTACTAGAGATCAATGGTCAAAACTGGAGAGATGCAAAAAGGGTTTAAATCATTTAATATAAAAAGTGTCTCAATATCCCATTTTGTGTTAACGTGTTACATGTGTTAACATTATATTTTCAACATCACAACTTTCACATTGTTGTTTTCCTATCAGACACAAACCACTAGGTTCCCTGAAAAAATATTTTATTTGCCTTGCTAAACCTCCTTAGCCTAAACTAATTAATAATTCAAGTTAAATATAACTTTGTTAGTTACTATTTTATCTTGTTTTTTTGTGTGCCTATTTTCTATTCAAACATAACCTAAAGCAAAAAATATGATGAATTGTTCACGCTTTTATTTTCTGTCAAACTAATATTTGATTTGTGATCATCTAAATGCTAAAGGCTTAATATGCAGAGTGACATAACATAACATGTTATGCTTCATGAGTTCCTTCTTTGCATAAAAAAGAGTCGGTTTTAGTATCTTTCAGGCTTGCTGGCCTTTTTATGAGCTTCCTGTGGGAGGTGAGCATCCTTCTTCTAAGAGAGGATCTGAGGAGGCTGAACCGAGGAGCCGCTTCTGGTCACAAGGTCCAGTAAAAATGCAGCCTCGCATTCCAGCTGCTATTACGCTTCTAGACTATTTTAGAAAATGTTAGAAGGAAATGCAGGAAATACATCGGCTAATACCAAACTGTGAGGTGCTGTTGACAACACATGAACGCTAACTAGTGAAGTGTTTTTTTTTTTTTTTTTTGAGGCAGTATGTCCTGTAATGACAGGACTTCATTAAACACGGCAAAAATTGTGCAGGAACTCGATGTTGATCATGCAACAAGAACGATTAGATTTCTGCTCCAAACTACAATAAACCCGATTTAAAGCCTGATTCCGGTGTGCAAGAAAAGCTACGCAACAATATTTACTGCCCTTACCCAACACACAGAACAAGGGATATACAAGAGTAATAGTGGGTAAAAATTAAAAATGTTCTTTTATTTTAGACCCGGGATGTAAACACCACATACTCAAATGAATGTAAAATAGCCCATAAATAAGATTAAACATTAATAGCACAAACATTCAGTGATAACTTCACATGATGTGGTTCCATTCTATAAGCGGGAGATCCAAAGCGTCCATCTTTCCTTTTCTGCAGGAGACGATCGCTGCACAGCAAAGAAGGATGACTGCACAGCGTAAAAACCATGTGTGGGTGAGTGTCGGTGCACGTGTGTGAAAACTCTGCTTACTCGTTACAAGGTACGTTAATGCTTCTGTCTCTGCGTTCAAACCACACAAATACGGGTGGGTTTTGTTTTTTTTCTTTTTACGGTTGTGCCGTCCTGCAGGTGCATCAAACCCCAACCCCGGCCTAATCCAATCAGTCCAATGAAAATGATTTCAAATCGCATTAACTGGCCAGCGAGAGGTTGCCTTAGACATGATCTGATTAGCGGCTCTCTTGCTAGAGTCAGTCCATGAGGAAATGGCTCGAGATACTGAGCACATAACAAGGAAATGGACTCTGATAACACGTCAGAGCAGCAATAAAAGGGGTGCCTGGCTGCTCAGCAAAAAATCCGCCATCAGTACCACACAGGCTCCTCGCAACTTTAAGAAAATGGGATGTAGATTAACATAATTCAACAATAACAGAAAACCAAATGCACTTTAACAAATTTTTAAATGATTAACAAACATGAGGTTACAAAATGATGCATATTTAATAAAGAGGGGTGTCCTGATACAACTTTGTCACGATTTGATACCGATATTGGAGTCTTCAGAATTGCTTCGTACCGATATTGACCCAATTATAAATTAGCATGAATCATACAAATTAGAAAACCTTTGTGGAGATTAGTGAAGTCTGCATACAAAATACAAACTGCTGGAACAGATTGGGTTTGTTGGAGTGCCGTCCGATATTTATTTATTTGCCGATATCGGACCAATGTCAGCTCAGGACACCCGAATTTTTCCAACATTCTTTTACAAACAAGTGATTGGGGTCATACGCATTTGTATTAAGTCCCGTGTTACTTTGATGTCCCGAAATAACGTCAAAATTTCAACTCAAACTGTCAAAACAAATGGAGGGTATCAAAAACAGGAGCAGCCAAGCGGCCTGCAGCAACTGTGGAGGAGCTGCCGAGAACCGTGGCTCAGGTGGGAGACATTACCGCAAGCATTATAATTTAGTTCCCAGAAATCAGTCCTTTGAGGATGAGTGACAAAAACGAAGACCGTCATCAGAAGTTGGTCAGAAACAGTTTAGATGAAAGATAAAATGCATGAAAACAGGTCTAGTCTAATGAGACAACATTCAAAGCGGTATATGTGTGGTGGAGGGTTAATAGGCGTGTCGCAATCCTATATCGATATCGGACATCGGTCCGATGTGAGCCAAGAAAAAGAATATCGAATTATATCGGCCTACATCTAAGTTATGGGATATAAGAACACGCAGGCCGGTGTTTAATCGAAGTCATCATTGCAAACCTTCTCATTTACTTTATTTATTGTAGATTATTCTTTTATTGAAGAAAGTTTTATATTTATGTAACCCCACGATTAACAATAGTTTTTGTTCACTATTCTCCAAGTAATATCACTTAATCTTTTTACCATGTCACACTACAAAATAAATAGAGGTCATGCTGATTGGGGCTGCAACAAACCATTATTTTCATAATCGATTAAACTGTCGATTATTTTTACAATTAATCGCTTTTTATTATTCATTTTATTTAGAATTGCTTTCCAATATAACCTAAAAAAAATTGCTTTTCATGAAGAAAAACAGGAAAACACAAGAGGATTTTTCCGTTTGCTGCAATTTATTTAACTTTGTTTAATGAACTTTGTTCATTTTTAGGCAAAGAAATACAAAAATGAAGTTAAATTCCATACAAGTTGTTGAGTGTATAATGTTGTACATTTAAATAGATATTTAATTTTGTCTTTATTCTGAATGTTCAGCAGGAGTCTGACTTAGTAGGACATTATTTTTTACTAATAATATGAAATGCTGTATCTACCAGCACGTTTAGGACAGAGTTTGTAAGTGGGGGGGTGAGCTTCTTGTTCCACATCTATTTGTTTATTGTTGCGTCTTTTCTTCTGCAGAAGAAACAAAATAACCAAATAAGTGCACAAAAAACGTAGCGACAGGCTTTCGTCTCAGATGTTCACTTGAAGGAGGACTTTTGTACGTTTTGGTGCTCCGCCATCTTGCACAGGGCAAATGTGTTTATGCCATCTGAGCCAAGCGCTAGCAAAACAAGGCTAAGGATTGGCCAATTTCTTCTTAGGGCGCTTATGGTAAAACGGGATTTTAAAGCAACTAATTGACAACTAACTTAGTTTTCAACTAGTTTAATAATCGATTAGTTGTTTCAGCTCTAATGCTGATATTATATCATGTCAATATTGAAAGACTAAAATATAGATATCGTATAGGAACTGAAAAGGTTGCATCAGGACAGCCATAATTATTAACACTGCACTTTAGGAATGTTTTTTGGCAGAATTTGTAAGGGGTTAAATACAGGAAAACCGTGAAAGGAAACCCTAAAAGCGAAGCCTACACTACCATGGAATAGTTCAGAACAAAGCAGATTTGAATGTCTAAATTACCTGGTTAAAGTCCAGGCTTGAATATGAATAAGAAGCTGTGGTGAAGTCTTAAGAACTGCCGTTTAATGGAGGCTTTGAATTTTTGGCTGAAGATAGAAAGGCCGATGGGAACATAAACCAGAAGTCCTGCAGCTGTAAAAATGTTATTTGGACAAAAATGGGGAATATTTATTCTCCCTTCACGGTTCTCTAATGTGACAAAAGGTTTCAGCAGTATGAGCTGTTCGGCAGGCCTCTGCAGTTGCACTCTTCTGTAAATGAAGCACCTTTCAATCACGCCCGTTTATCTGTGCGACCCATGCGAGGTATTGCATCTCAACAGCCAATGTCGTTGGCATGCCTCGACTCGTCTCCCGGCCAAGTGAAACGGCACGCCTCCTTTCAGAGCCTGTCCCGTGAAACCGGTGCACGCCTCCGCCTGCCGGCGTCGCGTTCCGATGCTACCAGCCCACTTTCAGCCGAAAGTCGGCGCGCGTGGCGGCAACAACGACCCATACCTCGGAAGGACATGCGCTGTATATGTGCTGCTGTGTTTCGTCGTCCGCTGATTCACTGCCTGTCAGGAACTTGTGGAATTTCTCAAACACATTACAAGCAGAGAGGAATGCTGAAAGTTTCTCCAGCTCAACTATTACTCTCCGCTACGATCTCAGTTTCTGTAGGCCTGTGCCCACAAACCTGCGGATTCTGGCTGCTACTTTATTTACATCAAGCCTGCATCTGCTTGTAGTTGTAAACCCCAATTTATTTACTTTTTTAATGAATGCTATTTATTGATATTTAAGTCTGCCTATAAAGATCCAATACATGATGGATTTTTATAGACATCTAAAATTGTTGAGGACAATAACCTAATTGCAACTATGGGTGCAAAGATTTAAGAAAATTAAGAATCTGTTTGGTTTTAAAAATGTATTGTTTTACAGAATCTAGAGTAAGTTTGGACTAATCAAAACCAGGCTTATTTGTGTTTTAACAAAGAAGAACAAACATGTCTAAACCCTAAGTTGCGTCATAAAGTGTTCGCTCCACTGGACTCAACTTCCCACAGCAGGACTCACTTACAACCCGTTGCACCTAATCTTTAAATTGTCAAACATTCTGATGTAAAACTGGGGACTAAAACATCTGGAGGATGTAAATACGCATTTATGGCCACTTTATACAGACAGTAAAATAAAAATTCATTCATGTTTCATCAGAGCTACTTTGGAGAATTTCAAGAAACAACAAACAGCTTAGAGTGTAAAAAAAATCTTTTATACATCGTTTTTAATTTTTGTGTCTTTTATTCTGAGTTGTGTCAAACCCTGATCACATAAAAACAGCGGTCACAATATGCATGAGGATGGGAACTGAATCTAAAAATCATCCCCAGCTTCTAGGTTCCTAATTAGGATCCTTCACACAGATCTCCATTCATTGAGGATGGTATGTATTTAATAAAGATGGCCGCCTACGCAGAGCCATGGGAACTAAAGCTGTGCTACAGATAAAACAAGCTCATCTGATTCCAGGATCCGATCCTCCCCAAAACAAAGTTTATTACATTCCCACAGTTTTTCCCTATTCAGAACCTTGACATTTTCATACTTAACCCCACCATCACCTTTTTTTTTTCCCATTTTCTCACATGCACTTGTGAAAGCTGTATCCTTAAAACGCAACACATTCCTCTGGCGTGGCAGACTTGGTTCACATGATCACAAGGTTCCTTCAGTGCTGACAAGGGGGCCTTACACAATCTCCTCTCAGTTTCTAACCACCAACACTGGAGGCAATAAAATAAGAGCAGGGTGATCAAAATATCATCCAGTCAAAAGGTTTGTTTCTTAATTCTACAAATATAAATTGAAGCCATCAGCAATTTTGTCAGATTTGCCAACAAAAACCTTTAACAAGGTGTTTAAAAAGAATTTTAGTATCATTTCTCTAAACTTTACTAAATGAGTCACGTCATATGGTTGTTATACTCTTAAACTTAACATTAAAAAACATGTTTCTCAAAGTAAACTGCAAACAATAAACAGTTTTTTTCCCCAGATTTCCACGATGATAAGGACAGTTTTCATTTCCTAAGTCTGTCCCAGACATCTCGTTTTAACTCTTCGATCCTTAAACCTTCCAGGAGTGTTTCGCCTCGCTTCAGCTGATCTAACTGAATATTTGAAAAGTAAAACATGAGCCGTTCGCTGTGGCTCGCTCCTTCATCGTCGCTCAGATGCGATTCTTCACCATCAGCGTACCTCGCATGTACCCCCCCCCCCCCATTTCACGGTTTCGGTCTCGTTTCTCGCATTGCTAATCCCAATAAAACTATTTTTAAAGAGTAGCTGAAATCAGCGATTACTTAAAACCTTGTAACACCTAAAACGCATTAAAATGGCCTACAAAAAAACATATATTTGACGCAGTACAGTTTTCTTTATCTTCACTTTTGGGGTTCAAAGCCCATCAGTGCCTTGGAAATGAAATACCGTTCCTGGATTGGCCGTTTTGCTAACAGTTTAGAAGCTTTATGATCAAACATTTTAGCTTCCCAGGGTGAAATACTTTAATTTTTTAGCTTTACAGAGCTAAAATCAGAGATTTTCTGATTCTCAGCATGTTTGTAAGTTATTTTCTATGAACCACGACTAAGCTGTGAATATTATAACAATGTTAGATGCCAGTTTTTGCTTTAGTCACGCTGTTACCTTTAGCATTTTGGCTAAACTGGTGCCAGGAGATTTTGTCCCACTTGTTAGATATACTTCAGAATATATCAGATAACAATTGTACCTTTACGATATCAATATTGCATACACCAATCTTGCGTTGCATATATACTGGGATGTATTGTGAAGTCTTTCTTTAAGCTCAATCAAAACCATCACAAGCCATCCTCTAAATCTAAAAAGAGCAACCACTTGTAAGTCCAAAAAACCCTAAGGACAGCGACAAATCTAACTCTTCTTTCTTTCCGGTGGTTTATTTTTGGGGAAGTAAAAGGTAAGAGGCTAATACAAGACACGACAAGTTTGGCAAATTAGCTTCTAAACATGTTCTGCTTTTGGTTTTCGTGGCGTTTTATTAGATTTGTTCAGTTTTTAGGACATCAGTCACCAAAAAACATACACACAATACTTTCATTAGCTTTTAGATATACTGGCACTGGAAAGGTTAGCCTATATTTACAAATGTATAATGCAGAAAAGGATTAGCGCTTGATAAAGATTAAGAAACCTCAATGCCGTCAAACTAACCCCTTAGCCTGAGAGCGGTGTGATTGTTTGTCATATTTCTCATCTAGTCTACGCACTGGGAGGATTCTGATAAAGAATATGATCTTTTAATACCACACATTACCGTCATGCTTTGGTTGCCACCTCTGACCCAATTGCTCATCAACATGCCTTGTAACTCCCTTTAATACTATATGCCGCTTCCGTTTTACACTGTGGTTTCAAATCTTCACCTGGTTTACCAGTTTTCCCACATTCTATTCGTTCGGCTTTAGCAGAAGTACAGAAAGAGTGTTTCATAATTAATGTGACGTACAGAAAAACTGACCCACCTTTTAGTTCTACCACTAGTGGCTCCTCAAAGTCCAGTTTGGAAAGTATGGAAAAATTAGGGAAGGTATTGCCGTTTTTTCAGGACATGACGATAAAAAGAGCAAAAAAACAGTAAGCAGAGGACATGGGAAAGCTCCTTGGAATGCCATTAAAAAACAAAAAAATTTAAAAGCTGTGGACAGAAAAGATCCTTGCAGCTTCCAATCAGTCCCCAAACTGATCGGTGTCAGAGCCGGGGTCTCTCCGCATCTCTTAGTTGGTGGGGTTTTTTCTCAGTGGGTGTGTTTGTCTGTACATGTCCTCTGGCTTACGGCCAGGACAAAGATATCACACAGAGCCGTAGAAGCGCCAATGCAATGAGGAACCGCGGCCAGAACATGACCACAACCTACCACCTCAATCGGCCCATTTCTTTTCATCGTTTCAAACAAAATGACAAATAAGATTAAGAAAAAAACAAAAACAAACGGCTTCTCGACGGGAGTGAAACCGATTTCACCAAAAGACCGTCTGTGTCACAGTTACTTTGGAAATAACACACACTGGTAGGAATATTTCACAGCTGGTCGCAACACTAGAACCCTGCACAACCCCCCACCGACCACGACTACGTCCACAGGTTGGGATAAACACGGACATGTAGTGACGCTCGCAGCAAAGAGCAGGTGAGGAGCAGCAGAAAGTACCGTGACAGCAGTGGGCTATATTAAGGGGCTGCAGGCATGGCAGCTAGGGTCAGATCACAGAGTGGTCCATGCCAGGAATGCACGCCGTGCGTCTGTATATACGTGTGTAAAAACAGGGGGGGGGGGGGGGGTGACCTCTTAAATGTTAAAGCAGGTATAATTCACAAGAATTTGAGTTTCCTTTCTACAAAGTGAAACTCGTTTATTCTTTGGATTCATCAACTGGCAAAATCTTTCAAGTAAAGCCGAGCAAAGAATCCATTGAATTTTCTGTTTGGGACGTCATACAGCTTGTACATATTTGGCCTTTTAATTCAATTCAACCCACAGAAGGAATTTTGGAATAAAAACTTTTTTTTTTTTTCATTTAACAAACTTTCTGTTGTGTAAAACAAAACAAAAAAAATCTGATCTTTTACTTTTGAGTCTTATCACACAAACCGTAATTTCAGGGCTTTTATTTTGATCATTATGGGTTAAAGACAATGAAAACCCCAAATATACGGGCCGGTCACATATTTATTTTGTTTATTCAAAAGGATATTTGATCCAGAGTGGAACCAGAACAGACAAAACAACCAAACACAATGAGAGTAGAACGTTCATCCACTGTCATATAAGCTCCAGTGATTCCAGAGACTTTGGTTGGTTAAAAATATTAATGATCAAAAGTCTTTGATGGAGGTTTTGTAGCGCGGCAGTAAAACAGTTGGTAAATAGACATTTAAAGACATCCGACTCCGTCACTGTACCCTAAGAACTGTACGCCACCTGAAGTTCGTTCACACTTCTTTCTGCAAGTTACAGCTGAGAAAACTCATCCATACATACAATAAAAAGGAAAAGTGACATGCTGTCTTGTCACATGATGCAAGTATTTCAGAACAACGTGCGATTTATTAAACAATATTTTTGTACTTTACATGGTCAAACACTTTCGAGGCTTCAACAAAACACGATTTTTCAACTTAGTTCATTACAGGCCTCTTGATTAAATCCTGCGCAGCGCTAAAGGCTCATGGTGATCTTTGCTATTTGTTTTGCCAGCCTCATCTTTTACAATCACACACAATACAGGGTTTAGTAATAAAAAAAATTGTTTAAAATAAATAAAAACCTTAAAATTTAAACTGTTTTGTTTGGGGTTCCTCTGATTAATGAGAACTGGAACCTCAGATTTATTCAACTTGTTTTTATACCCTTTTTTTAATTTTGTCACTGTATTGTAATATTGTTGGGTTTCTTTGTCACACAGTTACTTTTATAGATTTTGTTTACACTTTGATCACTTGACTACACATTTAACCAAACCTGTTAAATATTTCAAAATGTTTTCTGTCCTTCCTTTTTATTTCCTTTAGAGAAGGCGACAGAGAGACTGATGAAAGTTTACAGTAATTGTATAAAAGCATAAAATAAATATAGCCAGCGCTGCCCCATCCCTACCTATTGCTGCACCAGTGCTAATCTCTGTGTAATTTTGTTATTTTCCAATTCTAATCTAAGTATATTTACAGTAGAAATAGGTTTTCTGTGTAAAATGAAGACCTTTTTAAAACACCATGATACTTTTTCTCAAGGTTATAATCCTGTGCCTGACTGAGAGCTACATGTACTCTGTCAACTATCAAGTTGTTTAACTATGTCTTACTTCCAAGTGAAACAAAACTGTTTAAAATCATTTAGACTGAACTAAATAAAGGAATTTGCTGCCATGTTTGTTTTGGATTCAGCCTCCTCTTGGCAGGATTTCTCAGGCCGTCAACTGGTCGACCCAAAAAGTCTTCGCTGAAGCGCCTGAATGACCACAAAAAACAATCAAGCCCTTCTGGCCGAGAGGAACGAGGAGAAAACGTTTAGTCAAATGTTACATGGGAGACATGCGGCTCTTCGGCGAGTCAGGAATAACCGACAGTTGCAAAAGCGGCTGCAGGTTAAATAGCTTAGATGCCAGTAGGTGTAGGTTTTAAGAATAAACCAAGGATGTAACCTCTTGAGAAACAAAGTACCTGTTGCAGCACGAGATGGGCATAAACAATAAGAAATTAGTATTTTGGAGAAAAACTAGCAGAACAAAGGCAGAAACAACATGAGTGTAGGAGTGTAGGACCCCTCCTCTTCTTTCTCCCCTCTTCACTCGCCATCTGGTAGCCATCAGCGGCTCACACAGGAAGGGGCGGCCATGCCTTACTGGGGCGCCAGGGAGCGGCTCGGCTCTCCTCTCTGTGTTGCGAGAAACAACAATTGCTAGTGCATTGCATTGCAGAGGCGAGCAGCGCAGGGCAGGGCGGTGAGGTCGGGGCCCGTCGCAGCCTAAACCAAAACAGGCGGCGGCGGCGGCGGCGAGGAGGGAGCGGGCGCTCACACCCCTGCAGCCCAGCAAAGACGAGCACAGAGCGGCCTCGCATTCCTGCCGCCTCAGTCTGCCAAGAAGCGCCGGGAAGGGAAGGAGTCGGTGGAGAGAACAGAGAGCCGTTCTCTCTGCAGGCTGCGCTGAAAAGCACTTTTGTTTTTCTTTTGTTTTTCTGTCCTGGTTGTTTTTATTGTTGTCGCCTCCTTCCACAACAGCCATCGTCAGAATCATCAGTTATTTCCGTGCAATTCTTTACCATTAGTCTGCACAAAGCAGGAGTCCTTTAAAAAGCATGTTAGAAATCATTACTAGTGTTTTCACATCGGCCCTGTTCAACGTCTACAACGACACTCTGGAAATAGCAAGCAGCAGTACGACAAACACTATTTTTACTGCCTGCGTCATTAGCCGGCAAGTTGGAACATGAAATAAACTGAAGCCTGTATGAAACCTTTGATCCCTTAAGTTCACACACATATAATAGGGAGCCGAGCAACAGACCAAAAATAAAAAAACTAAATGGTGCAACGGATTGCTTTGCATAACATTTTTGGAGTTTTGGGTTTTGTTTTTAAGTGCATCTTCACTTGCAGCCGTCCGGCCCAAATAATGAGGCATTGGGAAATAACTTTGGATGACAGCCAACTAAGTATCTGCAGCAGCGGCAGCAGCAGCAGCGTACACCGCTTTGGGGACCCGGTACACGGAACAGCAAACAGCTACACCTGGAAGATGAGTGATCGGTGCACAAACATCCGGAAGTTAGCCTTTACCTTCCAGTTCATTTCAATTACGACACTGCAGCACTAAACCAACAAACTCCAACACAAGAAGAACACAGTGCCTTGATTTTAAGAGCAAAAGGAAATAATCTTGTCCTGAAAACTTCAGTTTAATGACAAAAATCTACCTCCATAGCATGTTTCTATATAGATATAGTGATTAAATAGAGGCAAACTACTTCAGCCGGGTTAAGATACGATCTGCTGTGTTCAAACCATCTATTCACACCTTCTGCAGCAGATGAGGGAGGATGATGCACGGATTGTTTTGGGTGAAATTACACAAAGCACAACCCTGAACGCACCATCCCCACAGTGAGGTATGCTGGGAAATTACGGGAGGACTTAAAGCAACAGTAAAGAGGTTTTAGTTTTGGTCGATTTCGGCGGCCATTGGAAAAAAGCGGTAGAGTTTTGTCTGAAGGTAAGACTGCATTTCCCATGAGCACCAGCGCATAGCGTCGTAAAAGCCTGAGCTCCAGGTGGCCTGAAGTTGGATTGAACTACATTTCTGTTTCCAGTGTCTGTGTGGAGGAGGAATAGCGATGAGGTGATGGATCCAATTGTGGTGAAACAATGTCATATGAGGATTTCGAAAATAAGAAACGGGGGAGCGTTTGTAGTCGTTTTGTGTCAGGGTTCCTGCCCCCCCATTTTGCTTAGTGCCGGTTAAAGGGAAACAAACCCCCCGCGGGCCACGACATAGGTGTCATTCAACGAGCTGCAAGACGACATATAATCGCAAAAAACAAAAAAATCTCCATGCATCTGTGTGAGTTTGGATGATTTTTGCAATTTGGTGTATAGATCTCAAAGTAGATGCATCTGAATAAAAAGGCATGCAACATTCACAGATTTTCGCGTGGAAAAGCTTCAAATTAAATGATCATTTCAGTTCTGCTATAAAATTATTATTGCTTTGTGTTTCATATTAAAATCCCCAAGAAAGGTTTGCGGCTCCTGACACATCAAACATTAAATCTAGAAAAAATGCATAAACTTATTGTAATTTGATATCGTCAAAGGTTAGTAGCTATTACTGAGCCAATAATGTGATCTTGTGCGACTCTCGCCTCGAATTAGTAATCAGAAATGCTTCTTTGGGAGAAATCCTCCATGCTGCTGCTTCTCTTTTTTTAAACTGGGTGCGTGTTTTTCTTTTAACCGTTTGTTCGTCTTTGTGAGGCAACGGCGTGATTTCTGGCTTACTTCACTATAAATATCCAAACAAGAATGCAGACGCACCACAAACATGTTCCGCTTTAAAAAAGAGGAGCGCTTAAGGACGGCGGTAGCTCTGAAGATCGTTTGTTTTTAAATCCCAATTTCAAAAATCCAAAGAGAGTCTATCAGGAGTTTCAGCTCACATTCCCAGGTTTGAACAGGTCCGTTCACCAGTTTAGCTGTTGTGAAACTGATCCACACACACACAGGTGAAAGGCAGCGCCAGCCGTCTGCTGTCAGGGATAAACGTGGGCCGGGAAAAAGCAGATCCTATATCAATTTTTAATGGTCATTTGTTTGTAATGGACGTTAAATTATTAATGGCATGTTCAATCCCTTTTAGAGCTGTGGCGGATCACAAAGCAACAATCTGAAAACAAGAATGGCGCACCGCCCACAATCCAGAGGACACGGTGCAATATTACCTCGCTAGCCTGAGAGGCTAACGCTGCACAAGCACCTCTCTGTCACGGCCCGCCCCGGTTGCTTGTTTGTTTGTTTCATGAAGCACGAGGGGTGCAGGATGCTGGTGGTGGTGGGGGGTGGGACGTTCAAACAGAAACCGTTTGTTCTCTGTTCCACTTGCTAAGCAGATTTAATGAATCCTCTACTCTAATCGAAGAGCCGGGCCTTTGTTTCCCTTTGGCCGTGCCGTCAAATTTTGTTGGGTGCAGGCTCCTCTGGTCGATTGTCGGAAAGCGAGGAGCGGTTCCATCCAAGCCCCGGACTGATGCAGCTTGCGCTGCAGATTCGCGTTGTCCCCTCCTGGAATTCGGTCCCCTGTCCATCGTTCAGCGACGGCGCGGAAGGACCTCTGGGGTTCAATGTTTTCCTTCATCCGCTCGACCCTGCGGCCTCTGTCTCTCAAACTGAGGCCCTTTTAAGGGAGAGTCAAAGTCCGAACAAGCTTCCAGAGGGGAAAATGTCGGGGAGATACAGACGTTAATACTGACGGAGCCACGGCGGACAGAAATTAACGTCACCACCTTCATATATACAACGCAATAAAGTTGCCCTATTATGACAAACAACTAAAACTGAAAAAAATCACATTTCCCCCACGAAGTAAATATAAATTTAAAAAGAAAAGCTCACATAACAAGACGAGCTTTGTTTTGCTGCGCCGAGAGCAACGCTAAACCACAGCATTGAGATATCACTAACAATTATTCCCATTTTACAGATCGTTACGCATTAATTAAGAATATTTTCTCCAGATAAATTCAGAAATGCTTTTACAGTTAACGTGAAGAATATCACAATTTTTCACTGCCGTTTCCAAACCAAACAAAAAGAATCGGGTGTTTATGCGAGCAAAGTGGCTCGTTTTCACCGTCTTTCAGCCAGCTGACTAGCAATGCGCAGCAGCAACAGGCGGATCGTTCTTGTCACTCCAGCGTGTTTTTTTTAAATCTCAATACAAGTACTTTTCTCATCCAAAACATTCACTTACAGAAGTACTTTGATTTAACTTATGTTTTGCTCCATATCAGCGCCTTCATTAAAATACATTTTGTTCTAAATGAATAATATCTACTGAAAACCAACAGGTAAGGTTCCTGAATGAAGATGCCATAAAAGCATTTTAAGCTGCTCGTTTAGGTGCGGTTTTATGATCGAATATCCACAAAACAATTACAGATCTCATGGCGTAAAAAAAGGAAGAGGAAAAAAAAAAGAGAAGCAGACAAAAAAAATAATAATAATAATCCCATTGCAACATAATTGGAAAAACCCTCGAGTTTAAATAGTTGTGACCAACTGGCTGGGAAACACAAACAGCTTCATGTTACCCTCAACTAAAACATAAAAAAACAGACGGCTCCATTCATTAATTATGTACCTTCAGATTAATCTAATCTCTTCCACAGGATCTACACAACTACTTGAAATGAAATGATTTGTTTTTATTACGTTAAGCAGATTTACTGTCCATGAATAAATCGAGACTTTCACCAAGTCCTCGAAATATTCTACCAACTTTAGAAAAAGGTGCTGAACTGCCTTACCGGTCCTTCGTTTGAGGCCCCACTTTGTTTTCTTCAGTTTACATGAAGAAGAATTTGTCCCATACTAATCACTCGAGCACACCAAGAGTCTGAACAGGCTGATAAAACATGAATCATCACTACTGCGAAAAACAAGGATGCAGTGTCCATAAAAATGTTTGCAACTGTGTAATAAACTAGAGTTTAGACTGTCTTCCTCTTTTATTCAAGCTAATTAAAACCTCCTGTGCATGTAAACACATCTGTTTGATTTTCAGGCTATAAAAAAAGTCCCAGATTTCATAACAACAGAGAGACCGTCATAGATGTTTATCTCGTAGCTGGGAGGATCATAAAACTAGTATTTCATACAGTAGTAGGTGGAAGTAAGCACATCTAATCAAAAACGGTCCAGACGGTAAAAATATGAGCTTCAATAATTTCACCTCAGGTTGATCTTCTTGTCTCTTGCAGGGAATTTTCAGACATTCTGCAACCCAGAGCCGTCTGTTCAACCACAAGCACCAAAACCATTGAAGCCAGTGTCGACTGGTTTTTTATTTGTTGTAATGGAAGTACAGACGAGCATGAAAATATAAATAAACCCTTTTTAGCCACAGATTTGCTACTGAATGCAAAACTGATTTCAGTTTTAGGTATTACAGCACGTAAGAAGAGAAAAAAGATGGCCGACGTTTCTTTGGCAGAGGAAGGAAGCTTTCCAACGCACGGGTAGAGCATTCAAACTCCATGCAGAGAGAATGCAAGATGGGATTTGAACTCACCACCTTCTTGCTGCGAGGCAACGTTATGAACACTTGTGCAACATCAATCTGACTGACTGGTACGTCTCTAATTTTAAAGTTAGTGAAAACAACTAGAAAAACGTGTGAAAACAAACATATGCAATTAAATGAAAGTCGGTCGATATTACCAAGTTTACACACTGGAACAAGGGAATATCAGTTCTTAACAAGAAACCAATCTGGAAACTGCGATGTGAGAAAGGAAAACAAATGCACTACTAAATCATCAATTATCCACCTTTTAACAGCAATAAGACGCGAGAACTAAAAATGGACTAACATGGGATTGTAGTGAACGCTCTCGGGCGCTCGCCAGCCAACACAAACCACCCCAACACTTCAACAGCTACTTCCAGGGGGTCGTTGTCTCACCGTTGACGTGGACTGGCTCAGTTTAGCTCAATATTTCTAATAAAAACAACGACCAACCAGTGTACGATCTGAAGCCCCAGCAACACTAGAGAGACTATGATAATTCAAGCCCTACAATACCTGAAAATTAGAGAGCTGAGGGAAAAGGGGGGGGGGGGGCAATTCAATTCAATTACTTCATTCAATAAAAGAGAAAGAAATCTACATCCTGCACTTCCTTGACAGCGTTTATATGTTATGATTCATATCCAGAAATCATAGAGCCTGGACAGTTCACCAGTCAACCATAGCACAACACAGACGCACAGAAACTCACCAATTTAGAAAGACAAGTTGCCATAATGATGCTTTTGGGATATGAATTATGACATACTAAATAAATAACTAATGTTCCTGAATGTAAATAAAAAATGCAGGTTTCAGCTGTTTTTATGTGCCACAACAGGATGACACAGTTTGTAACATTTTGGTTTATTTCGACATGCAGCAAAAGACAAATATGTCCTATTGCTTCTAGTCAATGTTTTTCATATTGTTTGAAATCTTAAAAACAAAAAAGGTGGTTCTCTGAAAACTACATATTCCCTATATAGTAAGTATACATTTAAAATAATAAACTATATGTTTTTATGTTCATATAACAAGAGAAGATTATTTTTGCTGGACTACAAGAGCAAAAACAAACCGTTTGGATCTTTAACACCAAACACAGTATTAAGACATCACTGTATTGTTGCTGTGTTATAAAGAAACGATTATTCCTATTATAGAGATTATTAAACATCATTCTTCTTTCTTTTTTTTTTAAATCAGATGATAAGTTTAAGAAATAGTTTCCAGGTTAACATGCAAAATCTTACACTTGTTCGGCCAGAATCATGTTTTTATGTAAGAAAAGTGGCTTGTTTTCACAGTCTTTCAGCCAGCTGACTGGCAGTGTGCAGCAACAGGTGGAGGATGGGCAGATAATTCTGGTCTCTCCAGTTTTCTTAAATCTCATTATAAGTACTTTATATGGTTATATAAAAGGCTTTTGGGCTGTGGGGGGGGGGGGGAGAGTACCTGGAGAGAGGCCCACACATGCATGGAGACTAAATCTTTTGATGTGGCAATGCTTTACAAAACCAAAGGTAAGAACCTGAGGATTTGCAGACTTGTTGTGCAGCTTTCTCAGTTTCTGCAGCAACAAGTTTTTTGTTGTTGGTTTTTTTTTTTTTTTGCAAACTCACAGGAGTTGGAGTTGAGGTCAAACAGTAAAATCCACGAAGAAGAAGAAGAAGAAGAAGAAGAAGAAAAGCAGGAGGCCTGCAAACATGAACTCTGCAGGGAAATCGCAGCGAGATTCGCTCCCACGGGTGGATTTACCGCGACGTCACCGCGGGGATATAAGGTGAACTTACGTAACGTCTCAACTTTTTCTCAGGAGGAGACTTCCTGAGCCAGCCCGAGCACACCACCTCCCCCCCGCTCATCTCTGCTCGCCGCGCCGCGGACTCCCGGCGCTCTGTGCGGTTCGGCTCTGGGAGTGTCTCCGTCCGCCTGGAGGAGGGAGAGAGAGGGAGACGGTGGGGGGGAGGAAAGTTGAAGATGAAGAACTTTCCCAGCAGTCGACTCACCGACAGACGCCAGGCTCGTTTCCCAGAAAAATCAACGCGGTGGATTTCCCACTAGCTCGGCTCAAATCCACGCACTATTTCCCACGCGTCCAGCGGACTCAGTCCTGCTCTGTGGCCAAAGATGCGCGCGCCGAAGCGACAAAAAAAACGGTCAAACTTTGTTTGTTTGTTTGTTTGTTTGTTTGTTAAAACGCAGCCTCATGCTAAAGCCCACAAATCCGCGACGTCGGCTGTAAACGTCCCGCGGCGACGCGCTTCATACCGCCGGGGTTAAAGCGACCTTTGCACGCAAACGCCGAGCCTCCGCCGAGCTTCTGCGGCTGTTTACTCCCATGGTTCCGTACTTGTGACTGACAGAGCGGCGAAAGTCTCTGTTTTCCCTGAACTCAGCCTCCTCCAAAACATGGCTCCATCAAGCTAGCTGGAACGAGGAGTCAAACACGCAGACGCGGGGAACTTCCTGTTTTCAGAATAAAAGCATACAGAATAAGAGCAACATGCAACACAACAAAAGGCAAATGACAATACAATAAAAGTGGTAATAATTTGTAAGTGGAAGTGAAGCAAGAGGATTAAGGCCACTGGAAAAGTAAACATAGAATTTTGAGATTAAAGTCACAATTTTAGTTTATTTTTCTATCCTCCTCCGTATAGATGTGTTAAATTGTAAGTTTTACTTAGATTTTTATGGCACTTTCCCTTTTCCAGTTTTATCACTGGCATAAAAGCTCTATGTAAGTTCTTTAATGCTGAAAAATGTATACAAGTTTATGTTGTTGTTTAACTAAACTCAATGTGAATTGGTTTAGTTTTTTTTTTACTGGTTTAAAATACTGCATTGATTTAATTATTTTGTAGAATTAAAAAAATGATAACTAGTCCATTTAATATAAATCTAACAGTGAAGGTGTTTTTTCTTCTGCACTTGTTGAATAGTCTTTTTTTTTTTTTTTACATCAGTATTCTGAAAATCCTAAGCGGAAGTTAGTATTTTAACTTGACCTCTCTTGGAAATTTCTTGAGAGGACAAACCCAAGAGGCGGCGTTCAGACTTTAAGGGCCGCGGGACGTGCAGCATCCTGCCCCCCTACCTGGAGCTGGAGCAAAGGTCAAAGTTGAAAATAATGATAGATGCTTTTGTGTGATAGAACACGGGACGAGAACCTAAACTACAAGGTGCTCAAAAAAAATTCTTATCTTGTATATTTTACATTGCCGGATTCTGGTATTTCGAGCAGATGAACCGAACGGCTGACTCATCTATAAGTGATCCAGTCCAAGCAAAGGCTTGGTCTCTCCCCTCAGACTGGTATCCAAGGCATGCTGCTGGAATGCTATTGTTGCAGCAAACACGTCCACTCAAAGGACGCGGCACTTCTTCAAACCTTGTTTAGAATATCGTGAAAGCATCTTTATTGTTTAAGCTGCTGCTACTTTAACAATGTGACTGCATTTAAAAGGGTTACAAAGACTTCTTTTAAAAAGCTAACATCATCCCTTTTTTATGCAGGACGTGCACGTTGGCTCACTGTTGCCTTTCAGCAAGTTGGTCCAAATGCAAAACCCCTTCTGCATGAAATCCCTAAGGAGTTGTCTTCGGGTACTCTAGCTTCCCACCTCCACAGCCAAAAAACATGAGTGAAGGTTAACTGGTGTCAAACTGCCATTATGTGTGAGTACGTGCCTGCATTGCTGTCTCTTCTGTGCATTAACTTGTAATAAACTGAAGACCACTGCCATCAAACAGCACATACGTTTATGTCACTCATGTGAAACTATATCCTGCATTAACCTTATGTAAAATATGAATCTATTGTATATTATGAACTACGGACACTTAATTGAAGGTTCATTGTGCGTTACCTTTGCGCAGAGTTTGTTTTTTGATGTGCATTTATTGGATACACCGTTTCAGCCCCGCATGTTTTCTGCTGTATCTTACAGCCTGATGTCTTGCAGCGATATTTTCACCTAATCTTCTCATGACAGAATCAGTTTTGTTAACCTCATCGTTCCCTCCTTGCAAAACATGACACTGCTACCATTGGACTTTATAGTCGGGATGATGTTATTGGATTTTAAAAGCTTCCCTATTTTTCCTACGAACGTAAAAGTGAATATGATTTGTAAGGGCTTTGTTAAGTGTACTCAGATGACATGACGTTTCTCCCTAAATGTATTTATCCCTCTGTTCATTTAAAAACTGTGATCTGGCTTTGCCTTTATCACTTTTGACTAGTGGCTTCTTCTGTTCTGAGTGGCTGAACCCAGGTTAATTAGTTGACTTTGTGATCACATGGAGATTATTCACATTTTTAATTTAGGGTAACTGTAACAATAGCAAAAAGAGAGGCTTACAAAAACTCTACAATATTTAGATAAAAACCAAACAAGCGAAACTAACTAACTTCAAACATAATATTGTACATTATAGAAAAAAACGAGTCAACCAAAAGTAAAACAATAAATCAGATTATCAAAAATATGTTTAAAACATTTATAGAAACTGAGCAAAAAGCAATAATTATTTAAAGTGATCACACGGAAGAACAAAAGTAATACTACGAAGAGAAAACTAGGATTAGTTCCTGCAGAGATTTAAATCAGTCGCAATGTGAACCGTTGAATAAGTCACGAAACGCGACGGTGTTTATTGAAAAACTGAATATTGAAATAAAGACGTGCTCAGCTGCAGCAGAAATATTTGTTTTTATTTATCCTGGGAACAAAGTCTTATGTAGAAGCTGCTGTTTTCTGTTTATCTGAACACGGCACAGAGGAGCCAGTTCCTTCTTTCAATCTCGGGATTCTCTTTACCCACTTCCAGTTGTGCTAAATACTTGCAGTCAAAGCAAAAAAACAAACAAACAGGAAAAAAATCAGTTGCTCATTTGACAAATCACACAAAGTCACAGTCTGTTGTTTTCATTCCTTTTTGTCAACATATATTACAGCTGAATAAAATGTTTTAACGCCATGACTAAGAGCTGAAGACAAGAAACAAAAATCTCTTATTTGTTTAAACTTAATTCCATTCTTACATACTGGGAAGGTTTTTGACACTGAACACCTTTTTAAGATCTGGAGTCATCTGCCGAATAAATAAGATCCAAAGATTTAAAGACAAATAATTAAACTAATAAAAAAAAAAACTGTGAATGAGAGTCTGATCATGTTTAGAAAATAATGAACCAGGTAATCATAATCAGTGATGTTTGTGGAGGATGACAGAAAACAAGCTTTTCGTTGTCGCCCATCTGTGCTGTAGAGCACATAGAAGGAAGCATGATGCTGAGGGAGGGTTGTTCTTGGCTGGGATGGAATAAAAGGAGCTTAGTCTGAAATCTGTTCACATGTTTAACTTTTAGAAAAAGTATGTTCTGCCGAGAACATTGCAGGCGACCAGAGCAGAATCTAAACCCAGCTCTGTGTTACTAGGAAGACTTTCAGTCCTCCTAGTAACAAAATAATACTAGTCCTGTTTGCAGTTTTTTTAAGAAGCCCTGTTGGGGACACACCAGAGTTTAATTATAAGGCAAATGGAAAATGCAACATGTGGAGGAGAACTAAATTACGCTCAACACAAAATTGAACATGTCAAACGTGGTGGCAGCATCATGCTCTGGGGTTGCTTCGCTTCAGCAGAGGAGCTGGTCAGAGTTGATAGGAAGACGGATGGAGTGAAATACAGGCAATCTTGAAAACAAACGAGCCTACAAAGGATTTGAGACTGGGGCAGGGGTTCACCTTCCAGCAGGACAATGACTCTAAAGAGCAAGCCAGAGCTACAGTTATGTGTTAGAATGGCCCAGTCAAAGTCCAGACTTAAACCCAATCAAGAATCTGTGCACACTGCTGTTCTCTAACACTCTCCTTCAGCTTGGACTGAGTAATTCAAGTCTCCTGATGCACAGGTGGTAGAAACAGACCCTAAAAGTTGTGTAGCTGTACTGTGCATGCAGCCAAAGCTGGTTCCCACGTTGAATCAGGCAGGTGCTGAATACTTTTGCACATCCTTTAGTTTTTTATTAGTAAAATCTGTTCTAATGTTGACAATGAATAACAATTATATTTAATGTATGCCAAAACATCAACTTTCCATTGATATGAATATTTTTGCAAACCACAGTATTTTGAAGGATTTACATGTAAGTAACAAGACATTATATATAAAAAAAGATGCCGAATTCATTCATATATATACTTTTTTATTGCATGAAACCTTTTAAAACAAACAGCCCACTGTGAATAGATTAAAATTTTCTGAAAAATCTTCAATTCTGAGAAAAGGTTTACAGCTTAGGATGCAAAACTTTATTTAAATCAAAGAAAGACTCAAAACCGGGATAATAAGTTGTTTTATCTATAGTTTCAAGTACTGACACATGAATTATGTCTGGGAGTGTGAAGAAATATCAGAAACACTTAAGATTCTCCAATCAGGCAAACCAAGAAGTTTACAAACTTAAAAGTAAAACCCCCAAAAAAACCTTTAGTTATATTTTTATCATTCATAGAGGGTGAATGATTCAAACAGAACATTTCCATAAAATACGGAAAGACATGTAACTTTTTTCCTCTCACATAAAGTCAGACAACTATTCCTGTTTTGCCTGGTAAGAATACCACTGTTGAGATTACCAACATTAAAACATATAAAGTTAAAGCTACTTAGATTGTTATGAATTTAAACAGTTTCTGAAAGCCTAGACTGACGTCTGAGCATCATAAACTTCTGATCCTCTAATTGCCATCATCCTCGGAGGAACGAGTCCTTTAATAACAAACTGGATTGCCATTCAGACAGGAAGAAGCCATTACTACAAAAGATTAGTGTCCATTCATGCTTTCTGGGGTTAAAAATTTATTTTTTGAAAAACCCCTTGCAGTCAGAGTGGGCTTAAATGAAAGTCTTGACCATATTAACTATTGTTAGAATTAATAGAAAAAAGGGTAGAAAACAATATATGCCTGAAAATACCATCCCAAATGTGAAGCACAGACGTGGCAGCGTCATGCTGCGTGCTTGATTAGCGGATAAAAGGGAGAGACACATAAACAAAACAAAAAAATACAAGCTGGAAATAAAAGTGTGAGCATGACAGTTTAGCGAACTAAATCAGACCAGATCTGTCTGGAGGAACGGGCCAAAGTTCCAACAAACCAAGGGGAGAAGCTTGTGGAAGTAGAAAATTAATTAATTATAGCAAGTAGTGACTTGGAGGAAGTGAACATGAAAAAGTGAAACTGATTCATAGTAAGGAAAAGAAAAGTCACATGTCTTTTCAAATTTTTTGTCCTTATCCGCATTTTAAATTGTATTTTCCGGCATTTTTAGAAAAAATTACACACACACACACACACACACACTCAGGGTGTAAGAAAAGCAGTCCGTTTCCTGATGTTCAGTGTGTTTGAATACACCTAAATCCTATCAGTGCTTCTTTTCTTCTCAGGCAACTGTTCAGCCTCTTGCATGATCGGTCACTCCCGGTCAATGCGGCGTTTAGTTTCATCTCAGAAGACCAGTCTGCTAATGGTGTTGAAGCCTCCTCCTCCTCCTCCTCCTCCTCCTCCTCCTCCTCCAGATGGGCCACAGCTCCCTGGTGGGTTGTTGTCATCCGAACCGTTTGGCCTGAATGAGCACGAAGACGCCGAAGTCTGAAGAGCCTGGGTCCGAGCGCTGAGCTCCTGTTCCTGTTGATTGCCAAGGGACAAACAAAAATTGTTTTACTTTTGTTTTGAAATTAACATACATATATATACATATATATATATATATATATATACATATATATATATATATATATA